>JAJPUD010001288.1:0-44466 GCA_023553655.1 Myrmecobius fasciatus
ATTAAAAACACTAGAGAGTATAGGAATAAATGGGCTTTTCCTTAAAATGATCAGTAGCATCTATTTAAAACCATCGGGAAGCATCATATGTAATGGAGACAAACTAAAACCATTCCCAATAAGATCAGGAGTGAAACAAGGCTGCCCACTGTCACCATTACTATTTACTATTGTATTAGAAATGTTAGCTTTAGCAATAAGAGAAGAAAAAGAGATAAAAGGAATCAGAGTAGGTAATGAAGAAACCAAATTATCACTCTTTGCAGATGACATGATGGTATACTTAGAGAACCCTAGAGACTCAACTAAAAAACTACCAGAAACAATTCACAACTTTAGCAAAGTGGCAGGATTCAAAATTAATCCACATAAATCATCAGCATTTTTATATATTACCAACAAAGTTCAGCAGCAGGAGATACAAAAAGAAATTCCATTCCAAATAGCAGATGATAGGATAAAATATTTGGGAATCTATCTGCCAAGGAAAAGTCAGGAACTATAGGAACTAAACTACAAAACACTTTCCATACAAATAAAATCAGACCTAATCAATTGGAAAAATATTAAGTGCTCATGGGTAGGCAGAGCAAACATAATAAAAATGACACTACGACCCAAACTAATCTACTTATTTAGTGCCATACCAATCAAACTCCCAAGAAATTATTTTACAGATCTAGAAAAAATAGTAGCAAAGTTCATTTGGAAGAACAAAAGGTCAAGGATTTCAAGGGGATTAATGAAAAAAAAAGGCAGATGAAGGTGGCCTTGCTGTACCAGATCTAAAACTATATTATAAAGCAGTGGTCATCAGAACCGTTTGGTACTGGCTAAGAAATAGAGCAGTCGATGAGTGGCACAGGATAGTTTATCAGGACAACCTAGGCAATAACCTTAACAATCTAGTGTTCGATAAATCTAAAGACCCCAGCTTTTGGGATAAATACTATTCGGCAAAAACTGCTGGGAAAATTGGAAACTAGTGTGGAAGAAATTAGGGCTTGACCTATACCTAACACCACATACCAAGATCAAGATAAGATCTAAATGGATTCATGATCTAGATATAAAGAGAGACTTTTTAAGCAAGTTAGAGGAATGTAATATAGTTTATCTCTCAGACCTGTGGAGATGGAATAAATTTATGTCCAAAGAAGACCTGGAACGCCTAATTGAACACCAGATGGATAATTTTGATTATATTAAGTTAAAAAGTTTCTGTACAAATAAAACAAATGCAGACAAGATTAGGAGGGAAGCATCAAATTGAGAAATCATCTTTACATTTAATGGTTCTGATAAAGGTCTCATTTCTAAAATATATAGAGAATTGTCTCATATATATATACGAATTCAAGCCACCCTTCAATAGACAAGTGGTCAAGGGATATGAACAGACAATTTTCAGATGATGAAATTAAAATCATCTCTAATCATATGAAAAGTTGCTCCAAATCACTATTGATCAGAGAAATGCAAATTAAAACAACTCTGAGGTACCACTACACACCTGTCAGATTGGCTAAAGTGATAGGAAAAGATAACGATGAATTTTGGAGGGGATGTGGGAAAACTGGGACACTAATACATTGTTGGTGGCACTGTGAACGGATCCAACCATTCTGGAGAGCAATTTGGAGCTATGCTCAAAAAGTTGTCAAACTGTGCATACCGTTTGACCCAGCAGTGTTTCTATTGGGCCTATATCCCAAAGAGATCTTAGAGGAGGGAAAGGGACCCACATGTGCAAGAATGTTTGTGGCAGCCCTTTTTGTAGTGGCTAGAAACTGGAAACTGAAGGGATGCCCATCAATTGGAGAGTGGCTGAATAAATTATGGTATATGAATGTTATGGAATATTATTGCTCTGTAAGAAATGACCAGCAGGACGATTTCAGAGAGGCCTGGAAAGACTTGCATAAACTGATGCTGTGTGAAATGAGCAGAACCAGGAGATCATTGTACACAGCAACAACAGTATTACATGATGATCAATTCTGATGGACATGGCTCTCTGCAACAAAGAATTGTCTCAAACCAGTTCCAATTGTTCACTGAAGAAAACCATATACACCCAGAGAGAGGGATATGAAATATGGACCACAACGTAACATTTTCATGATCTCTATTTATGTTTGCTTGCATTGTGTTGCCTTTCTCTGATTTTCTTTTTTTTCTTGTAGATAGGATTTTTCTTGCATAACTTGTCAAGCATTTCAACATTATTAACATGTAGTGGACTTCCTGCCATCTAGGGGAGGGGAGGGGACTGGGGGTAAAATTTGTGATGGAAAGCTTTGTAAAGATCAATGCTGGGGAACTACCCATACATATGTTATACAAATAAAAAGCTTTAATAAAAAAAATTTTTAAAGGAAATTATATGGTCTGACATGCATTTTAGCTATTCATTTTGGCCTATGTGTTTATGGTGGATGAAGAAGAGAGACTAAATACAAGAAGGCAAATTTTTAGATTTTCAGTATTATAGTTGAGAGGTAAGAATCATTCAGATTATGGTATCTATAGTGTTAATATAAAAAAGAAACAGATGGGAGATGTTGAAGAGGTAGGAATAACAAGAATGATAACTTTCAATTGGGAGGGAAGGGAGAGTGAAGAATTAAAAATTATTACTAAAGTATAAACCTTTGAAAATAAGAAAACATCAGTGCCCCAAGACAAATATAAGGAAGTTAAGGATATGGGTCAATTTGTGGGAAAATAGAATGCCTTCTGTTTAAGACATGTTGAATTTTGAGATACTTATGGAACATTAAAGTGAAGATGTTTACCAGAAAGTCAAAGAAGCTCCTTCACTGTAGCATATCAATAAATTTTCTTTTTTTTTTCTTTTTTGCTGAGTCAATTGGAGTTAAGCAACTTGCCCAAGGTTACACAGCTAGAACGTTTTAAGTATCTGAGACCAGATTTGAACTCAGGATTTCCTGACTTCAGGGCTGGTACTCTATCCACTGCGCCACCTAGCTGCCCCATATCAATAAATTTTCAATCTGAATGCTATTGTACTTTTAAAACCATTTTTGTTGTGAGGCATGGTTGGATTGGAGGTTGAAGGGGTGGGGACATATTTATCATTCCAAATAAAAAGAATATTGCATGTTTAAAAAAAAGTACAAAGTTGGGAATTAATTTTACAACATTGGAGAATTGAGTCACCCACCTGACTTCATTTTTTTTTTAGATTTCTTCATCATGATATAATGCCTCAGAAACCTTATCATGGAGCACATAGAAGGCACACGATAGAATTCTGTGCCTGGAGTCATAAAGACCTAAATTCAAATCTGACTTCAGGCACATACAAACTGTGTGACCCTGGGGAAGTTATTCAAATTCTACCTACCTCAGTTTTCTCAGCTGTAAAATAAGGATAATGATAGGACCTACTTCCCAGCATTGCTGTGAGATTAGGACAAGAAAATATTCATAAGGTATTTGACAGTTACTAGCACTTGGACTTGGTTTTAAAATGTAACATTTGTAACAATTAGGTAAATTGAGGTAGATTGATAGATAGATAGACAGATAGATACATAGATAAATGATAATAGATGATGGATGGCTGGATGGATATGGATGGGTGAGTGGATGGGTGGATGAGTGGATGGATGGATGGATGGATAGATAAGCCTCCTTTAAGTTTTTCGTTTGTATTTGACACTGCTAAATGTTGGGTCTACAAATACAAGCAAATCAATGTTTCCTGTCTTCATGCAATTTCCCTTCTACTGGGAAAAGTCAATATAGAATGGGGAGTTGTAAAGAGACAGGAGAGATTATTTGTGATAAGATAGCAAAATCAAGAACAAGTCAATTCAAAAGTAAAATGTGCATGGTTGAATTCCCTGATGAAATGGTAAACAAATTGGTCTTTAATATGACAATTATTTAAATCCTTGAAAATAACTATCATAGCAGTCATGAATCTTCTCTTCTCCAGGCTATATAATTGCTGTTCCTTCAACTTTCTTCATAAAGTATGCATTCAGGTCACTCCAACATCTTGACTGCTATCCTCGGAATGCTCTCCAACTTATCAACACTCTTAATATGTAGTGCCTAAATAAGAATGCATTGTTCTAGATGTGTTCTATCTAGAACAGAGAACAGCAGGATAATGACCTCCTTATTCCTCAAAACCAGTTCAACTCCATTAGCAACATTTTGAATGCCATGTCATAATAGTGATATACACCATTAAGATTAAAATCCAACTAAGTTAAGATTTCTACCTAGAAGTATTTGATAAACCCAAAGACTCTAGCTTTTGGGATAGGTACTCACCATTCGACAAAAACTGCTGGGAAAATTGGAAACTAGTGTGGAAGAAATTAGGGCTTGACCCACACCTAACACCACATACCAAGATAAGATCTAAATGGGTTCATGATTTGGATATAAAGAGTGATATTATAAGCAAATTAGAGGAACATAGTATAGTTTACCTCTCAGACCTATGGGGATGGAATAAATTTATGTCCAAAGAAGAACTGGAACTCTTAACTGAACACCAGATGGATAATTTTGATTATAGTAAATTAAAAAGTTTCTGTACAAACAAAATCAATGCAGACAAGATTAGGAGGGAAGCAATAAATTGGGAAATCATCTTTACATTTAAGGGTTCTGATAAAGGCTTCATTTCTAAAATACATAAAGAATTGTCTCATATTTGTAAGAACTCAAGCCATTCTCCAATCGATAAATGCTCAAAGGATATGAACAGACAATTTTCAGATGATGAAATTAAAACTATTTCTAGTCATAGGAAAAGGTGCTCCAAATCACTTTTGATCAGAGAAATGCAAATTAAAACAACTCTGAGGTACCACTACACACCTGTTAGATTGGCTAAAATGACAGGAAATGATAATGACAAATGTTGGAGGGGATGTGGCAAAACTGGGACACTAATACATTGTTGGTGGAACTGTGAACGGATTCAACCATTCTGGAGAGTAATTTGGAACTATGCTCAAAAAGTTATCAAACTGTGCATACCCTTTGACCCAACAGTGTTTCTATTGGGCTTATATCCCAAAGAGATCTTAAAGGAAGGAAAGGGCCCCACATGTGCAAGACTGTTTGTGGCAGCCCTTTTTATAGTGGCTAGAAACTGGAAACTGAATGGATGCCCATCAATTGGAGAATGGCTGAACAAATTATGGTATATGAATGTTATGGAATATTATTGTTCTGTAAGAAACGACCAGCAGGATGATTTCAGAGAGGCCTGGAGAGACTTGCATGGACTGATGCTGAGTGAAATGAGCAGAACCAGGAGATCATTATACATGGCAACAACAAGACTATATGATGATTAATTCTGATGGACATGGCTCTCTTCAACAATGAAATGTTTCAAACCAATTCTAATTGATCAGTGAAGAAAGCCATATACACCCAGAGAGAGAGATATGAAATGTGGACCACAATATAACATTTTCATAGTCTCTATTGATGTTTGCTTGCATTGTGTTTCCTTTCTCTGATTTTTTTTTCTTGTAGGTATGATTTTTCTTGCACAACAATGATGTGTGTAAATATGAATACATATATTCTATTTGTCAGTATTTTAACATAATTAACATGTAGTGGATATCCTGCCATCTAGGGGAGGGGTGGGAACTATGGGGGAAAATTTGTAACAGAAAGCTTTGTAAGGGTCAATGTTGAAGAATTACCCATACATACATGTGTTTTGCAAATAAAAACTTTAATAAAAAAAAAGATTTCTGCCTGGATATGACTCTTCCCTCTTATATTTGTGAATTTGATCTTTTTGTTTGGAAGGGACGAGTATAATTGAAGTGTAAGACTATATTGTCTCTTTTAAATTAAACGTTGCTAAATTCAGTCCATTGTTCTAGTTGTTTTGTGTTTTTTTTTAAGTCCAACTCATCTCATCTGCTCATTAGACCTTCAAGATTTTATCAATTTCCAATTCAATAAATGTAAATATATATGTATCCATTTGTACATATACATGTGTCATATTTGTTTTACTGAAATCATCTCTGTTTACTTTCACCTTTGGCCAAGAATCAAACCTGGCTTAGACGGTCTAGAACATTGTTAATATATAGACAAAAATGCAAAGGTTACATGGCAATCTATGTCAATAGAGTTAGTAACACTAACATGATGGGGTACTCAGATCATGTTCTTACTATATCTCTTTTTAAAGATTTCTTATACTATGTGACTACATTTTGCATAAGTAGAAAATATAATATGAGATTGACAATTACCCATAAATAAGTATGGGATTGAGTTAATAAAATAATTGCTTTAAGACTTTTCTATAGATGTAACTCAATATTCATTTTGGCTTGCTTTTATAGGGTGTACATAGCAGGTAAGTGAAAATAATGATAAAATTTGTACTTCTAGTATAGCTGGTATTTTCAAAGGAATTGTTGAGTAGATTTGCTGAATAATGGTAGAATTGGTGTTGAATGAGAACATAGCCAAGAGACAGATACTGGTGGAGCCGATGAATAATAAGTATGAGGAAGCCCAAGAAACATAAATGCAGTGAACTTTTCACAATGTCAGTCATCTGAAAAAGTCTGGTCAGAAATCAGTTTTAGATGAACTACCTAGGTGTTTCTTTGTCATATGAAAGTACCAAATGGAGCTGTGCTGGAATCAGGTCAGTCTCATGGGTATTAGTAGATGGTTTCTTTGTTTCAATATTTAGTACAGTCTATCCTGTCCTTGTGTGATCTTTAAAGGCTCTAATGGGAGGAATTAATCAAATTGATCAAATTAGTAATCATACAAATGCTTATATACAATTTGCAATTTGATCCCAATCTCAGCTAAATCAACCAATTTAATTTTCCATACAACTCTGCTCTTCACTCTGACCTTTATCCCCTGCTTTCTCATTTAAACTATTGATTTCTGTGTCACAAATGTTGAGGTACTTTTTTTGTTGTTGTTATTTACATGATTAGCTCCTGCCTATAGATGAGTGATAGGTATCCTCTCCAGTAGTGGAAGTAAAAAGCTAGACAAAAGAGAAAAATAAATAAATGTGACTATTAAAAAATGAGACATGAACTCATTAGCTCTCATCTATTACCCCAGAAATACCATTAAAACAGATGGGTAACCTTGGATCCCTCAGTTTTCCTAGATCTCTATTTCCTAACATTTCCTTAAAATGTTTCAATATTTTAAGAATATGTAGTTTAATAGACATGGGTGATCTCTCTTTAATATAGAATAGGATGCTTCTAACCCAGTTTTGGGGATAAAACCCCAGTTTTGGGGATAAAAACTTACTATTTGACAAAAACCGCTGGGAAAATTGGAAACTAGTATGGAAGAAACTAGGCATTGACCCACACCTAACATCATATACCAAGATAAGGTCGAGATGGATTCATGATCTAGACATAAAGAATGATATTATAAACAAATTAGAACAATGTGGGATGGTTTACCTCTCAGACCTGTGGAGGGGGAAGGAATTTGTGACCAAAGAAGAACTAGAGGTCATCATTAATCACAAAATAGATAATTTTGACTATATCAAGTTTAAAAGTTTTTGTACAAACAAAATGAATGCAGACAAGATTAGAAGGGAAGCAATAAACTGGGAAAATATTTTTACATTCAAAAGTTCTGATAAAGGCCTCATTTCTAAAATATATAGAGAATAGACTCAAATATATAAGAATTCAAGCCATTCTCTTATTGATAAATGGTCAAAAGATATGAACAGACAATTTTCAGATGAAGAAATTGAAACTATTTCTAGTCACATGAAAAGGTGCTCCAAATCACTATTGATCAGAGAAATGCAAATTAAGACAAATCTGAGGTACCACTACACACCTGTCAGATTGGCTAAGATGACAGGAAGAGATAATGATGAATGTTGGAGGGGATGTGGGAAAACTGGAACTGATACATTGTTGGTGGAACTGTGAACGGAGCCAACCATTCTGAAGAGCAATCTGGAACTGTGCTCAAAAAGTTATCAAACAGGGGCAGCTAGGTGGCACAGTGGATAGAGCACCAGCCCTGAAGTCAGGAGGATCTGAGTTCAAATCTGATCTCAGACATTTAACATTCCCTAGCTGTGTGACCCTGGGCAAGTCACTTAACCCCAATTGCCTCAGCAAAAAGCAAAAAAAAAAAAAAAAAAAAAGTTATCAAAATATGCATACCCTTTGACCCAGCAGTGTTCCTACTGGTCCTATATCCCAAAGAGATCTTAGAGGAGGGAAAGGGACCCACGTGTGCAAAAATGTTTGTGGCAGCCCTTTTTGTAGTAGAAAGAAAACTGGAAACTGAAAGGATGCCCATCAATTGGAGAATAGCTGAATAAATTATGGTATATGAATGTCATGGAATATTATTGTTCTATAAGAAACGGCCAGCAGGATGATTTCAGAGAGGCCTGGAGAGACTTGCATGAACTGATGCTGAGTGAAATGAGCAGAACCAGGAGAACATTATACACAGCAACAAGACTATATGATGATCAATTCTGATGGACATGGTTCTCTTCAACAATGATGTGATTCAAACCAGTTCCTATTGTTCAGTGATGAAGACAGTCATATACATCCAGAGAGAGGCCTGAGGGAACTGAGTGTGAACCACAACACAGCATTTTAATGCTTTCTGTGAATATTTCCCTGTATTTTGTTTTCCTTCTTAAGTTGTTTTTTTTTTCCTCTCTCTAGATCTGATGTTTCTTGTGCAGTAAGATAACTGTACAGATATGTATACATATATTGGATTTGTCATATAGTTTAACATATTTAGCATGTATTAGATTACCTGTCATCTAGGGGTGGGGGATGGGGAGTGGGGGGAAGGAGGGGAAAAGCTTGGACCAAAAAAAAAGTTTTGCAAAGGTCAATGTAGAAAAATCACTCATGTTTTGTAAATAAAAAGCTTTCAATAAAAAAACAAAAAACAAAAACAAATAAACAAACAAAAATAAAAATAAAAAGAATATGATGCTTCTGCAACTCAGTAGATGATTTTCAAGAATTGCTACAACTAGAACCAAGATGGCACAGTAAAGTCAGGAACTTGCCAACCTCTCCCCCAGATTGCTCCAAATTCTTCTAAATAATGACTCTAAACAAATTTTAGGATATCAAGACATCAAAAAATATAGAGTAGAACATTTTCCAGCTGAGGGAAACTTGGAAGGTCAGTAAAAAAGGTCTGTGACATCAGAGTGAGAGTCCAGTGTGCAGTCCTGGCCCCAGCCCTGGCTTCATGCCAGCAAAGCAGAAATGAGTCTAGGGACCTCTGATTTAGCAGCAATATTGATGGCTTCCAAACCTCTCAATACAGGATAGAAATCTAGCATACCATCCCAGTACAAGTGGCACAGTGCAGCCTGGATCCCAACATTGGCACCAACACTAGCAAAGCAGAACTCTATTGCTTTAGCACATTAGATCTTACCACTACAGTGAAGTGTGCACACTCCTAACAATTCCAGGGACGAAAAGGGTACATATGGTCAAATGCCTAGAAGGATCTCTGGGAATAGCTGCACGAAATCCCTGAAGTTTGAGACAATGCAAGCTCCAACCTGGAAAAAGGGTCCCATTTTAACAAAGAGTTACAAGCTAAGTAATAGGCTAGGAAAATGGGCAAACAACAAAAAAGTTTCTGACTATAGAAAGTTGTTATGTGACAAGGAAGATCAAAACACACACTCAGAAAAAGAGAACAAAGCCAAAGTTCCTACATCCAATATTTCCAAGAAAAATAAGAATTAGTCTCAGGCTATGGAAGAATTCAACAGAGGAAAAATTAGGGAAAAAATGAAGAATGGTACAAAAGGAAATGCAAAAAGTTAATGAGAAAAAGAATACTTTAAAAAGCAAAATTAGCTAATTGGGAAATAAGGTATGAAAGCTCACTGAGGAAAAAAATTCCCTAAAAACTAGAATTGAGCAAATAGAAGCTAATGATTTTATGAGAAATCAAGATACAATAAAGCAAAACCAAAAATATAGAAAAATGTGAAATACTTTGTTGAGAAAAAAACTGAACTAAAAATAGATTCAAAATAGATAATTTTAAAATTATTGGTTTATTTGAAAGTCATAATCAAAAAAAAAAAAAAAAAAAAAAGCCTGGACATCATCTTTCAAGAAATTATCAAGAGAAACTGTCCTGATATTCTAGAATTAGAGGATGAAATAGAAATTGAAAAAATTCACTGATCACCTCCTGATAGAGATCCCCAAATCAAAAGTGCCAAGAATATTATAGCCAAATTCCAAAATTCCTAGCTTGAAAAGAAATTATCACATTTCCAGAAAGAAATAATTAAGATATAGTGGAGCCACAGTCAAGGTAACACAAGATTTAGCAACTTCTACATTAAACTACATTAAAGGACTGAAGGGTTTGTAATATGATATTCTGGAGAGCAATGGAGCTAGAATTACAACCAAGAAATCACCTACTCAGTAAAACTGAGTATAAAATTTAAGGGTGGGAGATCTGGTGTTTTTTGTTCGTTTGTTTGTTTTCACAACATGACTTCTATGGAAATGTTTTGCATAACTTCACATGTAGTTTCTTACTGGGGTTAGGGGTATAGATGAGGGAGAGAATCTGAAACTCAAAAGTCTTAAAAACAATTTTTTTAAATTGTTTTAAATTTAACTGTGGAAAAATATAAAATAGATAAATACAATTTCAAAAGAGAATTGCTACAATTGATAAGCAGACATTCAGATCCTATGCCATTTTGAATTGTTAGACTAGTTTTCCTACTACATTGATGAGATCCATAGCCAGGCTTATACTCAAAGACTTCCCAGTTTAAGACTTTTCAGAATTTTCATTTATTTGGCATGGATGTCAAAAACTTATGGTTTACTATTAATCCAAGGAGAGTTTAACAGAGTTGTTTTTATGATAAAATGTAGGTATAGTAGGGAAACTGATCTGAAAGCTAAAATCTGTAAGAAAAAAGGAAGGGAAGTAGACATTTACTGAATGCCTACTACATATCAAGCAGAACACCAAATGTTTTACAAATAGTACCTCATCTGAGCTTCACAACAAACCTATGAGAGAGGTACTGTTATTATCCCTATTTTAGAGTTGTGGGAATTAGGTTTCCTCAGCTAGTATCCGAGGCTGAATTTAAGCTCATTTCCTCCTAACTTCAAACTCTGTTCTATTCACTATACAATCTTGCCACCTAAAAATTCATAATACCAACTCATTTATTCATTTTTCTGTATTTAATTTTATTTTTTTGGAATTGTATTCTTGAGTTAGGGATTGGCACATTTAGCCCTTATTCATCTCTGTGTGTAGTATACCTGATGGGATGCACTCAATTTTATTTCCATCTTTTAGGATTGCAGCAATGCTAGATCTGATTACTTATCACTGATCCTGTTAAATGAAAGGATGGTTGGCAAGAAGGGAGGAAGGAAACAATCATTTGTGACAATTATATACCAGGTACTGTGCTAAGCACTTTACAAATTATCTCATTTAATCTTCAAAATCCTGGTAAGTAGTTTCTGTTATGATCTTCTTTTAACAGCTGAGGAAATTGAGGCAGATAGATTAAATAAATTGACTGTGAGGACAAAGATGGTAAATGTCTGAGACTGAACTTGAACTCGGGTCTTTTTGAATAAAGGGTTTAGATAAAAACAATATTATTCTTTTTTTTTTTTCTTTTTGCTGAGGCAATTGAAATTAAGTGACTTGCCCAGGATCACACAGCTAAGGAATGTTAAGTGGCTGACACCAGATTTGAACTCAGGTCCTCCTGACTTCAGGGCTGGTGCTCTATTCACTGCGCCACCTAGCTGCCCCTATTATTCCTATTTTTTCAAAGAAAAAAATGAATTAGAGAAAGGCTACATGACTTTTTATTGATTCGGGACCAGAATCCAAGAATCTTAGACTCAATTTCTATGACTATAATATGTAAGTATTATCTCAGCATTTTGGCTAAGGTATCACTTTCTCCCTAATGTTCCCACACCAGCCTAATATTCAATCCTTAGAAAATTCAGAAAGAAACCAAATTAGTCAGTTTTAAATTATTCCATAAACTATTAAATACTGCCTCCATTGAGATCTTGTCTGAAATAGTTGGGGTTTAATTTTAGAGTACGTATTTCTATATTACTTCAGTTTGTAACTTCAAATTTCATTTTGGAACCTGTTGTATTATTTTACCTATCCATACCACATTTGAAATGACTATATTTTCTGGCTATGTTCTAAAATTTTACCTTACATTGTTGCAACCAAGAAGGTATGGGGGCAGGGGTTAAATGTGTTCAGTGGCTACTGTAAAGGTATTATTTTAGAGTTGGGTTGTAAAATTTTCTAGCAGATAGGGAAAAAAAGAATGAAACAATTTAGGACCTGTTCTGAGAACAAAATTAGGTAATAGGTCTAAAAATGCTTTCAAGAGAGAAAATGATTCTATAAATTATGTTTTAATTTTGTTTCTTAATTTTTGTTTTCTTTTTCCTTTGCTGTTTTTATACTGCCTTTTGGAACTGAAGACTTAGTCCTCAATTTTTCCACCAAGGTTTCCAATGATCCTTAAGAGATGATGAATATTCTAAATCTCCTCTCATATTTGAGGAAATGAGATTTGGCTTGTATTTTCCTCTGCCTCCACTCATGTTTTCAGATTTTACCACTTCTATTAAACTTCTTTATCAGAGTCAAGTTCAGAGGCTGAAATACTCATACTCAAAGAGAAGGAAAAAAGTTTCTCAAAAACCTCAGTCCTGGAGCTCCCAGACTAAGGATGCACTATCATTGAAGGAAAATCTGAGTTTTGTTGAAACTTAACAAGCACTAGACAGAAGTGTTTTCTGCACCAGCCTTTATGATTAGTGTTAAATGGAGAAACTGATCAGTACATTATATTCAAAATCATCATCTATGGAGAGTCATTCAGCATGGAACAAAGTCAGGTTTAACATAGTCCCTCGCCTGCTGGTAGTGTGCTTTCTCACCATGGCAACTACCATTTCCATGACTTACTTTAGTTGGCACAATAAATAGAGTGCAGTTAAAATCTTAGCTCAGATGTTAGGAAGCTATGTAACCCTTGGCAAGTAATTAAATCTCCTTCAGCCTCAATTTTCTCATCTATAAAATGGAAATAGCAATAAGCCTACTTCACATGTTATGAGAATCAAGAGAAATAATATAAAAATGCCAACTATTACTAGTATTGTTGTTATTATTCTAGGCTTTATAATGCAATACTGATCCCAAACCAATTACCCACATATAATCTTGCTTAATCCTGTCATCATGGTGCTCTACTCAGAGGACAACCCCACTGAAGCAGAGTGGCTCTTCTTAGCGATGCTATACCTGAAGTAGACCTTTCATCTCCGATTATTTTTTCCAGCAGAAAATATTCCTAATTGTGTCTCTGACAATCAGGCAAAGCCATGATTTCCAATCTCTTTTCAGATTGGCTGGACTGAAAGTCTAGTTAAGTGGTATCATGGATAGAGCATTTGACTTGAGATCAGCATCCTCGGTCCATCTTTAAGAATTTATTAAGCACTTAATAGGTGTTAGACATTGTTATAAGGGAGTAGGTAACAAAAAAGCGAATTTAATAAGTAAAAAGGTTTGAAAGCATTAAAATATGATTTGAACATTAGATATTATTATTACTACATCTACTGTTTGACCAGGGCAGCTAGGTGGAACAGTGGATAGAGCATTGAACTTGGAATCAGGAAGACTTGTCTTCTTGAGTTCAAATATAATTTCACACATTTACTAGTTATGTAACCTGATCAAGTCATTCAACTTTAAATGCCTCTGTTTTCTCATCTGTAAAACAAGCTGGAAAAGAAAATTGGAAACCAATCCCATATCTTTCTCCAAAAAAATGGAGTCACAATGAGTCAAACATGACTGAAAATTACTGAAACAACAATAATTATTTGATCACCTATACAATAGATTGCTTTATGATTATACAAAAGACATTTATTGAGCAGGTTGAAGCATTGTACTATGTGAGAGTTTGATAAGACAGTAAGAAATCAAAGAATCAATGACATTTTCTTTCTCTTCCAGGAACTCAATATCCTAGGGAGATAAAGCAAATATTAATATGAGTATGTGAGACAGATATACAGATAATGTCTTCTCAATTGTGTCATAAGTTCCTGCAAAATTGAACATTCTTCCTTTTTAATCTTGTATAGCATCTTGCACATAATAGGTGCTTAATCATTAATTTAATTATTCATTTGTACTAACCACTTTCTCCATCAGGTCAAGTACAGTGCTAGAAATGTAGTATTAAAGAATTCTTGAAGCAACTTCACTAGATGCCATCCTAATCTCAAAAAACTGAGATTGAGCCCCAAAGAAAAAAGGATCAAACATTTAAAGGTTGGCTTCTCATATTTAGATGGAAGTCTATGTTTCTGAGTACACTTTAACATCTTAATATTTTAATAACTTTTTTTTTCAAAACATATACAAAGATAGTTTTCAACATTTACCTTTGCCAAACCTTGGGTTCTAAATTTTTCTCCCTCCCTTTCAACCACTCCCTTTCCTGGACAAAAAGTAATCCAATATATGTTAAGCATGTGCAAATGTTCATCTTAATATTAATAAACTTGAAGGGATAATGCATTTTTCTTTCTGAATGTTGAATATAAATAAGCTCCTTAATGACTACATTCAACATTAACCTCTCAGGTGTTCTCTGTGGATTAGAGTAATATACTAAAAAATAAAGTGACATTTTAGTGATAAGCAAATGACTAAAAGGAGGCCTAATATTTAAACATACTTTCATTCTTCTTGGACAATTTTTCCTCCCAAGTCCTAGGAGCATATACGGATTCTAGCTTCTAAAGTTAGGTTAGAACTTAATTTGACTATTAAAAAGCAGGTTCTATGAATAATATATGATGTATACCCTTTTACCCAGCAGTGTTTCTACTGGGCCTATATCCCAAAGAGATCTTAAAGGAACTAAAGGGACCCACATATGCAAGAATGTTTGTGGCAGCCCTTTTTGTAGTGGCTAGAAACTGGAAACTGAATGGATGCTCATCAATTGGAGAATGGCTAAATAAATTATGGTACATGAATATTATGGAATATTATTGTTCTATAAGAAATGACCAACAAGATGATTTCAGAAAGGCCTGGAGAGACTTGCATGAACTGATGCTAAGCGAAATGAGCGGAACCGGGAGATCATTATACATGGCAACAACAAGACTATATGATGATCAGTTCTGATGGACATGACTCTCTTCAACAATGAAATGTTTCAAACCAGTTCCAGTTGTTCAATGATGAAGAAAGCCATATATACCCAGGAAGAGGCCTGTGGGATCTCAGTGGGAACCACAACATGGCATTTTCATACTCTCTGTTGAGGTTTGCTTGCATTTTGTTTTTCTTCTCATATTTTTTATCTTGTAGATCTGATTTTTCTTGTACAGTAAGATAATGGTAAAAATATATATACATGTATTCGATTTGTCATGTATTTTAACATAATTAACATGTGTTAGACTACCTGCCTTCTAGGGGAGAGGATGAGGGGAAAGAGAGAAAAATTTGTAACAGAAGGCTTTGCAAGGGTCAATGTTGAAATATTACCCATGCATATGTTTTGCAAATAAAAAGCTTTAATAAAAAATGTTTTTAAATTTAAAAAAAAATTTAAATTTAAAAAAAAAAACTGTAGCTACAACAGCCACAAAGAATAAACAAGGTAGGCAAAAATGACTTGATGTAAAAGCAAGCACTAAGAATGTGCACTAAGCTATTCCTCAATCAGATGGGGCATTTTTATTATCCCATGGTGTGATATTGGGAGTGGACGGTTTTGATAAGAGACCAAATACCATCTAGAGAGGTGACCTCCATAGGGGCAGTGTTTGACTAACATAAAGGCAGATTTGTTGTGAAAGATTTTCATGTACTTCTACTAGGAGATAGGTTTTGAGATACGTGGTGGAGTGAGATAACAGTAATATTCATTTTCAAAATGCTTTCACATCAAGTATCTCATTTGATCCACACAATAATTCTCCTATGTAGGCAAGGCAAGTATTGTCCTCATCTACATTGTTCCTATAGCAGCAACTCTGGGAATTCTTGATAAGGGAAGTCACAAAGGCATGAATGTGAAATTAAGTCCTAGTTAATGAAATTTAAAGAAAAAGTCAATTTTGGCAACTTGGTGTGAGGAAATTAAGATATGCTAGGAGGTCTTATGCTAGCATCTTTAATGGATGGATCTGGCTGGCGTTGGTATTCCATACTGTTGCAGGACCAAGTAGTAAGATGAAAGTTGGGATAATTTGGGATAGATGTTGGACAAAATATACTAGTCTGTTAGTTCATCTCTGTAATGTGGAATTCAGTTAGTATCAGAGCTACTCAAAGTCATGAAGATAAAGTTCAAGACAACTAGAGAGAGGGTTTGGTACAGAGCACTATAATTTTTTTTTTGTTTTTGTCTGATTTTTGAATCTGAGAAAACTTCAGAGAGAAACAATCTAGCATCTGGATAGGTCCTTAAGGGTGAGGTGATATTGATAAAAATCTAAGGGCATTCAGAGTTCTAAGCCAAAAGGAATTGTCTTCAAATACCAGATGCAATTATTTAATCCTTAAGGAAGAGTAATAATAATACTGGTACTAACACTATGACTAACAAGAATAACTTTAAATAATTTATTTTACTTTATAGTTATAAATATATAATTTCATTTAATTCTACCAACAAAGGAACCAAGTTAGACCAAGTGTTAACCCTATTTTGCAAGCAAGAAATCTAAGGCCTAGAAAAAGTAGAGGATTTGTCTAAGGGAACATCATTAATAAGAGGCACAGCTAAAATTTTTACTGTATACCACAGCTATGAAGGAAGTTCACTACAAAATTGTCTTGAATGAAAGCTAAGAGGATTTCTGTGAAATGACCCCATTACCATACAACCAGAATATTAAATTACATTTGTTAGAAATAAAAAAGTCTGTTAAATATTTACTGCCCTTGCCTTCATATTGATTACCAGTATGTGATATGAGATGAGGCTATGAATACTATTTTCCTTTTATTTATGAAGCTCATTCACCAAGGAATTCAAGGTAAAGCATTGAAAATATTTCAGAAGTATTAACTGCAGACTGCTTTTTGTCACCTTTCCTCATCAGCTGTGATGTCGCTGAAAATTATAAAAGTCCAAAGATGTCAAATTTTAAAACTTTCTGTTGAAAAGCAATGTATATATACTTAGGATCATACATGTTAAGTTGGAAGGAAACTTAGGGGCTATGTAATACAATCCCCTTATTCTACAGTTAGTCAGTCAGCCAATAAACATGATTAGGCTCTGAATATGTGCTAAACACATCAGATGCAAAAAAAGGGGAAAAATCAGTCCCTGCTTTCTCTCTCTCTCTCTCTCTCTCTCTCTCTCTCTCTCTCTCTCTCTCTCTCTCTCTCTCTCTCTCCCTCCATATATATGCATACACATACACATATATAGGATAAATTGGAAATCATCAATAGAGAAAAGGTACTAAAATTAAAAAGAGGATCAGGAAAAATGATGAAACTAAGACCCAAAGAGCTGAAGTGACTTGACTATGGCCATTACAGGTAGAAAGCAGCAGGTCCTATAAAGGTAAAAGTTCAGTATACTTCCTAGTAATTGCCAGGATATAATTTGCTCTATAGAACCAAGTTCTCTAAGACACATATTAAAATATCAGGTTATAAATGAATATTATAAATGAATGCAGGATATTTTGAAGAATAATAGCTTGTATTAATATCACAGTTAAAGTTTGCATTATGCTTTATCCTCAGAAAAACCTTACGAAATAGCTACTATTATTATCAATTTTTATATGAGGAAGAGGATCAAAGGAGAATTCTAGGGAAATAGCATGCCTATCAACACCTTTAAAAAATGAGACAGTCCCTTCTCTTCTTGTTCTGAAGAAAAGAATGGAAGTCTTGGGAGGAGGCAAAAGAAATGTGCCATGATTTCTAAGATCATTGAGCTCATCATTTCTTATAGCATAGTAGTAAATCACCACAATTATATATCACAACTTGTTCATCAGTTATTTCCCAATTGGCTTGCATGAAATAATGAACAAAAACTGCAGAACCAAGAGCATATCATATACAGTAACAATAATACTGTTTTATGAACAATTTAGAGTGGCTGTCTTTTTGACAAATATAAATATCTAACTTAACTATAAATGACACATGAAGGAAGATGCACTTCTGAATAGAAGTATTTATAGAATGGTTATACACACATACACACACACACACACACACACACACACACACACACATTTGTGCCTAATGATAGCCATCTTTAAGGCAGGGAGAGTGGAGTGAGAAGAACAAAAGGGGAAAAAAAGGTTACATGTTACTCTATTATATATTCAAATGTAACAGTAAATAGTATATAATAGGTTTTCAATTTCATTAATAATCATCTCCCCCCATTTTACTATGTCATAGAAATACTTGTTTATTTTTTAATCACAAAATAAATTTTTTAAATAAAGATATATAGCATGAGATATGAAGGAGAGAAGAAAAGATTGTTCAGTGATTTAATTCATTGGTGATTTAATTTAAATCAGAAGAGCGAGAGGAATGAGATAGAATGAAACCTGGAAATTAAGGCAATGGGTTATTATTATTGTGGAATGGTTATTATTAGAGAAGGGCTGGATTCTACCTTTGCCTCCATTGCTTTCACCTATGCAGAAGAAACAGGCTGAGGCTAACATGAGGGGTGTGTGTGTGTGTGTGTACTCATTATAGAACTTCTCTCTTTTTAAAACAATTATTACTGTTTTATTTGTTTACATTTTGTTAAAAATTTCTCCATTATATTTTAATCTGGTTCAGGCTCCACTCAGGAGTTTTTTTATTATTATTAAAGCTTTTTTTATTTTCTAAATATATGCATAGATAATTTTCAACATTGATCCTTGAAAAACCTTGTGTTCCAGATGGCAAATAATCCAATATATGTTCAATATATGCAATTCTTCTATACCTATTTCTACATTTATCATGCTGCACAAAAAAATCAGATCAAAAAGGGAAGAGTGAGAAAGAAAACAAAATGCAATCAAACTACAACCAAAAAAAGGAAAAACATTATCTTATGATCCATACTCAATTTCCACAGTCCTCTCTTTGGATGCAGATGGCTCTCTCAGTCACAAGACCATTGGAATTAGCTTGAATCATCTCATTGTTGAAAAGAGCCACATCCATCAAAATTGATCATCTTATAGTCTTGCTGTTGCTGTGTACAATCTTTCTTGATTCTACGCACTTCACTCAGCATCAGTTCATGTAAGTCTCCTCAGGCCTCCCTGAAATCATCCTGCTGATTGTTTCTTATAGAACAATAATATTCCATAACATTCATATATCATAGCTTATTCAGCCTTTCTCCAAATGATGGGCATCTACTCAGTTTCTAATTCTTTGCCACTAACTGTTATAAAAATGTTTGCACTTATGGGTCCTTTTCCCTTTTACATTATCTCTTTGGGATATAAGCCCAGTAGAGTAGTGGATCAAAGAGTGTGCAAAGTTTGATAACCCTTTGGGCATAGTTCCGTGTTGCTTTTTAGAATACTTGTATAAGTTCACAACTCTATCAACAATGTATTAGTGTCCCAGGTTTCCTACATTGCATCCAATATTCATCATTATCTTTTTCTGTCATTTTAGTCAATCTGAGAAGTGTGTAGTGGTACCTCAAAGTTGTCTTAATTTGCATTTTTTTAATCAATAGTGATTTAGAGTATTTTTCATATGACTAAAAATGGTTTTAATTTCTTCATCTGACAATTGTTTATTCATATTCTTTGACCATTTATTAATTAGAGAATGGCTTGAATTCTTACAAATTTGAGTCAATTCTCTATATGTTTTAGAAATTAGGCTTTTATCAGAACCCTTGAGTGTAAAAATTTTTCCCAGTTTAATATATCTCTTCTAATCTTATATACATTGGTTTTGCTTGTACAAAAACTTTTTTAACTTAACATAACCAAAATTATCCATTTTGCATTCTATATTGTACTCTAGTTCTTCTTTGGCACTTATTCCTTTTTTCTCCACAGATCTGAGAAGCAGACTATCTTTATTCTTCAAATTTGCTTATAGTTTGTGTCTAAATCATTAATCCATTTTGATCTTATTTTGGTATAGGGTGTTAGGTATGAGTCAATGCCTAATTTCTGCCATACTAATTTCCAATTTCACCAGCAATTTTTGTCAAATAGTGAATTCTTTTCCCAGAAGCTGGGATCTTTGGGTTTATCAAACACTAGATTACTATAGTAATTGATTGTTGTATCTTGTGAACATAACCTATTCCACTAATCAACTTCTCTATTTCTCAATCACTTCCAGATGTCTTGTTAATATAGTTTTAGGTCTGGCACAGCTAGAGCACCTTCATTTGCATTTTTTCCATTAATTCCCTTGAAATTCTTGACCTTTTGTTTTTCCAGATGAAATTTGTTATTAATTTTTCTAACCCTGTAAAATAATTTCTTGGGAGTTTTATTGGTATGGCACTGAATAAGTAGATTAATTTAGGTAGAATGTCTCAAAGGCAATTTGCCAAACACCTCCTGAAGAAATAGAAAGGAAAATTAAGTAACACCTGAAATCACATAGGGGGTAAATGTTAGAGGCTAAATTTGTGCCACACAGGCTGATTCTAGAACCAGAGTTCTAGATCTAAGCTGCTTTCTTAATATCTAGTCTAATTTTTTCATCTTATATATGAGGCAAATGTCTTCCAGGAAACTGTTGTGATTATCTGTACTCCATACAGATAATTCCTGTTCCCATCACAAATATCTCAGTTTATAAAATGGATAACTTTTGATATAGGGAATATTACTATATAACTAAGGCCATGTCACTTCATGTAAATATGCTATCCTCTTAGATAATAACTTCTTAGAAGGTAAAAAGAACTATGTCTTCTTTCTTATTGTCCCATCATAGCTAGTACACTTTAGTGCAAAGAAAATAATATTAAACATTATTAAACAACATTCAGAAGATTGGCAACAAGTAGAGACTCCTAACAATTATAAATAGAGAAATATTTCTCTTTATTTTAATTATAGTTTTAATTCTATATTTAAAGAAACATATGGATTTCAACATCGTTCAGGGAAACAAATAGAACTAGGCCCCTTTAAATGGGAGACATTTTCTTCAAGATAAAATTCAGCTGGCTGAAACTCAGCATAGGCAAGATTATAGTAAGACTCATATGTAGAAGGAAGAGTTTTCAAGAAAAAAAAAGAAATTTCATAGCAGCAGGGATTGCTGAAATACTATGAGCTTCAAGAAAATTCTAATCATGTATAAGACATGGTCCTAAGTCCCATCACCTAAAAGGTTTTACTTTAGGTTAAAAAAAACAACATCAAAGCAAAAACCACATGAAGTCACAAAAACTAGAAACTAAGATGACTTGTACTAGTTTGAAAGGGAGGTTTTGAAATTCACAAGCTCTATCTTGCCTGCACCTGGAGAAAGGTGATTTTTTTTTTTTTTGCATTCAATCAAACAATTTGTTGATTATATCTGCTATTATTTCCAGCACAGTGCTAGGTGCTTTGAGAATCTTTGGTATTGCCAGTCTTACATAAATGGGCCATAAATGAAAATTTAAATCACAATGAAGCAGAGTAATTTTTATGGTTATGTTCTGTTTCTTATATTACCATGCTATCTTATATATGCCTTATATATATATATATGTGTGTGTGTGTATGCACATATATATATATTTTATATATGCCTTCCCATATAATTGTTTAAATAGATATATAGATATAGATATAGGAGAGAGAGAATCAGCCTGATTGATCAATACATTGAGAAAGTCTGAAAGTATATTCAACATTTAACACCAGTAGACCTCTGACCCATTTGTGTAAATTGGGTGTGTCTTCTCATATCTCTTTTAGTCATGCTTGTTCTTTATAATTTTGTTATATTTACTTTTAATTTGTTGGTATGTCATTGTCTTTTCTATTTATATTTTTGTAGTTACTATATGTGTGTATATGTATTTTTTCTTCTTTTTTTCTTTATTTGTTTCTGCTATCTAAGTGGTACAGTAGCTAGAGGCCTGGACCTGAAGTTAGGAAGACTAATCTCCATAAATTGAAATCTGGCTTTAGATAGTTAGTAGTTGTGTGAACCTGGGAAAGTCACTTAATCCTGTTTATCTCAGTTTCCCCATCTGTAAAATAAGGTGGGGAAGGAAATGACCAAGCACTCTAGTATTTTGCCAAGAAAACCTCAAATGGGATCATGAAGGATCAGACATAAATGAAACTACTGAACAACACTTCAGTTTAGAATTCATATATTACAAATCTTATCATGCTTCTCTGTATGTATCACACACATTTCTTACTTATAATACACCACTATTCTATAGCCATTTCCCAATTGCTGGACACCTACTTTGTTTCCAATTCTTGGACATCATAATCAATGATTTCCTTGCAAGCCCAGGAAAAGAGCCTCTGGTTCAAAGAGTACATTTTCAGGATGTACATGCCCATTCTCATTTTACCCCTCTCTTTTTACTATTAGGGGACACCTTATTTTCGAGAGTTAAGGTCCAACAAACATGCTGAGTTTGGCATAATAACAATTCTTTGCACTCACCCTCTGAATAATCTCAGTCACAGCAAAATCCTATAATTTTTTCAAACCAACATCAAGTGGTCTCTGAGCTTGGGACAAGTACCTATATTAACCATGATCCAGTCATGAATTTCTGCTTTAAATCAAATTTGTCTCATTGTTATTGTTACCCTTCCTTGTCAGGACTACAGCTCACTATGTAGCCATTGGTATATGCCTTGAGATTTGCCCACAAAGCAGTTCTCCTACTATATTTTTAGAGTAAGCAGTTGCAGAGCTGTTGTGGCTCTTTGGATATTTAGTTAAATTTGACAACATTTTATTCATTTCAATTGTACAATTCCACATTGGAAAGAAGAGTATTTTAATTGCCATGAGTGGCAAAGATCCTAGACCTGGGGTTGGAAAAGACTTCAAAAACCATCTGGTCCATTCTCTCTTTTTACAATAGAGTTTTACAAATAAGGAAACTAAGGGCCAAAGTTGTTAAATGCCTTGTACAAGGTAGTAAACATCAAAGGTAGAATTTTCACTCTATCTGAATTCTAAGGCAAAATCTTTCCATTGTACAATTGGGGTTATCATTTCATCTTCCTGGTGACAAATTATAGTAGAATCTCAAAATAAACATCACAGGCTGAAAGGATCTATGGAAGCCTTCAAGGACGTAGGTCTTTAACTGTTCCTTCTAGAACGGAAGGTTTTTAATGGAAGAAAAGATTCAATTAAGACAGGGAAAATAGCCTTGTACATCCTGAGAAGTAGTAATAAATGAGTTCTGCTTAGATAGTAGTAAGTAAACTGGTCTAACTAGTATCCAAAGTTTAACTTGGGGAGCAGGGAAAAAAAAAAGAAAAATGGATTGTGAGTAGATTGTAGAAGGCCTCAAATGCAAAGCCCCAACAATGAGTCTTTATCTTATAAGCAATAGAAATTCCACTTAAGGATTTTGAACAGTTAAGTAATACTATAAATGTTTACCTGTGATTTCTGATTCTTTCTGTGAAAATACTCCCTTTCCTAAACTATTTCAGAGGGCATTTAGTCTAGAAAGTCTTACCTTATTGTATCAACCATAATCCAATCATTCAATGTTCCCTTAGGTCTAGTATATTGTTTGCTCTGCTTTCACTTATATTTCTTTATGTACTACTTTGTAAGTTTTTCCCTATATTATCCTGTTCTGTTTTTATGCTCATTATTACTGGAGCTCAAAAACCATCTTTTCTTCCTGTTTTTATCCATAGTAAGTGCTTCATTCATGATTTTTTCAAGAATTTTCACAGAATTGCCAGTTCTTTTTTGACTAAAAAATTAGCTTTTCCCTAAATGCACTAACAAACTAGCCTTTAAACAATTAAATAATAAGCATTTATCAAGTACCTGCCAAATACCAGACAATGTGTCAAGTATTGAGGATACAAAGAAAAGAAAACAAAAAACAAAAAACAAAAAACAAGTTTCTACTCTCAATGAGCTCATAACTCACTCTTCTTGGGAATATTTTTTAACCCTCTGACATATTTAATTTTTGAAAACTGAAAATAAGTGACCATTTTTGTTACATGAAGATCCTCTTCTTTCACCTTACAAAGATTTTTAATAACACTTTTTCCAAAGGGTATATAAGCCATTTTTGTAAAAGATTCTTAGGCTTGGCCCTAAAACTCTTCCGGTAATGTTACTATGGAACTGAATTTATTACAAAGTTTATTGTTTCTGTAATGTGTTTTCACAATCAAAAATAATTGTCTTCAGTCTGGGAAAACAGAAGAAAGGTTGGTGATAGAGTTATAAAAAGGTAGGTTAGATAGTTAGAATAAAGCAAATATGACCATATCATCCTGTCTGCTCCAACTCAATAAATAAATAAAATTCACCAAGGAATATAAAATTTTCTTTCTTGGATTTTAAAGTACTTCGAAATCTGATCTCTTTTCTATTTTTCCAGTTGCCTCATATTGTTATCCACTTGTTATGAGATCCAGTGATATAGTTCTTCTTGATTCTCCTTGCCTAAAACACACCATTTCCTATTTCCTCATTTCTTTTTTACTAGCTGTACCACATGCTTGGAATGTTTTCCTTCTTTTCTTCCTTCTACTTGCTGGTTTCCTTGGTTTCTTTTAAGATCCAATTCAAATATGGCCTTTTGCAAAAATCTTTCCTAGAACCTCCACTCCTACTCTTAGTGTCTTCCCTCTCGGATTACCTCTAATTTATACCATGTGTATGTTTATACACACATATAATACAGAAACATAGTTATTAATATTTTGTCTTCTTTAGCAATATGTGGGTGCTGTAAGAATAGGCTCCATGTTTTTGCCATTCTTTTTATTCTTAGCACTTAGCATAATGTTTAATAAATGTGTATTGACTGAGAAGTAAAGTGAAGAAGAATTTAGGAGCACTTAACTACCTTCAATGAGTTCAATTTGGCAGACATAGATAGGTTGTTAGGAGAAAAAATGATGCAGAATGTGATCACTGAGCCACTTACAATGATCTTTGAAAAATCATGGAGAATATGAAAGGTGTCATAGGATAAAAACTGATAAATGTCCCAAATTGATAATTTTTACTTTGATTCCTAGAAACATCCCTGTGTGATCAATGTGAGCTAATATGTATCCTTGATAAGTGATTCATTGTAAATTAACATCATTTAACATGTTTTACAGAATTCTACATCAATAGACCAAGGGTTTCCCATAAACATTACATATATTCAAATCTTAGCAAGACATTTCACACAATCTCTCACTTGTCACCTTGCATTCAAAAAGGAAAGATGGGGATTGGATTGTAGTATAATTTACTTAATGCAAAATGAATATCAAAGGCCATTTGCCAAGAATGATAGTTAATGAGCTGATATAATTTTGGAACAAGATTTCTAATAAATGTACCCCAAATTTTTCATTGCTCCTAGTCTATTCATTCCCCTCTCTTTTCCAATAATTTGGATCAAATGTGCATATATAACTGTACATATTATGTATATGTGTGCATATATAACATGTTTTAACATGTGAATGAAGTATATGTGTATATGTACATGCATACACAAAAATGCTTATCAGCTTTGCAGATAGCATCAATCTCAGAAAAATAGTTTCATTATAGAAGAAATAATCACATTCAAAAGGATATCAATGGTCTAAAAGGATATATCATAATAATAACATTAAATTTAGTAAGTATAATAGAAAATTTCTGTATTTGAATATAGAGCAATCTATGCATATGTTAGTGAAAAGATATGAAAAGGACTTTGAATTTGAATGGGTTATAAACATAATATAAGTCAACAATGCAACATGGCTACCAAAAAGAATTTATTAAGACAAATATGTCATAGAAAAATAAACTTGAATAGTGACCAAAAAAAGATAAATATGTACTGAATGAAAGAAGATCGTTCAAATGCACTTGTTAGATTGACATTGTTCTATTGTCTTTAGTTCATGGATACCATATTTTGGGAAAAACATTGACAAGCTAAAGTGTATATAGAAATAAGTTGGCAAGATGATGAGTGGAACTTGGAAAGATAATGATTTAGTGAAAGAAGTTTAGTTTTTTAGCAAGGAGAAAGATATTGGGATATGGGAAAGGATATAATATGTATTTGTGGAAAATACTTCAAACATTATAGTGCTGCATTGTGGAAGAAGAATTAATTTTGATTTGTTTTGCTTGTTCCTTGAGGATAAAACTCTAAGCAATGACTAGAAATTGATATGAGCCATATTTTAAAGGAAACCCTTTCTAATATAATGATAGCTATCCAAAAATAAAATATACTACCTTGTGAAGAATTAAGGTGCCTATAACTGAAGTTCATTAAGCAAGGTCCAGAGAAGCTTAGTTGGGGATTTTATAAGGGAGATCCCTGTTCTGACCACAAATAAACTAGGTAACCTTCAGTGTCCCTTAGATCTCTGAAATCCTAGGTGCTCACAATCCTAGGTATAAACACTCAACACTAGTAGACAAGATAATAGAATGAATTAGCACCAGCTATAATTTTATATAAATATGATATAATAAATGAGTACTGCATAACAATAGAAAATTAAACTGTTGCTTGATGAAGACAAAATTGATAAAGATTTGAGTAACAAACGTTACACTAAATATTTCTACATCTCTTGGCTGCCATACCTAAAGTATAGAAATTCAGATAACACAGTATCAGGATGAGCATTTTCTTAGATTAACATATACACCAGAGTCCTTTAGAACAAAATACAGAGATGGGAGCTAATTATTCAAAACATTATGAGGCTATGCAAAAGATAGAGGAGCTTTGACACCCTGAGAGTGATGCAGTTGCTGACTAGCCAAGGAAATATGGATACCTGCAGCAAAAAATGGTTAAAAGTAATTAGAGGTGAGTGACTTATTAAGAGGGCAATAAAGTAATGGAAAGGTTTAGTGGTATTTGTTGTAGAAGGAAGATTTGAGGTGGCATATAAAAAGTGAACTCAAAGTCCAGTAAAGGCAAGTTTTATTATCTGTGTATAATTCTAAAATTTAGGAAGAAAGATTCTAGACTAAGTTTAGCAAAGTATACTCTCTCAGCAACTAGCCTTAGGTGGTTTCTCTTGTTCATTCATCCGTGCCACATGTTTTGGTTCCTTCGTGTGTGGGCCTGGAGGAGGAATTTATGAGTGGCAGATACTCCAAAAAGAAGAAACAGATCTTAACAGTTTTATATCACACTCAATATTTTCCTGAAATTTAATGAACTGGAAGAATCTATCAATCACCAAGTACTTATATTAAATAACTATCATATACACAGTCCTGTGTCCTTAAACTTGTTTGTTGGTTAGAAATATTGCAAGATTTGGAATTCTCAAGTCAAATTTTTATGTTGCTACTTTTATGGAAATACATGGTCTTTGATAGTCTTCTTAAAAATGAATTCTGCACTATTTCTAATAATATCCCAAAGATTAAGTATGAGATGTGTGTTCATTTCCCACAATGACATATGGATGGCACTACTAAAACTAGAAGAACAAACCTTTTATAAATAATTGCTCATTAATATACTGAGTCATTATGTCCTAAGGAATCTATTGTATCTGGGAACATAAAGCCACAAATTGTCTTTGTCTTCTTTATCAAGTCATTTGTTAAGATGATGAATCCTCCAGGATGATTCTTGCCACTGAATAAGAAATTAGCTATAGTACCTGATGTGTAAAACAATGCACTGGTTTCAGACAGTTGTAACTACCACCCAAATTTCAGGTAAGTGAGTCCATATCCAATTCTAAAGGAGCATGCTCATGTAGCTATGTGGCAGTGTTTTGGTTGGACACTTCCCAAGTCACAAAAAGACAGGTTGATTAAATCTACTACTATCGTCTTCAAAGAGGAGGATGTCTCAAGCTGTCAGAACTGACTTAGTGGGCAAATATTGCCCATGGAATCCGTCTGCTCGTGAAAGTTCAGTAGTTCAATTTCCCTTCATTATAGTCATTCAAAGAATATTTCTTCAAAATAGTCTAAATGAATTAGCCTTAAGGAGTGGCACTTACCCACTACAATCACTGGATAGTCGGTAAGCATTTGGGCTAAAATGGACATTTACACAATGCCAATAACCAAAGTCCTTCAGTATATCTGACACTAAAACATTTTTCCCTCCCACTGCAATCACAGATTTTCATTTTATTGTGTAGCTATCTGTATATAGCTAAAGGCTATCAGGAGGTACAGCTGAAGCATAGCAACAGTTATCTGAATGTTTTAATATGCAAGCAGTGCCTGGAAATGCTCTTTGCTATTTGGAGGAAAAGACCCTGGAGTCAGCACAAATTTCCTAAGCAGGAACTGAGCTGGGATGGGGGTTGGGATAAGAGTTGAGGAAGAATTAAGGAAACCATCACCATGAAAAGGTAGTCTCCTATGTAGATAGAATAAAAAGTTGCCTTTGGGGTACATTTCTACAGCCTCTTTTCCTTCTTCCCCTCCAGCCCAAGAAAATCTAAATAATGTGCTCAATTCTTCATGCCATAGTTTAGGACACTTTAATCCTGAAATATTACCAGGCAAAAATGACAAGGTTAATCAGGGAATCTGAAGTCAAAGGTAGGAAGGAGGATATTGGGATGAAACCTAGAGAAGACTTAAAGGGCCATGATTCTTGACAACAAATATTTCAAATATTGTCATATAGAAAAAGGATTTGATTTGTTTTCCTGAGCCTAAGTAGATATAACCAAAAATGATGACCTGTAGGTTCAGGAAATACGATTTTGGCTTGAGATATTGATTTTTATCTTCTTTTCTCTCTCCCTTTCTCTTCTTTTCCCTCCTTCCCTCTCCCCCTCACTCTCTTTAGAATTAAAAGTATTTAAAAGCTAAATAATATATATTATATAACATTTTAAAGTTCACAAAGTTTAATATTCAAAACAATACTGTATGGTTAATTTTACTGTTAATATGGTTACTTATTATATTTTCTCCATTTTTCAGGTTAGGAAAATAAGGCTAAGAAAAGTTAAGGTTAAGGAAATTTGAGAGGTGGGATGTAACCCTGGATCTTTTTCAACTGTATCTCTATTCCTTAGGGTAAAGCCAATTCCTCATCATTAAAATTCTCTATATGAGTCTAGATGACTACTTTAGAGGATATCATATAGACTAGATTAGGTACCTTATAACTTTTTCTAGTTCTGTGTCTGAGACTATAGTATGCCTACTTTAGTTCTCTAATGGACCATAGCAACAGAAATAAAATTCATTTTTGTAGTGTTTTATAGATGACGAAGTACTTTCATATCCAAGTTTTTATATTTGAATCTTAGAACTACACTATGAAGTAGAAAAGACATGTATTTAAAAACAAAAAAAAAAGAAAGAAAGAAAATAGACATGTATTATTATTATGAAGAGCAAGCCTGTCTCCATACTGGAGTAATCCTGACAATTGGAAATGATTTGACAAGCAAATTTTTGTGAAATCACAAAGATATTTATGAGGCAAAATGTTTGAGAATGTAAAACATAGATATCACAGTTTCAGAACGTAAAGACAAAAAATAGAAAATTTTATAACATCCTTGACATTTTCCCACTATTGCTTAAACTCTTTCCTCTTTAAAAATGTAAAACTGCCTTGTAAAATTAAAGTGATGCTCAGAAAAATCTGACTTTTTTTTCTTGTTAAAGCAAATAAAATCATTTGGCTCATGTGGGGTTTTTTTTGGTTTGATTTTTTTAACAGTGACCATTTTGAAGATAAAGAAACTCAGGTTCAAAAGAGATTAAACATTTTACCTAAATCACAGGGTTAATAGCACTGGGATTAGAATCCAGGTTTTCAAACTCAAGTTTATTATATTATCATCAGAAAGTCAGGGCAGTTACTCTATAGGGAGAGGAAGGAAGCTCTCTGGCAAATAATCCTATCATATATATCATCTCCTCTTTCTATTCCAAGATGGTCCCTGGACAGCTATGCATGACAAAGGCTTCTAGGTAGGTGGCTTCTAGTCGAAGCTTTCCAGACCCCTTATAATGCAGAGCAGTCTGTTTGTGGGAGGAAGAGCAAGAGAACATTTCAGATCCTTTGCATGTGTGAGCTTAGAGCAGTCTGGTTTTCTGGGTGGCTTTCTCTGTGTATATCTATATGTGTTCTCTTTCTTTTGTTGCATTTGACCCTGGGAAGAGCTTTAGCCAGTATAATACACTTCAAGCTATTGTAATAGGGCTTTATAACATATAATAAAAACTTAGCTGTGTTGACTCTGTCACCAGGCTAGTGAGAGCTCTGTCCTTGGCAGCATCTTCTGAGTTTTTTCACATTTATTCAAAAGTGCTTGTGACAGAGATTTTGGCATCTCTGCAGCCAGATATTCAAGGATTCTGAAAAGTTAGTGATTCCTTTTCTCCAATATTTATCATACTTTATATTTGAATAGTGCTTATGTATAACAACTTCACATTCCCATTCATTTATATAGCCTATTACATTGCAATATGACAATTTACAGATAAATGAGGCTCTCTGAAGATATATGCTTGGAATATGTCCAAGTAGATAGGACCATTCAAAGCCATGAATACTGTTAGCTTTGATGCCAGTTTATTTAAACTCTAATTTTATTATCTTTCTTTGAATTTTGAAGCAACATGATAAAAGGTAGAATATCTTAGAAATATCTTCCTATGTCATCATCATTATTCTGTTTGTTCTTGTTGAAGGTAAAGAAATATTTAAATAAGATAAGCCAATTTTCCAAATATATTACTGTGTTGTTCCTAAAGGTGATTTTAAATTCTTCTTGACATGGGAGCATGAATTTTTTTTAATGTTTTTTCAAATAAGAATGGAAGGTCATAACAATAGAATAGCTAGTTATTCACATGGGAAATTATGTATTAGTCTGAACAAATGGATCAATGATTTCGATCCTGTGTATTAATCAAATATTGATCAATTTGTATTTCAGTAGTTATCTATTTAAAAAGGAAAGGGACTTATTCAGGCTCTCTTTCATCTGTGCTATTTGTGTGTGTGACAGTACAGAAGAAAAGTTAACTAAACTTGGAAGGGAATCAGAATCTTTCCACTTTCAACTGGAATTCCCTCTTCCTACTTATCTTGTCATTATTAAATCATTCATGTGAAACTGGAGCTTCTCAGTGAGGTCAAAGTCCATTTCTATTTAGCAGCAACTTAGAATCCTTGAATTACTCACTTGAAAGAACATTGTTATTAACATTTCAGTGATAAATCAAATGTGTGGATATAAATCATATATGTAGATTTTTTATATCTTTGTTGATTCTTCTCTTTGCTCTCTATTCTTTTCCTCCCCTCCCCCACTGCCTCTCTCACATTTCCTCCTTACCACCTTGCCAGATGAATAGATGAAGCACATTTATTTATTAAGGACTTACTAAGTGCCAAAGATAGTGTTAAGCATCGAGGATATGAATATAAAAACAAAACAGCCTTTACCATCAAGAAGCTGATGTTCTAAAAGGTCAAGGATTTCAAGGGGATTAATGAAAAAAAAAGGCAGATGAAGGTGGCCTTGCTGTACAAGATCTAAACTATATTATAAAGCAGCAGTCATCAAAACCGTTTGGTACTGGCTAAGAAATAGAGCAGTCGATCAGTGGCACAGGATAGGATATCAGGACTATCTAGGCAATAACCTTAACAATCTAGTATTTGATAAACCCAAAGACCCCAGCTTTTGGGATAAATACTCACTATTCGGCAAAAACTGCTGGGAAAATTGGAAACTAGTGTGGAAGAAATTAGGGCTTGACCCAAACCTAACACCACATACCAAGATAAGATCTAAATGGGTTCATGATCTAGACATAAAGAGGGACTTTGTAAGCAAGTTAGAGGAACGTAATATAGTTTATCTCTCAGGCCTGTGGAGATGGAATAAATTTATGTCCAAAGAAGACCTGGAACTCCTAATTGAACACCAGATGGATAATTTTGATTATATTAAGTTAAAAACTTTCTGTACAAATAAAACTAATGCAGACAAGATTAGGAGGGAAGCATCAAATTGGGAAATCATCTTTACATTTAATGGCTCTGATAAAGGCCTCATTTCTAAAATATATAGAGAATTGTCTCATATATATAAGAATTCAAGCCAGTCTTCAATAGATAAGTGGTCAAGGGATATGAATAGACAATTTTCAGATGATGAAATTAAAACCATCTCTAGTCATATGAAAAGTTGCTCCAAATCACTATTCATCAGAGAAATGCAATTAAGACAACTCTGAGGGGGGGGGGGCAGCTAGGTGGCGCAGTGGTTAGAGCACCAGCCCTGAAGTCAGGAGGACCTGAGTTCAAATCTGGTCTCAGATACTTCCTAGCTGTGTGACCCTGGGCAAGTCACTTAACCCCAATTGCCTCAGCAAAAAGCAAAAAAGAAAAAAAAAAAAAAGACAACTCTGAGGTACCACTACACACCTGTCAGATTGGCTAAAATGACAGGAAAAGATAACGATGAATGTTGGAGGGGATGTGGGAAAACTGGGACACTAATACATTGTTGGTGGAACTGTGAACAGATCCAACCATTCTGGAGAGCAATTTGCAGCTATGCTCAAAAAGTTGTCAAACTGTGCATACCCTTTGACCCAGCAGTGTTTCTACTGGGCCTATATCCCAAAGAGATCTTAGAGGAGGGAAAGGGACCCACATGTGCAAGAATGTTTGTGGCAGCCCTTTTTGTAGTGGCTAGAAACTGGAAACTGAAGGGATGCCCATTAATTGGAGAGTGGCTGAATAAATTATGGTATATGAATGTTATGGAATATTATTGCTCTGTAAGAAACGACCAGCAGGACAATTTCAGAGAGGCCTGGAGGGACTTGCATGAACTGATGCTGAGTGAAACGAGCAGAACCAGGAGATCATCATACACAGCAACAACAGTATTACATGATGATCAATTCTGATGGACATGGCTCTCTGCAACAAAGAATTGTCTCAAACCAGTTCCAATTGTTCACTGAAGAAAACCATATACACCCAGAGAGAGGGAAATGAAATATGGTCCACAACGTAACATTTCCATGATCTCTATTGACATTTACTTGCATTGTGTTGCCTTTCTCTGATTCTTTTTTTTTTCTTGTAGATAGGATTTTTCTTGCATAACTTGTCAAGCATTTCAACATTATTAACATGTAGTGGACTTCCTGCCATCTAGGGGAGGGGAGGGGACTGGGGGTAAAATTTGTAATGGAAAGCTTTGTAAAGATCAATGTTGGGGAACTACCCATACATATGTTATACAAATAAAAAGCTTTAATAAATAAAAAAAAAAGAAGCTGATGTTCTACAGAAGAGTCTTCACTTATAAGGAGTAGTGAAAAGGGAAGGGAGTTTTTTGGGGGAAATCACAAAGGCAGAAAATAATAAGGAAGTCAGGTGACTTAGCCTATTGAGAAGTGATGGTAAGTTCTGATCTGATTACACAAATTACAAGAAAAGAATAAAAATTTGGAGACAAGGAAAGGTAGGTTAGGGCAGAAAATGTCCAGGTGACAGATTAGAACATATTCTATCACCCAGAAGAGACAGGTAACCAAGAGCTGACAACACTGTAAAATGATGTGCACTGCAAATTATGGCCCTGTGAATACTCTGAAAATAATTAGATCAAGAGGGGAAAATGGGTTTTTTCCCTTTCTTTTGAACAGACAAAAATCCCTAGTTTCCTTCAAAATTCAGCTCAGGAACTTTTAATTTATTATTTTATTTTCCCCCAATTACATGTAAAAATAATTTTTAATATTCATTTTTAAAACTTTTTCAATTCTGTTCCTTTTTTCCATCTTCACCCCCCTCATTGAGAAAGCAAGCAGTTCTTTCTAGATAATTCATGTGTAGTCATATAAACATATTTCCATATGTTATATTGTAAAAGGAAAAGACAAAAAATATAAAATAAAACTCTATATAAAATAAAGTAAAAAAATGCTTCAATCTGTATTCAGACATTATTAGTGATAAATAGCATTTTTCATCATAAGATGCTCAGAGCTGTCTTGAATCATTGTATTACTGAGAATAGCTAAGTCATTCACAACTGTTCATTTTACAATATTGCTGTTACTTTGTACACAGCATATTTCACTTTGTATGAGCTCATGTAAGTCTTTCCTAATGTAAATTTTTTGAGAGCAACCTGCTCATTATTTCTTATATTATTATTGCATCACAATCACCTATCATTAAATATTCAGCCATCCCCCAATAAATGGGAATCCCTTCAATTTCCAATAAAAGAGCTGCTTAAATATTTTTGTACATAGAGGTCTTTTTTCCTTTTTCGGTTTTTATTTCTTTTTGGATACAGAACTAGTAGTAGTATTGCTATATCAAAGGGTATGTATAGTTTTATAGCTCTTTGGACATAGTTCCAAATTGCTTTACAGAATATCTGAATCAGTTCACAACTTCAACAATGCATTAATGTCTCATTTTTCCCACATTTCCTCTAACATTTGTCACTTTCCTTTTCTATGCCATTAACCAGTCTAATACATATGAGATAGTAACTCAGAATAGTTAATTTGCATTTCTTCTATCAATAATGATTTAGAACATTTTTTTCCCATGGCTATAGATAGCCCCTTTTATTTCATCTGAAAAATGTTCACATCTTTTTCAATTGGGCAATGCTTCTTATTTTTATAAATTTTTACAAATGTAATTAATTTATACATTTGAGAAATGAGGTCTTTATCAGAGAAACTTGCTTCAAATTTTCCCCCAGTTATCATTGCTAAATATATTTCTCTCCATCCTATTTCCATCATTTATTCTGTTCTCTTTTCTTTCACCATCTTCCTCCTCAAAAGTGTTTTATTTCTCACAATTCTCTCACCCAGTTTGCCCTCCTATCATACAATTCCCTTCTCTTATCTCCTTCCCCTCCTATCTTCCTGTAGGATATCCAATTGAGTGTATATATCATTCTTTCTTTGAACCAATTCTGATGAGAGTAAGTTTCACTTACCCCCTCTCAATTTTCCCCACGTTCCCCTCCACTGTAAATTTTTTTTCTTACCTCTTTTATGTGAGATAATTTAACCATTCTACTTCTCTTTCCCTTTCTCCCAGTGCATTCCTTTCTCATGCCTTAATTTTATTTTTTAGATATCATCCCTTTATATTCAAATTACATCTATGCCTTCTGTTCATATATATTCCTTCTAACTTCCCTAATGAGAAAATTCTTCATTAGTTAACAAGTATCATCTTCACATTTAAAAATGTGAAGATTTAACTTTATTAGCTTCCTCATGATTTCCCTTTCCTGTTTACCTTTTTATGCTTCTCTTGAGTCTGATATCTGAAATTCTAATTTTCTATTCAGCTCTGGTCTCTTCATAAAAAATGCTTGAATGTCTTCTATTTCATTAAATGTCTATTTTTTCTCCCTGAAGCAATATACTCAGTTTTGCTGGGTAAATGAATCTTTGTTGTAATCCTAGCTCCTCTGCTCTTAGGAATATCATATTCCAAGCTCTATGAACCTTTAATGTAAAAGATGCTAAATATTGCTTTATCCTGCCTGTGGCTGAATGATAATTGAATTGCTTCTTTCTCTGTGCTTGTAATAGTTTCCTTTTGATCTGGGAACTCTGGAATTTGGCTATAATATTACAGTGAGTTTTCATTTTGGGATTTCTTTCTTTTCAAAATTTATTTATTTTTAATACTTATTGCTTCATAAATCAACTTGAGAGAGAGAAATCAGAACAGATGATAAAAACCACGAGAGGGGCAGCTAGGTGACGCAGTGGATAGAGCACCAGCCCTGAAGTCAGGAGGACCTGAGTTCAAATCTGGTCTCAGATACTTCCTAGCTGTGTGACCCTGGGCAAGTCACTTAACCCCAATTGCCTCAGCAAAAAAGCACACACAAAAAAAAAAAAAAACACATGAGAGATTTAAAAAATAAAAAAAAAAAACAGAAAAAAGAAGTGAACATAGCATGTATTGATTAACATTCAGTCTCCATATTTTTTTTTTCTGGAAGCAGTTGGCATTTTCTGTCCAAAATCTTTGGGATTGCTTTGAATCTCTGAAACACTGAAAATAACTAACTATTTCACAGTTGATCACCACACATTATTGCTGTTATTGTGCACAATGTATTCCTGGTTCTGCTTCTGTCATTCAGCATCAGTTCATGTAAATCTTTCCAGATCTTTCTAAGATCAGTTTGTTCATCATTTTTTATAGAACAAGAATATTCTATTATCTTTATATATCACAACTTGTTCAATCCTTTCCTAGTTGATGAGGAATCTATTCATTTTCTTGTTCTTTGCTATCAGGATTTCTTTCTGGGGGTGATCGATGTATCCTTTCAATTTCTATTTTACCCTCTGATTCTAGAATATAATTTCTCCAAATAGGATGTCTAAGCTCCTTCATTGATCATTGATTTCAGGTTTTAGATTTTCAAATTATCTCTCCTGGATCAATTTTATAGGTCAGTTGTTTTGCCAGTGAGATATATTACATTGTCTTTTTTTTTCATTCCTTTGGTTTTGTTTTGTTGTTTCTTGATTTCTTATGAAGTTATTAGTTTTATTTGCTCTGATATTTAAAGAATTATTTCCTCAGTAAGCTTTTATACCTTCTTTTCCATTTGGCCAATTCTAGTTTTTAAGATGTTCTTTTGTTTGTTTTCCTGCAGGAAATTTTTTGGCCTCTTTCTATTTAATTATTTCTGCTTTTCAAGGCATTTCTTCTCCTTCCTGGCTTTTTGTACATTTTTTTTTTTTTTTTTTTGTCATTTGGCCTACCTTTTTTAAGGTGTTCTTTTCTTTGTTTTTTCTTTTTTTCTTTTTTTGCTCAGGCAATTGGGGTTAAGTGATTTGCCCAGGGTCACACAGCTAGGAAGTGTTAGGTGTCTGAGACCAGATTTGAACTCAGGTCCTCCTGACTTCAGGGCTGGTGCTCTATCCACTGCACCACCTAGTTTTCTTCAGTATTCATGTGTATGTGTCTTCTTTACCAAACTGTTGATTCTTTTTTTTTTTCCCATGAATTTCTTGCATCACTCCCATTTTTCTTTCCAATTTTTCTTCTACCTCTCTTACTTGATTTTTGAAATCCTGTTTGAGCTCTTCCATGTCCTAAGACCAATTCATATTTTTTCTTGGAGGCTTTGGATTATAGGAGCTTTGACTTTAATATCATCTTCTGAATGATTTTTTAAAAATCTTTCTTTTTACCATAGTAACTTTCCATGGTCAGAAATTTTTGTTGTTGATTGCTCATATTCTAAGCCTATTACATGACTTTTAACTCTTTGTTAAATAAGGGATGCACTTCCAGGGTCCACTGTCTCAAGCTTCATGGTTTTATGGAACTGTTTTTAGAGATACTTTTAGGGAACTGTAAGTTTTCAGTTCTTTCAAGGTGTTCTGATTTAAGGAGAGTTGTTTGCTACTCTCCTGGTCTGTTCTCTAATCAGTGAATGACCACAAGTACTCTTTTCTGCCTTAGAATTGCTTCCCTGTGGCCAAAAGCTCTGGTGTGCTGTTGGTCCTCCTTGCCCCAAAACTGCCACCCAGCACTGCAACCCTTATCTAAGTACATGAAAAGCCAAAGATGTGCTTCAGTACTAGCAAAAAGGCTCCTATAAGATCCTTTTGACCATTTGTACAATCCCCTTAAAATCTGTAGACTAAAAGCTCCTGAAGCATATGTTGTTGCTGCAGATTTAATGACTTCCAAGGCCTGCTCCTAATTTGCTGGGCCTGGGACTGTGTGGTATAACCTGTGTTGTACCTCTCTCCTAGGTTTAGCAGACCTTTCCTGCCAACCTTTTAAGTTTTCTTTGGCTGGAAAATTATTTTACCCCATCCTTTTGTGGGTTCTACCCCTTTGGGAATTGTTTTATGTCATTATTTTAAGGTGTTCAGATGACTTGGGGAGAGCTCAGGTGAGTTGGTGCCTTTTTTCAACCGTCTTGGCTCCAAAGTTTTTTTTTTTTTTTGTTTTTGTTTTTGTTTTTTTTTAATATTAAACCATTTTATGATTATCCAATTTACTAGTAGCTTCCCTTTCTAAAATACTTTGTATTCATTTTGTATGTGTTTGCTTTCATACATATATGTTTGTATAACATATACTTATGTGTATATTATATATATATATATATATATATATGTATAATCTCCCATTATAAAATGTATATATCCTGAAAGCTCCCTGTGGTCAGGAATTGTTTCTTTTGTACTTGTATCCCTAATGACTGGCAGAGTACCCAATATATAATAAATATTTGTTAATTGCTTGATTATTGATGTGAAATATTAAATTTCTAAATGTGAGTATGCTTGGTAATTACTATGCCTAAAATTTACAAGATACATTATACCTATCACAAAATTTGATTCCCAAAATAAATCCTTTGAAATGGGTAATGGAAGCATTACTAGCTCCACTTTACAGATGAGGAGTGTACCAAATAGAGATTAGATGGTTTATTCAAGGACTTGTGCAACTGTTAAGTGGCAAGGCTGGATTTAGATGCCAAGTCACCTAATTCTGTGCTCTTTCAATATAGCAATAATCTCTCAATGATTCTAACAAAACTGAGTGTCTTATATATGCCAAGTATTATAATTTTTTTCCCTTAAAAACTAACTAGGATATATTTTGTTCCCTCCATAGCTCTTGCTAGCATGCCAGCTCTGATCTTTATCAACTTATTCTTGGACTATTTCAATAACTTAATAAAAATGCCTCTCCTTATCAATCTCTGGTTTAAAATACCATCAAATTATTTTTTAATTGTAGACTAAATGCTGGAAATGAATTTAGAGATTAACATTTCTTATCTCAGTTAAATTATCTAGTATAATAACTAGCCTCCAAAAATGATTTTACTAAATGTTGTTGTTGATAGATTGATTGCTTTATCATGTGGGGGAAAAAAAAACTTTAATGATTTTCTATTGCTTCAGAATAAGGTCTAAATCTTCAGGTTGGAATATTATAATCTAGCCTCAATCTGTCTACTTGTTCTATGACTCCCTAATACAAACCTATTGTTCTGGTTAATTGAGTAATGCAGAAGTCGTAAATGAATGAATGAATGAATGAATGAAGAAAGAAGCTATTATAATTTAGGTGGTATAGATAAAAGTATAATGTTCAAAGCAAGGATGGATAAAGACTTACTGTATTCTTCCCTGGTCTAACCCCACAGATATCTTTATATTACCAATTCCATAACCTTATTCATTTTTATATCATTTTCTCCTATGTTCCAAATAGCTAATATCTTCCTTCACTTCAAGCTGAAGTTAAAATTCCACCTTGTTTTAAACTACTTTGGTTTTCCCTTCTCTGAATTCCAATTTGGGGGTTATCCGTACCATTTATATTGACATTTAATAGATTGCATTTGTAGATCTTTAATCATAATATATTAGTGTTTGTGAACATGCTATTTCCTAAGTTAGATTTTAAAGCACTGGAGAGGTCCTGAGGAGATTTTTTTCCTATTTCTGTATTAATCCATTTTCTTAACTCCTAGCACTAAGATAGTGCTATTTATTCATTATTAAACAAGCATAATGAATCATTATTATATACATTACGTTATGGGGAAACTTGCTACAAATATATACCATGGTCATTGGTATTAAAAACTTTTTTAATCCAGTAGGGAAGCCAAGACATGAATATATCAGGGACTCAATAAATACTACTGAAATGAATAATAAAAGGTTGTTGCCCATGTATTTCAGTCCCAAGTAGTCAAAACCTTTGGAATTTTTCCCTGAATTTTTTTTCCTTTAAAGTATATGCTGTTGTTTATCATCAAATCACACATACACACACACACACACACACCCCAGCAATGAAAAATTATTAGACAATAAAAATTAGTGGAAGCAAGGAACTAATGATAATTAGAAGTGAGCATATTTCCCAGACAATAAAATTCAAGATGGAAAAATAAATACATGTTACAAGTCGCTAAATCTTCTAAATAAAATATGTGGAGTGCCTTATTTTATGATAAAAAAAATAATAACACAGTATAACTACAACACTTAAACTCTATTTGAAAGCCAGATTCCTAGCAAACTGGTTTGATCTAAATGTACTTGTCATATTGGAGATGCATAACTTCTCAAGGTCATAGCTGTATAGAAAAAGCTATAAAGAAAAAGCCCCATTTAGCACTCTTGCTTACATTCAGAATAAGTACAACAAATTTATTTACCCTATCACCTATACAAATAATCAAACATTAAAATAAAACTACTGGGGCAGCTGGGTGGTACAGTGGATGGAGCAACAGCCCTGAAGTCAGGAGGACCTGAGTTCAAATTTGATCTTAGACACCTAACACTTCCTAGCTGTGTGACCCACCCTGAGGTAAGTCACTTAACCCCAATTACCCCAGGGGAAAAATAAATAAATAAAATAAAACTACCTAAAAAATAGCAGATAATATAAAAAGGAATGCACACAGTCCACTTGGTCATTTACATAACTATTTGTTACAATCCCATGGGGGTCCTTAGCTAAATGACACAGTGGATAGAGTGCTGAGCTGGGGTCAGGAATACCTAAATTCAAATCCAGTGTCAGATACTTACTAGTTGTGTGACTCTGGGCAAGTCACTTAACACTGTTCACCTCATTTGCCTCATCTGTAAAATGAGCTGGAGAAGGAAAGCTCAAACCACTCCAGTATCATTGTCATGAAAATGAATGAGAAAAAATCTCAATCACTTGATCTGAGTCAATTAATACTCTCTTAATGCATTCTGCAACCTAGAGAAAATAACTATGATTTAAATAAACATGCCATTGAGTGAAAAACCAGAGTCAACAATTCTGTAATTTGAAGTAGTGATTTAATCTACTGAATACTCTATTTGGAGATAGGATAACTGCCATCTAGTGAATGACCAAGTTTGTTAACATTTTTAGTGCATAGCTCTGTTATCTAAAATAGCCATGAAACCTGTAGCACCAAACCAATAGAATTCAAGTGTTATAGTAATGTAAGGAACTTTGCAAACTTCAAAATAGAAGGTAATAGTAGAGGTTTTCCTTTAATTCTGGAAATTAATTCCCATTAATTCTGAAAACAGAGACAAATTTCCTTTCTGAGCCTCAATTGTCTAGTCTTAAAATAAAGATGACAAAACCTTTGGATAAGGACTGTTGTGTGTATCAAATGGGAAAATAGTGTAAAATACATTACAGATTAGAAACATATGAGCAAAACATTTATTAAGCTCCTACTCTGTGCCCAAAACTATAATTTGAGCTGAGTATACAATCAGCAAGCAGCAGTCCCAGTCCTCAAGAAACTTACATTCTAAGAATAAATTCTAAATACGTTCTAAGAAGCTGGAAATCTGATAGGATCAGAGTGGAGTCTGGAGCCCAAAATAATAAAGCCAAAAGCTCAACTATCAGAGCTAAGGGAGCCTAGAAGGGAGTCCACGTTCTGCAGTATAAATGTGAGCTCTCATCTTTGACGAATGGATATTTGCCATTAAATAGATTTTAATTGTCACAGAAACAGGCATATAACCCAAGGAATAGAGGACATGCTGACTTTAGGCAAATTAGAATTTTAGGCAAATTAGGAGCCTTTTAAGAGCCCCAGATTTAGATTTTTCATTATGTGAAAGAGTATTTAAACCAGCTAACTTTGCAAAAGAAAATTGTTTCTAGTTCAGAATGAGCAGGTTAAAGGAAGATTCTGATTCAATAAAAGAATGGGGAGAACAAAAGGATAGGGAATGGATAGACATTTTAAAAGCATAGTTGCTTGCTAGGAAATGAAAAACAGTGAGACATGTCAAGCTTCACAGTGTAAATACTATGAAAATATGAAGCTTTATAGATTAAAATGAAATATCTTTCACTTTTTTTTGATGTTCACTGAAAGACTATTCAGTAATGCCATTTAAACCATCCAAGAAACTCCTTAAACAGTATTTACCCAAAGCAGCTGTGGGGGGAAAAAAAAAGCAAGCTTTTCATTCTCACTTAGCACAGCTCTCAGTATTTGCTGAGCTCTGTGAGCTCTGTGAACTGTTCCAAATCCCTCCCTAAAGATTTCTCCTTTAAGGGCTCTGCTAAGGAGAATCAATATAAGGGGCATGATATTCTGGACTCTAGAAATATTGTTTGTTTATTTTGTTTTTGGGTTGAATGAAGTCCACTAGACATTGTAACAATAATTCTATTTCTTATCAGAAAAATGCATAGAACCACAAAATTAGAGATTGTCCAGTTTTGGAGGGTTCTCAGAAGCCCTATGTTCCAACCAGCACCTCACAAATAAAAGTTCCAATTTACATACAATTTTAAGATTTGTGAAATAATTTATTTACATTTAGATTCACACAATTCTGACTAATACAAATTTTGTCACTCCCATTTTACAGATGAGGAAACTGAGGCCTCAAATGACTTGTTCATGGTCACAAATGCCTGAGAGGTAAGCTCTGAATTCAGGTCTTCCTGACTCCAAATATAACTCTATCTATTAATATATGCTGACCTCAAAGAATCTTTTCTACAACAAACCAAATTAAGTTTTACTTGACATGCACTGTCTCCAGAGACAGCCATTCCACTTCCTGATAGTTCTAATTATTAGGAAAGTTTTAATTTCACTTTGAAAAATAAATAATTCCTTTGCTGCTGCTACTATCATTATATATATCCATTAATCCTAGTTCTGCCTTCAGAGACTGAACAGAATAAATATAATCCCTCTTTCACAAAACAGTATTTAAAGTACTTGAAGACAATTATCATATTAACATCTCCAAAAAGTAAAAATAGAATAAAAATAAAAAAAGAAAGGTCTTCTCTTTCCCAGGCTAAATATCCCTACTTCCCTCTTTACCATATCCCCTAGTCTAGTTCTTGACTGTATCATGTTACTAGCTCAAGGTATTTCATCGTGGCTGCATTCCTCTGGATGCCTCTAGTTTATCAATGTCCTTACTCAAAGATGGCACTCTGAAATGAACACAATATTCCTGATATGGTCTGACAAAGGCCAGGGCAAGCACCAAACACTAATACCAAAACTTTACTTTTTTAATGCATCTTACCAATAGTTTATCCTTCTTGGCTACAATAGAGGTTAGAATCCACTAACACCTCTAGATCTTTTAAGATGATTTATTCTATAACCATATCTCTTCCAACTTGTACTTGTTAATTCTCCTCTATACTCAGAAGAACCAAATAATGCTCTCCTTTGGGCATGAACAAATGAATCATTTTCTTTATTTCTCCAGCATTCACTCTTTTAGGAACAGTTCAACCTTGATCACAGAAAGGAAATGAAATGTGAATATAAGGTGCTAAAAAGAATATTATGTAGTAGAGGATTTGAGTTGGAAGGAAACAAATAGTCATGTGATCTTATTCCCCTTTATATGGGAATCTGAAAGACAAGAATCTACCTCATCCTAAGTTGGAAAAAAAAATACCTAAGTTTTTCAGGCTCATTAGAATTCTATGCTTAAATTTGTCTCTTTTTCTTCCCTCTTCCCTCCTTATGCATTCACTGAGGAAATAAGAAAAATAAAACCATTGTTAGAGGTAATCATTGTCAAGAAAAATATAGTCACACTGGCTGAGTCCAAAAAAAAATATTTCTATTGGCACTCTGTGTTCATCATCTATCTGGAAATGAGTAGAGTATTTCATCGTGAGATCTCTGGAATTATAGTTGGTCATGTTATTGAGCAGAATTCCTAAGCCTCCCAAATTGATTGTCTTTATGATGTTGTTATTATTGCATAAATTGTTGTCCTATTTCTCTTCATTTCACTTTAAGCCAATTAATACAAGCCTTCCTAGGTTTCTCTGAAACTATACATTGGTAAGTTATTTGACAAGAATAGATGAGTTATCATAAGGTGAAGCTGAATCTTTAAAAATAGAGTTGGGCATCTTCATTAGATAGCAAAACAACAGCCTCTTAGATCTCATGTAAAGCATATATACATGAGCACATTATTTACAAAATTGTCATAGTTGACCTAAAGTTTTTAATCACCATCACCTTTTTCCCCCAAACCCTATCAAATCACCCTCCCAACACACACACACACACACACACACACACACACACACACACACACACA
>JAJPUD010001288.1:44476-76217 GCA_023553655.1 Myrmecobius fasciatus
CACACACACACACACACACACACACACACACACACACACACACACACTTACCTGGCAAGGAAAAAAAGCACCAAAAAATATTTAGGGATCTAACACACTATTATTTAAAGAAGTGTCCAAAAGTAACTTTGCAAAAGCTTTTTGAAACCAGTTCAAAATGAACCTTAGGAAAACCCAGAGAATATATTATCTTGATTTATGAGATGGAGCAACAAATCATGAAGCTTTTAAATGTTAATATAGGAAAGTCAAAGCTTTAGAACTAGAAAAAAATAAGTCCACTGAGTTCAATACTTCATTTTGTTGGTGAAGAAACTGAGATATATACAGAAATTAAGCAATGTGCCTCTTTTACATAACCAATAAGTGTCTGAGATGAGATTTGAACTCAGGCTCTCATTAATCTAAATCTAAAGCATAAACTACACTAACTGTTCAGAAATTCTCTCATTATCAGTTGAGTCGTCAGTCTTGAAGGAGCAAGAGTTAATAGAGAGTGAAATAATCTCATGTAGAAAGTCTCTTCCACTTTCTTTAAACAACATTTATATAGTGCTTCAAGACTTACAAGGTATTTTATATATCATCACATTTGTTTCTCACTGTAACCCTAAGATAGCTAGTCTGAGATTTATTATCCCTATTTTATAGATGAGAAAATTGAGGATCAAAAAAATATAGATGATATCCAGGGTCATAAAGCTAATGAATGTCATCTAACACCTTTCTCAAAATCACCATCTTTAGATTGTTATCCTAATAATGGATCATCTCCTCACAGAAGTGAGATAGCCCAAATATCTGGCTTTGATAACCATGTGCTGACATGATCACTAGAAAAGAGGTTGAAAAATTACAACAAAACAGAAAAACAAAGGTCATGGTAGCATGCAGGCTGATAGAACTCCCAGAGTGAGAAAGCCCTTTCTATTTATCAGTACAACTCCCTACTTATTCCAACAACAACCAAAGTCCCTATCACTTCCCCACTACCAGGCTGCAGAAATGGAAGATCCCCAAAAGGAAACTGAAAAAATATTTTCTGAGCTGGTCTTATCAAGACTAACTCTTTCACTGAATTGTTGATGAAAGTTAGGAAGAGTTAGGAATCTCTGGAGTAAATTCTTACTTCTGACTTAACTGTATGCTCTCGAACAAGTTATTTCACTTCATTTGTAAAATACAGATGAAAGGCATTGTGGTACAGCGTCACTAGGGCACTGGCTCTGGAGAATCAGAGAACTTGGATGTGAGTCTTGTCTCTAATGTCAACTACCAGTGTAACCATGGGACAGCTATCTGAGCCTCAGCTTACTCAATTATAAAATGAAGCAGTTAGACTAAATGATTCTTAGGTTTCTTTTAACCCTACTTCTATGACCTTACAATCTAACCTATTTCACAGGTTATGCAGTTCAAATGCAATTGTATGTAAAGTGCTTTGAGGAACATAAAGTGCTACATAAATCCAAGTAATTATTGTTATTTTATAGGCAATCTCTCTGTTACAAAACAGCTGAACAGCTGATGATTTTCTTGATAGAAAGGATTTACTCCAGGTGTCTGGACAAACAAAAAAATAAACATCTCTGTCTCTCTTTAAAAATGGTGTTGGGGCAGCTAGGTGGTGCAGTGGTTACAGCATCAGCCCTGAAGTCAGGAGGATTTGTGTTCAAATCTGGTCTCAGACATTTCCTAGCTCTGTGACGCTGGGCAAATCACTTAACCCCAATTGCCTCAGCAAAAAGCAAAAAAAAAAAAAAAAATGGTCTTGGTGGGGTAAATTTTTGATAGAGGTAAGTAATGTCCTTCTTAGGCCAGGTCAAAGAAAAGTCGCCCATAATTGGGTATTACTAATCATTTTTCTCATGTATGTGTATATGTATGTGTGTATGTGTATATGTGTGTGTGTATGTGTGTACCTTCAAACACTAGATCATAAAGGGTAATGCTTAACCCAGAGAATTCATATTGAATAACAGATTTTCAGGCATTAGCAAGTCATCATTGGGTGGATGGTAGATTTTAGGAAATGGCAGAAATTGTTGTTCCTCATATTATACAATATCATGTAGGCAACCATATTGAATACATTTAAGAAAGTTAGACCAAATCTTTCCCTTCACTTGACTACTTATAAAATGTATCTGTCATACCTTCCTGGAAATCAACAAATTCCTTTTTAACAGGAGATAGGTTTATTGCTTATCAGTTATACCTACCAGAAAGCATAATTCAGCTCAAGTTCAGTCATGTAAGGTAGTATTGTGAGTTATATATTTTAAGCTTAATTTGATTATATATTTTACCCAAAATTGCCTACTTAATTATGTGCATTAAAACGAAGCATATTTTAATCTTTTCTTCAGTACCTAAAGTAACCTAAATTAAATATTTCAACATTTTCAAAATAGCTGACATTTTTTTGATGAAACCCTGAAAACACAGTTTTTAGAAAACAAAATACCTTATAGTTAGTCAGTCAAAAAGAATTTATTAAACACTAACTCTGTGCCAAGTCCTATGCTAAGGGCTAAAAATTACAAATATAAGTAGAAAGAAAGTCAGAAAAATTGCTTTAAAATCATATTACAGTGGTGGACTCTTTTTTATAAGTATTTTATTGTCAGAATATGTGACTATTTTTCTCTTGTAAAAATTGGAATGAAAGTGTAACAAGAAAGAAAAATGAGAGAAAGAAACTAAACTACCGATAAACATGTTCATGTAGGCTTTTACTTAACTGTAAAATTTCTTTGTTTTTGAGAGAGATGTTTCAAACTAAGAATTGTGAATCAGCCATTCAGTGAATAAGAATAAAACTCCTAGGAGATAGTAAAAAAGAGAGCATCAATAAGGTTGTCATTAACACAGCTATCTACTTCTACTTCCCTGGAGTTTTCCATTATTTTATCTGATATTTAGTCAAGAAATAATTCCCTATAATTAGGGGTATATTTTCATTTAGACAGTTTTGTTAGGATACTACTTCAAAAGTGGCCTCCCCAATTTACTATGAGTCAGACACACCATGGCTAATTTTTCCATCAGTCTGTCTGGTCTCATTTGCAATCTTCTGGGTGTTAGGAAGAGAAGCTATGAAAGATTTGAAGGGCTATCTATCAAATCAGGCCAAAATGTACTTGTTTATCTTTTTCTTTATTCTGCTTTTTCTCTTCTTTTGTACTGATCAAAAACATTTAGAGCAATTTTCCAATTTATTTTCCCAATGTATATTTCCAGCTGAGATCTCTGTAGCACCTCTTGTAGAATTCTTAGTTTTGTTACTTGAAGATTTCTCACACCATTATCCAACTCTTTAGTAGTTCCATACAATTATGCTGAGATTTTGAAGAGGAAAGAGAAAAAAGGAGATGTGTTTCAATGTGCTCAGATAGTCTTGCTTGACAATTATATTAAGCAGAACAAATGATATAGAACAGCCACTTTTTTTCAAATGTTCTTTTAAGCTGTTGTTTGGGGCTTTTCTCCAAATCTACTCCTTAAGGGAAAAATAATCATACTAAGTTCTCGTTCACTCTAGTTTCTTTCTGGAATCTAGGCAGGAAATGATAAACCATACAATTAAAACTGGTAAAGCTGTTTGTAATTATAAGCTAACAAAAACCCTGAATCATAGAAAGGAAAGAATCTTTTCCATGAAAGAATTCTTTCACCCACACAGAGCATTATGTGGGATGGCCTTCTGAGGAGGCAAAATAGACACTTGAGCAGTGGAGTACTGCAGCTGGCTCCTATCTGACTCTCTAGGACTGATTATTCAATTTTCAGAACAAGCATTTAGACCTTGGAAATCAGCAAGCACTACAAATCAGAGGCTGATTTATTATTTTGTTGATTGTCTAGACTAAAGAATGTTATAAAGAAAATGTTAATTATGCAGATTAAATTTCAAAGTGTCATGCCTACATTGCCCCCCAGAGCCAATTGTTAAATATTTACCAGCATATATATGAACCTAAGTTACAAAAATATCAGGCTTGATTCAAACGCAAAAAAAAACAAAGATAAAACAAATAGATTTCCTTATAATTAGGGCTCTCCAAAAAAAAAAAAAAAAAAATGAGATGGCCGCCTTTGGGAAGTAAACTTTCACCATGGAGCTCTTCAACTACCTAACAAAGACAGAATAATTAACTTGCTGGGAATGTGATAGAACAAATGCTGAAGTATGGGTTGGATAAAGTGACCTTCAGAGTGCTTTGTATTTCTGAGATTATATAATTTAAATTCATTAGACTTCAAGAGGTACCAGGCAGGACCCCTTTACCTCCAATAGCAAATTAACTGCCTGTTAGTCTATCTTTTTAGCTTCATTTTCTTTGAGTCCTGAAGGCTTTTTAGTCTCCAAGTCACCTAGTTAAAGGCAGATGATAGCCTCTCCTGAGAAAGGGATTGGGAAAAAGAGGATCATACCCTTCATATGAAACAGTTCTTAATGAATTTCCTAATACATTCTCTGGAAAGTACTACACTGAGGGTAATATAAAAGTTTATAAAAAGAGACATATGCTATATATTTAGGGAGGTGAGACAAATTCGTAAAAAAGATGACTTTACAAAAAGGGTTTTAGTGAAATCAGTGTTTTCTTAAATGTTCAAACACAGGCACTAGGTTTGTTTTCAAGATGTATTACTGTGGAAGAAAGGTCTGTGTTTCAGGTCCAACTTTGCCAGAAAGAAACTTTTTAAGGTTTATATTTTTAATTCTCAACATCTTATAATCAGAGAGAAAGAGATAAGCTAAAGAGCCAGAACTACATCTTGTGTTGCAATTCTCTCAAGCACAAGCCATTTGGGAATTGAATTAAGCTTTTCTTGATGGCTCTATCCACTGAATCACCTAGCTACCTCAAAATTATTCTTTCATCTACCTTTTTGTGAATTAACAATTGACACAATATAGGAGATATATCTGGTTTGAGTATTTTGTGAAATCTCCTTTAGTCTCAAGAATACTGAAATGAATTTGTAAGCTTCCCCTCCTTGGGCCTCAATTACCTCTTTTATAAAAATCAGATTAAAGATTATTATTAAGGTCATCTATTCATCTTTAAATTGTGTGATGCTAAAACAATACATCAAAAAGTTCCAAGTAATTGCTACAGACATGAATGTTAAAAATCATCAGAGAAAGGATATATGGGTCACTATGAAACTGTAGTATTGGAATTTAATTTCCTTGAGTAGACTATCTCATCTCTGTATATTTAGTACCAAGCATAGTGTTTGGCACATAGTATGCATTTATAAATGTTTCTTGATTGATGGATTGATTGGCATCTCCTTGGAGGAGGATGTAGAACTTTGAAAGAAAGACAAAATTCACGTTGCTAAACTTAATGATTAGTTAACACTTCAATGGGGCTTAGTAGAAGTATGATACCCATTAGACATAAAGCGGGCAATTATGTTGAGGGGAAGAGGTTTAAAAAAAGATGATAAAAGGGGAGGCCTAAAGTTAGCAAATACACACTTAATATACTTTATAATTGTTTCTATGTCGAACCTTGGTGGTATCAAATGTGGGATGGAGATCCTCTCTGACCATTAAACTTTCAAAGAGGAAGAAAAAAAAAATCAGGGCCTTTTAAAGACATAAGCTTGAAAATGCCTCTATATTACTCTTATACAGTTATTTTATTCTAGGACAGGGATCATAATTTGGAATCCAAAGGCAAGTTTTGAGGGTTCCATCATCCATGAATGGATAAGGAAAAAAACTTTATTTTCACTATATTTGGATTTCTTTGAATACTAGGCATTTTATGAATGGCTTAGTATGAATTAATTTATGAATTTTAAAACATTATTCTAAGAAAAATACCCTAGGGTTGACTAAACAGCCAAAGAAATCTAAACTATGCACCTCTGTTCTAAGGAATTAGCTTTTATATGTAAGAGAGAACACATAAAGCCTCTAACAAATGATAAAATGTCCTACCATCTAGTCTCTAAAATTTGAAGATTTCTTTATTGTAATCTATTCTAACTCATTCATTTTACATATTAGGAAACTGAGATCCAGTGAGATTTTGCAATTTCCCAAAGTGACTGGTCATGGCCATCCCAACAAATCTAGGATTCAAATTCAGATCCTGTGGCCCTCTCCATCCCAAGTTCAGTTATTTTTACTATACCAGCCTTATCTAGAAAGCAAATGATGAGTAAACTATTGATACCAAGCTAAAAATTTATAAGTAAAAAGAAAAAGACTTTTAGATCAAAGTGCATTTAATTTTACTATATGTGTCATTGAGAGTCAGCTATTTTTTCCACATAAAACACATACATATACTTGGTCAGCTAGCTGTTTTTGCTTTTTGTCATCCAGAGATCTTCAAGTCAAGATATCTCCAGATTAGCATTTTTTCCCTGCTGAGACTGGGACTACAATCTTTCTGTTTTAGCACCTCAAAGTCTGTTATTGTTGTGGTTGTTTGTGTTTTTGTTTCTAGTGCCCCTCAAGCTGTGCTCTGAATACCAAGTCTGACTGGTGACTGACTTTTTGTCAGGCACCCTGACCACTTCTCTGTGGTGCCCTAGAAATTCCTGCAGTGTCTGAGTTACTGTTCACTCAGACATTGGGCCTGCTGCTCTGCCCTTCAATGTGTCTATGTGTTACATTGATTTCTTGCCTGCCCTCTTCACTCATTGCTACCCTGACTTATGTATATGTATTGTGCTGTGCAGGCTACTTCCCCAAGTCTGACTCTTCATCCTGCTCTTGCCTCAACCCAGATGTGGGACCAAGAGACAGGGCCACCCACAAGTTCTCATCTAGACAATTATTTATCTAATAAAATACCAGATTTAAACAGCAATATATACTGAGAACAGTGAGAAGTGATAGCTGCCTGTAGATGAAAGAAATATAGGATTCCAAAGAGCTCACTTGTTTTACTGTTTGTTTTTAGTTGTTCATTAGAACAGTCCAAGCCATTTAGAGTAAAAATGAACAGCCCTAAACAACTGAGTAGACATCGTGGATATCAATCACTGTGTTAAAACTATAATTGATGGTCAGAACATAAACTCTGAGTCATCAGGACAACTTTAAATTATGTTCAGCATTTACTATGTAAGAAGAAAGATTTCAGAAGGATTTCCATTCAAGGTTATTCAAATAAAAAACATTTAATGACAATCTAGAAATTTTGATTTTGTGGAATAAAATAGAAAGAGCAAATGATTTTGATTCAAAAGATCTGTTTGAAATTTAAATGGCCATTTAATTTCTATATAATGTTGAAAAAAAATCACTTAGCTCTTCCAGACATCAAATTGGACATTGGCAAAAGTATAGATTAAGATTAATTTCTAAGGTTCCTTCCTGCTCCAGTTATGGTTAGTATAACTACGTTCTTCTCTTTGATTTTAAATTTCATATGTACATCTGAGGTGAACTCTAAACAAGCTTGTTTTGTCCCCTTGTCAGGAAATGCTAAAATGAGCCTATTGTGTTCCTATTATCAATCATAAACTCTGCTCACAAAAAAGGTCAGCTTTCCCAAACTGTCTTATTAGCATAGTTAAGACAGTCATGGTGTGAACTCTAAACCAGCCCATTCTGTTCCCCTTGTCTAGAAATGCTAGAGGTCAGTTTTCTCAGACTGTCTTGTTAGCATATAGGGATGTGAATTTAAAACTCTGAATCAGCTCATCTGCCCTTCCATTGTTAATAACCCTAATCCAACCATCCAGTCTCCAACCTCTGAGACTGTCTTGATTAGCCTATCTTTAGATGAGTATGGGCCTGGTTATTCACACTTGACTCCTTCTTGATCCCTCCTTGGCTCTCCAATTCCTCCCATGTTTCTCCCCTTACTCCCTAAACCCTGTCCTGCTCCTGAGATTTTAAAGGTTCCCAAACATGGAAGCAAGTTGCTTTTATTTATGCCTTGCCTTCTCATATTTGGCTAAGTCCATGAACTGTTTCATGTAATAAATGACAACTCTTTGTAGACTGTGATAAATGTCTGACCTGATTTGTTTCATGTAGCAAATTGAACCATTTTGCTCTCCTAAATCTGTTTTGTGTTTTTACTTCATATTATCACTTCACATATACATACATATATGTACATAAATGTAATGTTTGTAATATTTGTTATATAAAATAAATTATTATGTATTAAAGCAATTGCTTATTTATTTGCATTCATCCAATTATAGTAATGCTATACAATTCATTTTCTTGGTTCATTGAATTTGCATTAAATATTCATTTATTTTGTAGTTTTGAAAGCAATGTAATACTGCCATGTTGAATATGACTATTTTTGTTCATTCATTTATTCTTTCACTCATTTTTTTTTACTTATTGCTGATATTTAATGATTCCTCAATTGGATAGTGAGACAGAGTGAGGATAGGGTAGAACTTGAATTCACTGACAGGCTTCAATATTATTACTAAATGTATTGCTATTGTATTTCATTACTTATCTATAATTTTTGTCTGCCAGATTCCAGTTTTTTTATTGAAAAGAATAGACAATAACTATTAAGTTCATATGTACAAATACCTATTTAAAAAATTAATCATTTTTGCATAGATATCTAGCATTTATATAACACTATATATTATTGAATTTTATATTGATGCTAGATAAGATGAGTTATTAATATTATCCCCATTTCACAAATGAGGAAACTGAGGCAGACAGAGATTAAGTAACTTCTCTAGGGTCTCACAATGTAATGAAAAATTCCAATTGAACCACAAATGTCAATATATTTAGCATGCAAAATTGTATAGATTGTAAATGCATGTTACTTTCTGTTGAGAGACTATGTATATAAATGATTTAACAACCATTTAAAATTGTCCTTTTGATATAAGGTAATAAATTCTCATAATATCTATTTTTTAATTAAATAAAAAAGGGAGAACAGCATATTAGTGTACATTTTAGAACATCTGTTCCACAATATACCTGAACCTGCAATGTTATTTTAGCTTTTCTGCTGTCATGGAAACTGCCTATTTTACACGGACTTAACACTCCTTCCCAGCCTACACCTTTTCATCTCAGAATGTAAATTTATTAAGAGTAGGGATTTATTGTTGGATTTATCATATTTACATCTAATACCTAGCATGGTGCCTGGCTTATTAGCTGGCATTTTTTTTCTGCCTATCCCCCATGCCTGGAATGCTCTCCCTCCTCAATTCTGTCTAATGACTACTCTGGATTTATTTAAGTCCTAACTAAAATCCCTTATTTTACAGTAAGCCTTTCCCAACTGCTTTTCACTCTAGTGTTTCCCTTCTATTAATTATTTTCTATTTATCCTTTATATATAGCTTGCTTTTGTATGTATTTGTGCAAAATGTTATCTCCCCCATTGAGTTTTAAACTCCTTGAGGGAAGGGACTATATTTTGCTTCTTTTTGTATCCCCAGCACTTAGCTCAATGCCTGGCATTTAATGTTGTTTGATTTATTGACTGATAGTAGGCACTTAATACTGATTGATTTATTGACTGATCCTATTAATCTATGATCCTCCCAGAATTATGAAAGTACCTCTTTCTTTCCCATTTGTAAATATTTAGAAAGAGCAATGGGAAACCTCAAGCAAGCACTCCTAGACTGGAGCTTAAATAAATTAGTCAATGCCACAGTTCAATCTTGGATGACCTATTAAGCAATCTGGCCAACCCAGACTGGATTTCCAGTTCGTGCCACTGTTTATAGCCAAAAGAAACTAATATATTGCCCAACAAGGATTCCCCCTCTTTCTTGGGATACACAGATAAGAAGTACCTTTATGAAACTGGTTGGCGTGAGAGCTCAGGGAAGGTATAATAATTCAAATATACTATAACAAAATCCAAACTACTGGATATGGATTTCTCTGTGGTCATCAGTTTGGTCCAAAGTTCTATCAAAAAAATTATACAGCTTCCCTGCTGCAATCACTTTCCTTAGTAATGATGCTAAGGTAAGGAATCAGATGAGGTAAGATCCAGCATTAGGGTGCTTCTCCTACTGATTGTTGACATTTTATCCACTTCCCCATACTTTAGAATTTAAGCTCCTATGGGACAGTATCTGTTTTTGCCTTCTTAGCATAGAACTTCCAATTCATAAGTGCTCATTGACTGACTTCCTCTGGTGCTACACTGATAAGGACACACTATAGTTGCTTCTGCCTTATTTCTTCTCTTAGTCACTAATGCAGCTGCTCTCATTTCTAGGATAGGAGTGCCACTTAGCAACAGTCAGTTAATAGATATTTATTAAGCACTACTATATGCCAGGCACTTCACTGATTGCTAGGGATATAAAGAAAGACTAAACACTATTCCTACTTCCAAGGAGTTCCCAGGCTAATGGGGATAACAAAATACAAACAATTATGTATCCCCCCAAAAATCTAATTACAGTATAAATTGGAGAGAATCAAGAATATTCATTCAAAAGTATGAAGTTGTACCTGTGAAGACAATAAGAAAACATTTCCCCCCAATATTACTGATAAGAATGCTTTCATAGAATTTGTTCTTGTTATTATTACATTTGTAAAATAATATATGTTGATTAAATATAACTAAATATAATACAATATTAGGCAGTTCAAGTGACATAATGGATGTAGCTTTTTACCTAGAACCAGGAAGATCTAAGCTCAAATCCTATCTCATTAGTGTATGAACCTAGAAAGATCATTTAAATCTTTTTGCCTGTTTCCTCATCGATGAAATGAGCTGAAGAAAATCTCAGACCATAGTAGAATCTTTGCCAAGAAAACTCCAAATGGGGTCTTGAAGGATCAGACAACTGCAATGGCTGAACAACAAAAACTTGTTCAAAGTTACATTTCTAATTAATGTCTGAAACAGAATTTGAACCCATATACTTCTGAATCCAAATTTAATACTGCTTTCTGTACCATATAAATTGATTTATCAAGATGTGTGAAGAATGTGGTACTTTTGTTATCTCGAAATTAATTTAAAATATTTTCTGCTTCAATTTTCCTTTAAAATATTTTTAAAATGAATTTGTGGACCAATACATCTAATGGAATTTCCTTGACACTCCAAGACCTTGCAGGAAATCAAGGATATCATTGTAAATATCAACTAACACTTTTCAGGACTGGAGGAAACTTATAAAAGATTAAAAGGTTGGTCAGAGCCTTTATTGACCAACAAGATATTTATTAGGTTTTGCTTCCTTCCTTCCTTCCTTCCTTCCTTCTTGCCCACCTTCCTCCCTTCCTTTCTTTCCTTTTTTACTTACTTGCTTTCTTTCCTCCTTTCTTTATTCTTTTTCTTTTTCTCTTTATATATTCTTTATTTTCTCTTTCTTCATTCCTTCTTTCCTTCCTTTTTATCTTTCTATATTCATTATACTTTTTTTTCTTTCTTTAAAAAAAAATTTATCTTGAGTCTATGTTTTGGCATTTGGTTTTCTCCTAAAAGAGTAGTAGAGGAAAAATGTATAGTTAATTGAGAGTTCTACTGAAATTATGTTCTGTTTGATGGAGGTTTTGCTGTAGTATGATTCATTTTTCTCTGTATTTCAGTATTTCACTGAATGCAGTATTCCACATGATTAGGGAGGGGAAATCCAGTCTTGCAGATTTAGTTGAAATATAGGAGAAGCAAAAGAAATACTGATATTTTCTTGGTATTAAAGAATAAAGAATGAACAATTAAAATTCATAAAAGATTAATGCTATTAATATGTCCCAAATAATATAATACCATCTTATGATTTATCATTCATCATCACTATATCACTTGGTTAAGAAATATGTAACTTGGACACATGCTAAATTAAGAAAGTTATGAATTCTTTTTTTTTTCTTTCTTTTTTTTTTCAATGAGCCTTCCCCAAATCTGAATGTGTCTTAGGGACAAAGATCCAATTGGCTAAAAACATGATTGGCAAGAATGGCAAAATCTGGTAATAATTTCACCACATTTTGGTACCATATATGAGTAGGATATATGGTACCAAAATGTGTTATTATAGAAGAATTCAGAGCAATATAAGAGAATGAAATGATAAAAAATGAAAAAAATGTTTTTGTTTTTGTTTTTTAGAAAGCATCCTTCTTAGGAGTTATATTAGATTGAAGCAACAAGCTGAGGGTTATTTAAAGTCTTCCATGTTAATTTCAGGCATATCTCTGAGATTATTGGCTGGGTTTTAGGCTTTTCTTCATAAAAAGTGGTTCAACAAAATTCAGACATGCAAACACACACAGAGTCTGGATTCTGCAAAAATTGTTTTCATTTAGCCTCTGTAAAACTGGGTTGTCACTCCACAGGTTCTTAATTTATTTTTATGCCATGTTCCCCTTCTTCAGGCTAGTAAAGTCTATGGTTCCCTTCATAGATTAATTTTATAAACTAGATACAATAAAATAATATAATGATTACAAAGGAAATCAATTATAATGACTAAAGACATGTGTGTTATATAAAGATATATATGTATATATATATATATATATTTGTATATAAACACACATATTTATATTTATATACTTTTATATGTTTTGTATGTATAAATAATTTTTATTTTTTTCTGATTTAAGTTCATACTCTCCCTAAAATCTATTCACAGACCCCAAGTTAAGAACCCTTATCAGATTCCTTCAATATCTGACAATTTCTTAGCATCATATAGATACCAAATAATTTGGACTATGTGGTTAAAAATTAAATAAAAACATTATACAGGGAACTTGAAAAATTTGATAAATGGAAGAAAGGGAGGAGTCTAAGGTAATATTTTCAAAAGCAAAATATACCCACTAGTAGTATAGTTATATATATATATATATATATATATATATATAATTGAAACAAAACAGAAGGGTTATAAGGGCTAAAGAATTAGAGCTGCCATAAAGCAGGATGGGCTGTTTTAGAAGTAGTTTCCCCATTCACTGGAGTTTTTCAATTGCAGGTTGGATGATCACTTATCAATAATTTCTTTGAGAACATTCTTATTCAGGGATGGAGTGGAATAGAGAACCTCTGATATTCCCAAAATTTTCTGAAATTTTAAAATTTTTATGATTATAAGTTGCTTTGAGGAACCAAACTATTTCCAAGACTTACCCAAGGAGAGGACCCAAGATAAATCATGACGCTAAATGGTTCTGGGAAAATGGGTATTTGGACCAAGTTCATTATAAGTGCATTATGCCCCTTTTGTGGCTTCCTTATTTTGAATACTCCCTCAAAAGCCCTCAGAAGCCCAGAGCAGTACATATGGCGTTCTCTTACAACAAAGGACCTTCATGTGTGGTTGGGAACTTGGGGCCAAGTAGTCTAAGGCTTAATAATGACACTCTCAAAATTTATCTGTCATTGCCTCTGTACCTTAGGGCTATTATACTTCACCAGGCGAGGGCCAAAATATAATTATCCTGGGGGAAAGAGTTAGGTTCAAAATCAAAATATAAATAAGGATAAAACAAAAGACAAAGACAAGTCATTTCCAGACTGCTTAGGTACAAAAATAGAAGTTGTAGAGATGGAGGAAGAAAAGTCTGCTGAAAGAGTCGAGGTTCAGTCTGAAATAATTGTACCAGTTTAGGAGACAAGATACATTGGGGAGCTCCCCACTTGTCTGATTCTACTGATTTTCTGAAAATTTCATTTTCTGTAGAGGCTATTGCATTCTCCATTCTCCTTAATTGATCAGGTGGCTTAGTCACTGTCAGGGTTCACTATGCCCCCTGGTTAATCAACTATATCAGTATGACTGTGGACTTGGAGATTTGTTAAGTGGTCAGATCTAATCTAATAGGCAGATGTGTGCTAATGTATAGACATATATGTACGTATGTATACACACATACACTCATACATACCTTTAGAGATAGCATATGTTTATAACAAATCTTCTATGCCTTAATCTGAAACCTGAATAATTCAGGAATTTCAGGCATAGTGGCAAGTATCAGGAAGGCACTTTGAAGTAGAGAGTTCTTTCTAAAACTCTCAGATCATACTTGTAAACTGAGCTTTCTTCTTTCTACACTTTAGAGTATGTCAGTAATCTCTAGTCTGATGAAGCCTATAGACCCCTTCTTAGAATATTTTTTCAACCCATAAAATAATACATATAGGATAACAAATAAAAATGATTTTTTTAAGTAAATATACTTCAGCTGCTAGTCCATCCATAGCAGAGAATCCTTATACAGGACTTGGATAAGGAGGAACACAAAACTCACATATCCTAAAAAAAAAAAAAAAAAAAAACTTTAATAACTGGATAGAGTACAACCTAATGAATCTATGACACATACTAAGTGTGGGGAATATGTTTGCTGAAGGATTCTTTTTCAATATTTCTAGATAAAGGACACATTCCTCTGTTCATTTTGTTACATGAATATCTCCTTAGAAATTTTATTTCCAGGCTGTAGAACCCAGAAATGAAATAAGTAAAAATGATGCATAGTTCTTCTATTGAAGGAGCAGGGAGAAATTGTTTATTTCTGATAGGAGAAAAAGATGGGTCTTCTCCATATGCTTATATCTGTTGTTGTTGTTGTTGTTGTTGTTGTTGTTGTTGAATACTGTTAAACAAGTTTGGGTGGGAAGAATTATTGAATCATAATAGACTTTAAAGTTCCATGAGAATAGTTTTTTTGTTTAAATTTGTTTAATAATTCTAAAATGGCCTAGAAAAATCATTTGTATATAATTATATGTAATAAATATTAATTGAATGAATGAGAAACAAAATATAAGAACCATCCTAGGTTTCCTTCCCTCCTATTCATTCCTAAGCCCAAAACAATTCCCTATCTAGTAATTTAATGAAGGAATCATTGCTTTATTCTGTCAACATATAGATATAAGTACCAGCATCCATATGGGGTTTATTAGGATTTAATTAGGACAGCTTATGACTTGGGTCTTCAACATTTAAACTAAAAAACAAATTAATAAATTCCCTCTTTCTGACATGTAATCAGCAGCTTTTACTTCACAATCTACATAACTCATGGATTTGGGTACAATGACTGGCCAAGATTCAGATGACCCAGTTCATGATTGCTCTATTTGTATTACACAAAACAATCCTGAACATGGACTTATGTTGGCTGTTATCTTAGGGTGGATGCCCTGCTCAGTGAGGCCTGTCCTAAATAATGATCTCAGAGAAGAGCCATTACCTTTGGGTGGGAGATCAGGGCAAGGCTTCTTATAGAGTTTAGGAATATTACAAAAATACCAACAAATAACAGTTTAACAAGAAAGAAAGAAGGATACAGTGAACTCTCTTTTATGTTTTTTGTGGTCAATATGCATAGATATTTTACATATATATGTGTGTGTATGTATGTATTTTGTCTGTGTGTTTTTATATGTGTGCATGTATTTTACATGTGTGTGTATTTTATGTGTATGTGTACACATTCACACACATACATTTGTGTTTACATTATATACTGTGAATATGTGTGTATACATGTGTATTACATACATATATACTATTGTATGTGTGTGTATAATATAACCATATGTGTACACAAGTATGTATACATGTACACATATACATACACCTATATATAATGTGTATAATCTCCCAAATTGCAAGAATTCATGACTGATTTGATAGTCACTCATTAAAGCTATAGCTTGCACCCCAGTACATGGTTAGAGATTCTTATTAAGAGTTAATAGGTATAGAGGTTAATCTAAATTCTTCCACCTAAGAGACACTCACTATTTTTTTAAAGGTGATAAAGTAAACTAAGAATTAAGAAACTTAATGTATTCTTTGAGCAACTGATAGCAAAGTGGTAACAAGCATTAGGAAAAGTTGTTACCCTTCAGAGAAGCCAATAATAATCTAAATTATTTTTTAGGAATACTTGAACTTGCCCCAAGTTATATCTAAACTCTAGGCCTTTCATTAATATCATTTCCAAACAATCAATTGTGAGATATTATGGGGGAAAAAAAAGTCAGGAAGCTATGAAAAAGGTGCCTCCAGAACAAAAATGACTTCTAAAATATTGCTGCCCATATGAATCATATTCATTCTCTCTAAAAGCCAATCTCAATCTTCTATTTCTTCTTCATAGTCTATAACCCCTTGTTGGTTTCCATACATTTTTTATTTTCAGTCTGAGGAGGTACCTCTAGTTCTCAGTTCTTTTGAAAAACAAAGATAATTCTTGACTTATTTGAAGACGATGAAGATTCAAGCTCTTCCTGGATAAGTTTCCTCCTTATTTTCCTAGGTTCCCTTTGATGAATTCTGCCTTTTTAACCTTAATAGTTTGCTCCAAGATCATACTGTATGTTATATGTTTATCTATTTCCCTAGAATACAATGATGATTAAGCTGCTGATCTAACATAGGAAGGTATGAAGGATAGAGAAGATGATATTAAGAGGAAAAGTCCCTCAAAGGAAAAAATAAGCAAGTGAGGATCTCTATCTCAGCTGATCTATCTTTGTTTTTAAATTCTTGCTTTTTAGCCAGCTCTACCAGCTTCATCCAGATATATAGAACATCTGGTTTCTCCTTTACACATATCTGTCCCAGAGGTACTCTTAATTCTCCTCTCTATATTGGTCAAGTGTAAACAAATTCCTTTTCCCCATTAATTCTAACATTAGATATTTTTATTTTTCAAGAGAAAACTTCACTAGAAAACTTAAAAGGAAGATTAATAATATATTCCTCTCCAGTTGTTTTCCAGGCCACTCCTCCCAGATATATTTAACAATGTCCCAGAAAGCTCTACCCTGGAAACTCACTCAGAGCTCAAGACTTCATAAATTGGAAGTAAGCCTCCATCCCAGAGCCTCCTTGCTCTGATTCTTCTCAGCACCTCTCTTTTAAAGAACATGTTCAGACCACCCATACCTACTTCCTCTCCAGACTAAACTCTAAACTCTCTTCTTTTTAACACCCTCCCTGCCACCAAATACCTTCATCTCCTCTCCTTTTTGCCAGTTTCTCTTTGAATTTTTTCTCACCCTTAGCCTGTAAGTTCCTCAAGGACATGGACTGACTATGTTTCATTTAGCTCTAAGCAGTTAGCATGGTGTCTGGCACATAGTAGGCACTTAACCAATGATTTAGATTTGACATGACTGTATAGAACAGTCATTTTAATTTTTTTTATTTTGAACTTAAATGACCAATAGAATGGACATTTGCAAAAACTTAATAGAAAAGAAAAAGATTTTATTTAAAACTTCATTTCCCTGTTATGTATAACTTGCTTTTCTTCTGAAGCATTTGGTAAGCTCAACCTGTATCCTTCAAATCTATACTGCTGATCTGGCCTTCTTTCTGAATTTTTTCTGGAAGCATATCATGATGCTAAGATACCTAAAACCTTCTAGACTTGACCAGTTTAGATGATGAGCACAGTATATAAAACTATTAGGGATTGAAAGTTGTTATCAGTAGCCCTGAAAAGCAGACCAGCCTCTCTGCCATGCTGGTGCTATTAACAGCCAATACATCAAAGCAGAGAGAACAAAACATTCCTGTTATCTTGGAAAATGGCCCATATTACAGTATTCAGAACGTAATTTTATATTGTTATAAGAGGAAATAAGGAAGCAGGCAGGCCCCCTTTGCAGCAAAAAAAAAAAAAAATGATGAAGATGTATTCTTGGGAGCCTCTTATACAGATCTGTTTTTTGGGTTTTTTGTTTTTTCCTGAGCCAACAGGATTTCCTCAAGAAAGACTTGTGCAATAGGCAGGCCAGTTGAGGTTGAATACCCCAAAAGTACTATACTGACATGGTATTAATATAGAACCATAGCTGGATTAAGCTGAGCTTACTGTGAGGGTGATTGTGAGGATCAAATGAAAAAATAATTGAAAAACTTCATATAGTGCCTAATACTGGGTGAGGGCTATGCAGATGTATTTCTTGTTGTTTACCAACATTATCTTCCTAGACCCAGCAGTGGCATTAACCTCAGGTTGTACACCTTAGGAGTAACAGGAATATGTTGGCAATAATCTGTCAGAATGTAAGCAACAGCTGTGCACTTGAAGGTACTTTCTGAGTCATTCTGAATTCTCTGGGACTGTCCATGTTTAGAGGACACAGGCTGTGACAGATTAGATGGAACCCATATTCTCATTCCTGTTTTACCTTAAAGCTATCTGGGTTGGATATTAGATAGGAATATGGTGAAATCAGTTCAGCAGATTTGATGAACAGAGCAAAAAGTAAAATTTTCAGTGACTATTTACATCTTGGTAATTGATTAACACTGAAAATCAAACTTGATTTATTGTTTTATTGATTTATAGACTTAAAAAACAATGGAGATGTTAATGCAGACTAAATTCAAAATTATTTCTTTCTATCTTTCTTTCTTTCCTTCTTTCCTTTCTTCCTTCTTTTATTTTCTTCCTTTCCTTTCTTTTTTCTTTCTTCCTTCTTTCCTCTGTTCCTCCTTCTTCCCTTTTTCCATCCCTCCCTCCCTCGCTTCTTTGTTTCTTCCTTTCTTTCCTTCTTTTCTTTTTTCTTTCATTCTTTCTCTTTCACTCTTTCTTTTTCTCTCACTCTTTGTTTCCTTCTTGCTCTCTCACTCTTTCTTTCCTTCTTTCTCTCCTTTCTTTCTTTCTTTCCTTTGTCCCTTCCTTCCTTCCTCCTTCCCTCCCTCCCCCCCTTTCTTGTCAGTTGCTAAACATTTATCCACAAGCTCCTGATACTATTAAGCCTTCTAGACTGAGGTTGATTTGAATTGAGATTACTGCTGAATCTGAGGAGATAATAACAATAGTGATTATATATAATGCTTTCTATGTGCCAGGCACTGAGCTAAGCAATTTATAATTTTTATCTCATTTGATCCTCACAATAACCCTGTGAAATAGGTACTATTATAATTTACATTTTACGATTAAAAAACTGAGGCAGACAAAAATAAATAAGTTACCTAGGGTCTGAGGCCATATTTAAATACAGGTCTTTCTAATTCTAGGCCCAGTACTCTATGCTCTGTGATATCTAACTACCTCCTTTAAAATGTATTTTTTTAGCTTCATCTCAAGGAATAAAATCCCAGGAAGTTTCTTTGGATTGCTGTTTTACTTCTGCTTTGTAGTAGCCCTGGTCACTGTATATCTCTGATTCCTACTTTCTAGATCCCTGAATAAAGAAGACACTTTTCTAATTTGTCTCCAAGTTTTATTTCCTGAGCTTCAAGATGCTCTCCACCAACCTTCCAGAGGATTCCAGTGTTCTTTCTGGACAGTCATAAGACTTCAACTCTTGGAAATTTTACTGTTACTATAAAATCAATTTTCTCGAGATATTTTTTCCCCACTGATTATCGGTTGATTCCAAATTTAGGTAAAGCTTAGCTTAATCTATCTTTGGTTCTATATTAATAACTGGGTCTTGACCACAGAGTGGATGCCATTTTCTTTGGAGTTTGTTTGCATCAGATTCCTCCAATAACTAATCTGTTTCTTCCCTTTATTTTTTAAAGCTTATGCCCCTTGTTGTTTCCACCTAATTTCCTGTTTTCTGCCTGATAAGGTGCATTCCATATCACAGCTCATTTGCAAGTCGAAGATGACTGATTTATTTGAAACCAATGAATATTCAAGTCCTTCCAGGCTCAAATGTCCAGTTCTACCCCTTTCACCAGTTTCCCTTTGAAGATTCATGCTCAGTTTTCTCTCCTTTTCTTCTCCTGGAAATTGCCCCTAACCCAACATAGTCTCCATAATTTTACCATAATAAAATGTATGTATACTATAAAAATAAAAGAAAATATTCATCAAAAGAAAAAAAAAGTTTATTCTCTCACAAACATGCAGAAAGCCAATATCGCCAAAGATTAAATGAAAGGATCATAAACTAGTTCAGTGTACTGTAGTCCAGTGATACATATTGCAGGAATATAATTTCAAATGCAGCAGTACCCTGGGGACTTGATTGCTGGCAGCCTAGGAATGCGAAATGGGTTCCCTCCATCTGAACTGACATAGCAGTCTGAATGAAAGGCAGAAATCTAAACAGCTAAAGATATAGCAAAGAGTAGTCACCACTGCAAACAAAAGAGCAACCTTTAAGCACAGAGAATTAGGAGTTCAGTGGTGGTCATAAATTGATATTGTTAGCAGTGCCATTTTTATTAAAGTCAAATCCAGATGGTTTAAAGATGTATCCAATATCTTTCATAACAGTTTGATATCCAAGATATAAAAGAAACTAATTCAACTATAAATACACCTGCTTTTACCCAAGAAGCAGGTAATCTAAAAATATGAACAAGCAGTTTTTAGGAGAATTGCAAATTATTAAAAATGAATTATGAAAAATTGCTCCATCACTAATAATAAAGGAAATAAAAATCAAAATAACTCCAGATTTCACCTTACACTTAATAACTTGACAAATGACTGATGGGAGACTTCAGTAGCTTACCTAACCCACAGAATGAAGAAGTTACTGGGGAAGTCAAATCCCTTGAGTCATTCTGTCAAATCAAAGGCTTCAGTAAGAGTCAGAAGCAACAGTTAAGTTAATGTGCACACTAAATATGGGTTTCCCATTTCCTCTTCCCAATGCCTGACCTTGGTTGATCCAGATAAAAATCCCCCCCAAAACTAACCATGCATTATCAATACAATCCAATTTAATAAACATTGATTAATCACCCACTATATGCCAGGCACCAAGATGATTGCTAAGGATACAAGTAATAAAAAGACAGTCTTTAAGGATCTTATAGTCCAGAAGAGACAACACACAAAAAGAAACAAGAAAAGGGAAGGGGAAGACAGGACAATAAAGGGTTCTCAGTATAGGGGCATATTGTTCTACACAATTGAAACCAGGAAGGGAGGTAGATGCAGAGTTAAGTGAGTTCAGATCTTCCTGTCTATAAAGGAAGTTATTGGGAGGAATTTGGTACTTAAGCACTCCTGATAGAGGGGAGAGGAGGCTGAAGGAAATGGTGTCAATTAAGGCTTTAGTCAGCAGCATAATGATGAGATTGGAAATGAATAGTTTATCCCAGGTGGTGCATCATGATCAGAGGAGTAGAAACCAAGTAAGGCAGCAGAATGAAAGTGGAGTCAACTTGCTTCACCAATCTTACCTGAGTTTTCAGCAAATTTCCCCAATGGAACTTTCTTATTCTATTTCTTAACATTAATGCTTGTGCTTTACTTTCTCTCTGATGACTTTCATATTTTGTCTTTTTGTTCTCAATGCTTCCTTACATATACTTTGGAATCCAGAACTTTGCTCATTTGCATTAAGACAATGGCCAAGAATGGTAAAAGTCAATGATGAAGGGGCTGAGAAAGACAGATAAACTATTATACTCTTGGTGGACCTGTGATATGATCCCACTATTCTGGAAAACAATTAGGCATTCTATTAGATTAAAATGTCCATATCCATGTGATCTCTATAGCTGGGATACATCCCCAGGAAGCCAAAGACAGAAAAATTCCATATACCTCATAATATAGTAACACTTTATTGTGACAGCAAAGAACTGGAATCAAAGAAGAGGCCCATCAATTGGGAAATGATTAAACAAAGAGTGGTACATTAATATAATGAATTATTATAGCCCAGAAGAAAAAAAATGAATATAAAGACATCAAAGATGCTGGAGAAGAGCACCAACAAAACTATGCAGTGACTAGAAAAATATCAAAGGGAACAACAAAAAGAAACTGAATGTTGAATTATTATAATGATAAGTTCAGCCCTGGGGATGATGGAGTGAATAAGATCCCAGCAAAAGGCCAGCTCCCTGATAGCAACCTAGTGTCTAGATGGACCATAGAGAGGGGCAAAGGATGGGTCTTTGTTGAAGTGGGCCTTTCTTGAATTTATTACAATCAGGAAGCTAAACTACTCTCTCCTGAGGCAAGCAGAGAGGGGCATTGACAGGATTATCTTGTCCTCAAATTGGGTTTTTTGTCTAAGTGGTCCTTTGTTGCAGTAGGTCTTTGTTGAATTCCTTGTATTGACAAAATTCACATGACCCCATAGTTACTGTAACCAATCAGAAGGCCAAGCTATAGATATCAACCCCTGAGGTTATTTTTCTCCTATAAAAGAACCTTCTGGTACCCTACTTCTTCTCTAAATCCTTAGCTTACTCCCTAAACATCATGAGTTCTTTGGGAACTCTACCCTTCTTGTGATATAGCTGCTTCATTAGGAACTTAACCTGTCTTATGACCTCTTCCTCCTTGTTATAAGATCTTTTTCCTTATTAATGCTAAGTTCCACTAGGAAACTTAGCCTGATCTTTTCCCCTTGTTAATTGCTAAACTCCCTTTTGGAACTTAGCCTGCTGACAACAGTGTAATAAAATCTTTGTCTCTTGATTTAGAGATGGCATAAGCCTGCAAATTCTTTTGAGAGACCTTGTGGCACTGGCCTGAAGCCCCAATATATTTTGGGGGTTCAGCCTCATTACCTCATCAAGGAAGAAATCAGAAAATGAATCACCCTCTCTTCTTTACAAGGTGGGGGGCTTTGGGTGTAAACCATATACTGTCATATATAGTTGTGGTGGCCAGTCTCACTGGTGTTAATTTTCCTCTTTGTCTTTTTTATTTTTGTTATGAGGAATGACTCTGTCTCAGAGAAGAGTATGATTATAATAGGAAATGAAGGTTATATAAAAACAAAAGATGAGAATTTTTTTAAAAAAGAAGAAAACTGCCCAAATGACCAATTCTTTATTTATCTGGTTATTATTTCTTTTCTGCAGCAAGTTATAATACACATAAGTATTATTTCTGACCCTTGGTCCTGTGACATTGACTCTCTAAAATAATTATTGACTTGGATTTATTTCAGAGAGGAATTAGTATGAGTAACTGAAGCAGAGATCTGGGATGATTGTATTCATTGTGCTATTTATTCATTCAATAACTATTATTGAGCACTTCATATATTCAGAACAGTGTTCTGGGCCCCTAAGGGAAATAAAAAAACTAACATTTAAGTGATTGTATTCTTTTAGAGCTTAAAGTCTATTAAATACAATTATCACACCCACATAAACTTCTAAAAATAATTAAATAAAATGCTACCAAAAAGATCCAGGATCTTAGAAAAGAATAGGGGTGAAGGTGGAGGTTTATGTTTGGGCCCACTTCTTTTATTATTGGAATTCAGAATATTATTTTGACTTGTTCATTCACTAGACAGATTGTACAAGGTCTCTATTTCATTTCTTAGTCCTGCAGATCAGAAATAAGATTCCAGGAAATATTCTTTTTTTTTTCTTTTTCTTTCTTTCTTTCTTTCTTTCTTTCTTTCTTTCTTTCTTTCTTTCTTTCTTTCTTTCTTTCTTTCTTTCTTTGTTTCTTTGTTTCTTTCTTTCTTTCTTTCTTTCTTTCTTTCTTTCTTTCTTTCTTTCTTTCTTTCTTTTTTAGCAATATGCCATTAAAACAAAGCAATGTAGAGGTTTAATGAAATTCATCATTGATGGTGTATTTGTCTCTTCAGCTTATCTGATCTTCAATGATTAATGTAAACAAAAAGTCACTTAAAAAGTACACTTGGATTGTTTCAACACATTAAAAAAATGTTTGAAAAATAATAATGGCTTACATTTTTGTCAGTTTAGGATTTGTATAAAGCATTTTACATTAATTGCCTCTGATTCTCACATCAAGGGTAGTTAGGTGTCACAGTGGATAAAGTGCTAGGTCTCAAGTCATGAAGACTCATCTTCTTGAGTTCAACTGGGTCTGACAGTTACTTGTCACATGGCCCTGGATGTATCACTTAACTATGTTTGTCTAAGTTTCTTATTCATAAAATAAGCTGGAGAAAGAAATGGTAAAGAACGTTAGTATGTATGCCCCCCCCCCCCATAAAAAACAAATAGGATCACAAAGAATCACACATAATTGAAATGATTGAACAACAGTAACACCACCAAAAAACAAACAAACAAAAAAAACCTGACAACTCTGTGAGTTGGATGCTATCCCCTTTTTATAGATGTAAAAAATGAGGCTGAAGCTACATGATTTGCCCAAGATCTTGTGCATATCTGAACATTCAAATGCATGTCTTTCTTATTCTAATTTCAGTACTCTATGCACTATTTCAGGCTTATATTACATCAGACAATTTAGTTATCTGGTCTTTTGAAAGTAATCATTTCATATGTCAAAATCAGTTTCTGGTGAATGCCGAGAATGACTACTTTTTTTCCCTAGGGAAATTTTCAAATCATTTTCATATCTACCATTTCCTTTAGCTCACAAAACTCTTGGGTGAGTGGGGGAGGGGAAACAAGGTTATCTTTTCTCATAATATATGAACTTTTCAAAGTATTTTCACATGGTCCAAGTTAGCTGTATTAATTGATCTATAATTATAGAATCATGGAATATTGGAATTGGATGTTATTTTTTAATTCAACCTAGTCCAATTCATTCATTTTATTTTTCGGGAAAATGAGGCATAGAAGAGTCAAAAGGAGAAAAAGTGATAGAAAACTTATTGAGGAAGCAGAGACATCACATTTATCTAAAGGAGGAAAAATAACTGTAATCATGGAAAGAATGTACATATCTAGGAGTTTGTTCCATGTCATTTTTTAACTGCTTGCACTTTGGACTTAGCTATTCTGACATTCAAATCAGTTGTGTCATTATATTTAAAAGGCAAAGAGACTATTGCTAAGTGCCATTGCTTGGAAAATCTACATAGAAAATTTACAGAAAGGACTGAGACTTTGAGAATCTTTTCACTCCAGTGATTCGTTACAGATGATGTTTGTTGAGGGGATACACACAGACCCTTCAGCTTCAGCCAGGATGACACCCCTTAACCTTACAATGCCAGTAGCTCAATCTTGCCTCAGGGTATTTTTTATAAAGATCCTTGCTTTGCCTGTTTGGACTTCCCCTCCTCCCTTTATTATTCAAATTCTATTCATCCCTGGCTGAGTTCCACTTCCTCCCTGATGTTTCCCTTGACCACTCACAACTCCCATGAAAATTTGATGGTTGAGAAAAGAACTTCACAATCACAGAGAAGTTAGTAATATAGAAGTATAGTAACAGAATATAGATCTGAGTGAAGAGGAGAATGGAACACATTAATCAAGTTTCCTCTACCTTCCCTTTTTCTCCCTTTTCCTCCCCTTCCCTCTTCTCCTTTCCCATTGTTTTCTACCTACCTGCCCTGTGCTCCCCTTCCTGGTGATTTAGCCACCTTGTAACTAAGAGTCAGAGGGAAAGGTAGGCTGCCTTTTCACCTTTCAGAAGTGAGTAGTCCCTATTTCCCATTCAATAAGTCTAAGCTCACTATCAAGCAAAGGGACCCAGGCCTTCCTTTAGGGTTAATTGGGGTCAAGGCACAGTCCAGAATCAAAAAGACAGAAGGCAAGACCAAGCAGACAGAACAATTAAGAATAAAAATTAGGTTACTTGGTTGGAGTTTAAAAACATGGAAAGCTTAATGTGGCAATGAGATAAAGAACTGAGATGACAAGAGTGAGTACAAAGATGAAACCTTTAAGTAAGCTGAGGTCAATTTCTAGAAACACTGCTTCTTCAGGTTAATCTTACTTGCCTAGTAAGCCCTCTCTTCTATTTTATCCCTGACATTCCCCAACATAAAGAATGTCATCAACTATCTGCTATGTAAATCTTCAGAAAGAGTCTTTATCACTTGGCTTTTACACTATTAAATTTTCAGGCTAATCTTGAATTCTCCTCATGACATTCAGGGCTCCCCAAATGTCCATAGAAGGTCATTCAACAGCCCAAAGAGCTACCAGCTTGGGATCAATAAGGGCCAATTCCACACAAAGAAGTCGAATATGTGGCTAGGGTATGAATAAGCAGTCTAAGAAATTGTAAAAAGGTCAGGTAGCAAGTACCAGTTCTGTAACTAGCAAAAGCGTGTGTACATATTTGGCATTTTACAAAAACCTCTAGGCTTAGTTTGATTAGTTATTAAAATTATGGTTGGCCTGTGGGGAGAATCACGATAATTGGTATAGGTCATAGATAATCAAAAGTGTCGCTCCCAGGGGCATGAAACCTATTAAAATCAGATATTTAAATCTCTTGGCCAGATCCACATTCCTCTCACGTGCAAAATGGCTTGTCCCAAATCTTGGTCTCTAAGGAGGAAGGCAGACATTTTCCATTGTTCTTTATTTGGTGCTAATTAACATTTTCAAGAGGGCTGACTCAGACCCAAGCTCAGCATACCACCAAAGAAATCATTCTATTTAGCTTCCAGATCATAGCTCTATCTTGTTAAAGTATTAGCTTTTAATATTCTGAATGGTTGGATTATTTCAACCCGTGTCACCAAAGCCAGAGATTGAACAAATAATCTTGAGTCTAATGTCACCAGAGCAGAGCAGAAAGCACTCCTTTCAGGGAGTTGCATTAACTCTTTCTAGTATAAGGTAGTGTGGAGTAATGGGAAAAGTACTGGATTTGGAGTGAGGTGTTCTGCATTGGAATCTCAGTTCTGCTAGCTCTGTGATCTTGGCAAGTCTCTTCAAATGCTTGGGTCTTATTTTACTTATACAATGAGTAAAATGAAGTAGATTACTTTAGTACTGTTTCCAGCTTAGATCCCATGATTATATTTTAAACTTGTCATTTGAAATAACAATGCCTGTACCTAATGCTTGCTAGTCTAGCTATCCTTACCAGTGGTACCTCTGGTTACCCTCAAAGTTCTATATGCTCCTCTCACACTTCCCAAAGTCCTGTGAAGAGGATTGGGCACATTCCTTTATACTTTCTCTCAATATAAGACTATCATATCATTAATATCACTTAAAAATTTCTCTTCCTTGGAGGTTAATTTGATCTATCTTTAGTAACTGGTCCAAATCCAACTAACAGTTATTTATAGAGCTCAGGAGAATATCTCTGACTTTTCATTAGTACCTCACTCACAGTTCTCATCTCTACACCAACCCATTCTCTTATACTAGAGGACTTAGGTATACCCCTTGAACACCTTGGTCCCCAAGTTCAACACATTTCTCAATTCTCATGACCTTCATTTTCATTCTTCCTCAACAACATATGGGTACATCCTTGATCTGTCCATTTTCACATAATTATTCCACCTCTATGACCTAAAACTCTGGAATTATTCTCTAATGTAGATACTCATTGCATCTTTCTTGGACCATTTTAGTAACCTCCTCTTTGCTTTCCTTGACCTTACTCTTTTTCTTCCAACAAATTGACAAATTAACATATAAATTAACTCCTCTCCCCATTCAACAATTTTCAAGTCTTTATTGCTTCTACTATAAGGAATAAAATTCTCAGTCCAACATTTAAAGCACTCCACCCACTAACTACTACCTAAGTTTCCATATTTGCTATTCTCTTTTATAGTCTCTAAACTGGTCTTCCACTTCTTCCCTATTTGGATCATTCTATCTTCAGACCTGGTTCCTTATCCCATGGGTTATTTCTAACCTGAAATTCTCTCCCCATTACTTTGCATCATCACCTTAAGATCACTTGTGGTGGTGGTGGTGTTCAGTCATTTTATTCATGTCTCACTTTTCATGACCCCATTTTCTTGGCAAAAATACTGGAATTGTCTGCCATTTCCTAGTATACTTCATTTTCAGAAAAGAATTGCCTGGAATAACATAGCTAGTAAGTGTTTGAAGCCTGATTTGAATGCAGGAGGATGAGTCTTCCTTGCTCCAGACTGGGTGCTCTAGCCAAAATAACTAAAACCTAGTTGCCCTTAAGATCATTCTCTCTTTAAAGTGGCACCTTCATGAGACCTGTCCTTATACTACCTAACAGCTACTGCTCTCCCAAATCATAAATTATGTTCTATTTATCTGTTTTGAGGATTATATTGTCTGGTAGAAATTAAGTTCCTTATATATAGGAGCTATTGGTTTTATTTTGTGTTTCATTTTTATATCCACAGCCATGCCATGATACTTTGCGGATAGTATGCACTTAATAAATGTTTGTTGAATCAAAATGAAATGAATTGAATGGAATCAAATCTGTGGAATATTCATCATGATCTAAGAAGTAACAGGAAGGCCTTTCCTAACTCCCAATTTTTCTCAAACTAGACTTCATATCTAGAAGGCTATTCAGTTTCCAAGACATCCTATTAAAATGCAAATACCCCCAGAAATGTTAACAACTTAAGCTTTTTTCAACAAACAGTTCGAATAAATTATCAGATCAGTTCCCTGACTGTTCAAGTTTTGGTGGAAAAGAATGGGGAGAAGGAAGGAGTAAAGAGAGGCGAGGTGAGAGAACATAAGGGCAGGAAGCAAAGGGAAAAGCCATTCTGCCTATTGTCCCACTCATAGCTTACCACTCCTATCCTCTCCTCCTGCCCAGCTCCCAAGAAGTTTTATCAATCTGTCCCTGCTATTGAATCTTGGCAGCTCTACTTAGGCTGGGCTGACAAAGGCAGGGAGATCCAGGGAACTGGGAGTTAGGGACAGGAAAGCAAAGAGAAACAGAGAGTTTTGTATTCTAGATGTTTAATCCTTTGCTCAGAAACAGGATAACAGATTAAACTATCAGGTGGAGGCAGATCTGGGTTCAATTTTAGGATTTCCTACTTTACAAATTAAAGTACTGAAAGACTCAGTATCTCTGTGCCTCCCATTATCTTAACTTCTCTGAATAGCTTCTGCCCTCCTACAGGCTCATTCAGGTAGGAGTGTGTTTTCAAAGGGTGTATTCACTGTATTATACACAATAGAGTACATAATCAAAGAGTGAACAAAGGGAAATAGGAGAACAAGTTTAAATTACTTGTGGAGATGAATAATAATGACATCATCTAATAATTATACTATAATTCTACAGAACATTAAATGTAAAAGCATAATAGCAGGATAGCAACTTCTATCAGGACTACTTATGGATAGATGGATAGACAGACAGACTAATCTATTATTAAAAAACAAGTACAAGCTATGTGCCAGACACTAAGTAGTATAAATATTAATTAATTTTATCCACATAAGAATTCTTAGGAAGTTGGCACTATTACTATCCCCATTTTATAGACAAGGAAACTGAAACAGAAAGATATGAAATGACTTGATGACTAGGATTACACAGCTAGTGAATCCTAACTTATTAGGCCTTCCTGACTCCAAATAGACCACTGCCACCTGTCTATATCTAAAATGAATAGCTCCTGCTCTACCTCTAAGTTAATTAATCCCAAACTACATTATAAAAGATAAGAATGAGATCATGGTAAGCATTATTGTGATCATGATCTTGATAACAATTCACATTGAAATTCTTCTATAAGGCTTACAAAGTCCTTTAGTACATTAACTGCTTTGATTACATGAAATACCCAAATAGGATTGTTCAAAGCAAAAATACAAACAAACTGGGCACTCATTCTCTCCAAAGGATTGAGTGACAAATGCTAATACTCAGACTAGGGCATTTTATTACGTCCATACTCATAAATAACTTGTCTAGAAAGAACCTTTTATATTTCTTAAACAAACCTTCTCTAAAAACCATGTATAAAAGAAGGAAGAAAAAAAAAAAACCTGATAAACCAGAACTAGATTAAAATCTTTCCTCCTGAGGATATATTTTAGTATTCTTAAAGATAAAGTTGTCAAGGAAAGATGTATTCTAAAGGAATAATACTACATATTTGGTTTATATTTCAATGACAATTTTTTTATCATTCAAATGTTTTATCATTCAAATCCTTCCTGTCTACATTTTTTTAAATTTCAACTCTTGTTTTCTTTAAATTATAATAAGAAAAATCCTTCAATTACAACTCTAGTTTTTCAATATATCTTATTCAATATAGTGTTAAGATTGTATTTTGTTCAGGTCCCCTTGACAACTTTCTCCTGTACCCCAACTTTTTGTTAGTATAGTAAATAAGTTTATAAATAATAGATAATAATAAATAAGAAGTGAGAGTGCAAAGGGGAACTTAGAAGTCACTTAAAGATTATCTCATAGATCAAAGAGGCATAATGGTTACTTGAAAACTGTACATAAATTAAGTTAAAATCATATCCTGAGATTATGTGATAAATCAAGGGAAACCAAGTAGGCCTTTGCCATAAGAATTTTTTTTGGTCCTGCTAATTGCTATGGACTATAAGTTTCAGATAGAATACAAACATTTACATTGAGATCAACAGAACATCAAATGTTGTTGTTAACTTTGAGATGATTTGGCTATGTTAATCAAATAACTCCAAGAGGAAAAGATAAACATTATAATCTATTTTTCTCGCAAAAAATGAAATCCTAAACACCTGTCTACCAGCAGCAACCTCCACCCACTGCCCCCAGCAATCCATCTCCATCTGGGACTAGGCAGCTGAATGAATGCTCCCAACTCAAAACCATTTTCTCACCCTATTCTTTTCCCCATACCTGCCTTCCTCTACCATCTCATTTGCATCCCACATCATCTGGCTCTGAACCACTCGCTATGCCATTTGTCTCTATTTTCTGTGTCACTTGTCCCTGCACCCTTTTTGCCTTATCAAAGCATGAGCAACTTGTTGGGAAGCTAGGTGGAACAGTGGATAAGAACTCCAGCCTGGAGTCAGAACAAGCTGATTTCAAATCCAGCCTCAAATATTAGCTATGACTTTAGGCAAATTAATTAACTCTGCCTCAATTTCCTCACCTGTATCTCCAGTATCATTGACAAGAAAATCCTAACTGGGGTAACAAAATTAGACTTACTGAACAATAATAAAATAAAATAAAACATTACTCCCTGCTTTTGTCATGACCTTTTCCAATAAGTACCCAAGAAGAAGGTAATAATTACACAAATTAAGTAGCAATTTCAATATTAGGAAAAGCATAGGAAGTTATGGGGTTGGAGTCAAGATGGCGGAGCAAAGCTAGGAAGCTTCTAAAATGCTCCAATTTCCCTCCCAAACCACATAAAACCAAGCTTTTGAACAGAGTCTGACAGAATGGAACTTCTCTCAAGGGTGTTCAACAACAGCTCAGATGGTTTCCAGGAAAGCTAGGGAGAAGATCTTGATCACAACAGATTAACAACTAAGATGCTTTATCCTGGCTCTATAGCAGAACAGATCAGTGGGGCAGCTTCCAACCCCAGCATAGAAGGCAAATTGCCTGTTCAGGAAACTAGGCCTTCGCCTGGAGAGAACAGATAAAATTACTCCCCACTGTGAATAAGACACCAAAAACAAGGGGCTCCTGTACTCTAAGCCATTATTGTTGTTGGGGGGCAGAGCCAAGATGGCGGAGTGCAGATACAACTCTGTGAGCTCCTCTGATCTTCTCTCAAACCAACAGCAGATTAAACCTCTGAACTGGTTAAATCTCATGAAGAGGAAAAGAAAATTTAATATAATTGAGGGAAAGAAGGAAGGGAGATGAGCATTGTGTAAATCTTACTCTCATCAGATTGGGCTCTAAAAGAGTATATCAGAAACATTTGGTTTCAGAGAAAAACTTGTCCTTCCTTATAGGGAAGTTGGAGGGAAAGGAGGAAAAGAAAGGGATAGACTAATAGAAGGATTAGGGGAAAGGTGTAAAAAAGAGGGAAGGGTTCTAAAGGGGGGAGGACTGTGAGAGGGAGGTAGTCATCAAAAACAAAATACTGGGGAGGGGGGAAGGGAGAAAGGGGAAAGAAAAGAGAAAAACATAACTTTGAGTAAATAAGATGGCAGGAAATACAGAATTAGTTATTTTAACTGTGAATGTGAATGGGAT
>JAJPUD010001288.1:89904-115300 GCA_023553655.1 Myrmecobius fasciatus
TCTTTCTTTCTTTCTTTCTTTCTTTCTTTCTTTCTTTCTTTCTTTCTCTCTCTCTCTCTCTCTCTCTCTCTCTCTCTCTCTCTTTCTTTCTTTCTCTTCCTTCCTTCCATTCTTCCTTCTTTCCTTTTTTCTTTCCTTCCTTCCTTCCTTCCTTCCTTCCTTCCTTCATTTATTTATGTATTTATTTGGGGAAATTTTTCTATAGAAAGAATCCAGAGAAAATAGGTAGACTAGATGATTATAGGAATCATAAATCAGAGAATGAGGTTGTAGGTAAGAAAACATAAAGAGACGCTGGATAATGATGAGAGTAAGAGAAATTGTTTTTGCAAAGGGATGCAAAAAACGAAACAAAAAACTAATAAACAAAATTAGTTGAAAGGCAGAAAGAAGAGGAACAGAGAATTTCCCTGCCTGAGGAAAAATAGGGAGGAGAAATATATATCCATATAAAAGCAAGAGAAGGGGACAAATAAACAGACCTCTAAATACAAAAAGAAAAGAGAAGCAATGGAGACAATCCTACTCTCCCCCCCCCAAAAAAAAATCTTAAAAACTAAAGTAGCATAATTGAAGGAACATTATACTTTAAGTATAATAGAAGAGGGAAAATAACTTGGAAAAAAATTTTATAGACATAAGGAGTAAAATCTAAATCTAAATATTATATCTTTAAATGTAAATGCATTAAACAATTCAATAAAAAAAAGCAAGACAAAATGAATAAGAAAACAAAATTCTATAATCTGTTTCACAGAAGAAATTTTAAAACAAGCATATGAATGGGATGAACCAAGTGAAGACCTCTCATAAGAATATGGCCTCAATCCATGCCCTAATTATAACCTGAGACTTTGGGAAAACAAGTTGTGCTATAGCCCAAAGCCACAGGTGTTTGATTATGTTAGATAAACATACATTTCCTTCTTCCCCCCTCCCATCACCACTACCTTTTAATTAGCATTAAATTCCTAATATGATCAGGAGTATGTCATTGACTAGTATTCTTTGTCTCTGGGTAGATTCCATGTAAGTCCAGACTCCCAGCCAATGGGAAGAAGGGTTAGGAATGGGGGAAAAGAGCTTTGCTCTATATAATACTATGTTTTGCAGCTTGCACTTTGTACTCCTATACTGACAATACCTTGTCTGTTGAGAATTGTCCTTTCTTGGGAGATTATCATCAATTCTCTTTGCTTTTCTATCTTGAGAATCTCAGATTTTAATTTGGGTAGGGGTCATAGCTTTCCCAAGCATATACATAAAATAAAACTGAAAGGAAAAGAAATTATTGTTTATCAAATGAATCAAAAAAAAAATCTGCAGTTGCTATCATACAATCAGACAAAGCAAATCAAGCATTCAAAAGTTTAAAAGGGACAAACAAGGAAAATATGTTATGCTGAAAGGAATCATAGACCACAAACCTGTAAAATGGTACAAATGAAAAAAAAAAAAGAAAGAAATAGAAACACCCATATTACTCTAAAGCATTTCTAGGAGGGCTTTTTTTTGTGAGTGCTAAGAATAGGAAACAAAGTAGCTGCCCATCACTTGGAGAATGATGATCAAACAAACTATAGCGCATGAATGTCACAACGTTATTGCATTATAAGAAATGAAATGTATGTTGAATATAGAGAAGCATGAAAAGATGTGTGTGAACTAATGCATAGTGGAGTAAGCAGAGCCAAGAAAACAATATACACAGTAACCACAAAAATATAAATGGAAAGAACAATGACACACCAAAAAATCAAAAGTAAATGTAATAAAATTATGAAGATTAAGTGGGAATTGAATAAAGAGATATAGGAAGACACCATAAACTGACCTCTTTATAGAGATGGAAGATGCACAAGTGTTGCATATTGTATATGTTTTCAGGCTTTTTCATTGTATAGATCTGTTGTGTTGACTTTTGTTTTCCCCTCTCTAAAAAAATACTATTTTTCTTATCAGATATCTCTGGGGAAAGGGTCATATAGGAAACAAAATATCCATAACAAAATAATTCATAGCTCTCAGAGAAATAAGAAAGGAGAAATGTAGAAGGAAAGTAGGTGATACACAAACTAAATATATCAGTGAAAACATAGATGTAAAAGGTTAAACAGAGAAGTTTACAATTTACCCTAGAGGGAAATAAAGTTTGTTGAGTTTTGGAAAATAACAGAAATCACTTTTGGCTACTTCGTACATGATTAATTGAACTCAGGATAGATACCAGTCCAGGAAACTGATTAGGAGGGTACTTCATTAGTGTAGGCATGAGGTGATATGGGTTTAAACTAGTATTGTAGATGTGTGTGTGTGTGTGTGGGGGGGTGTTTAAGAAGAACAGGGATCATATACAAGATATGTTGGAGAGGTAGAAGCGTTAAAAAATACTCTCCCTCCTTCCATCAAGATTTGACTGGAGTGAAAAAGCAGATTTTCTATAATCACAAAGATTATTATAAATCTGGGAGGCTAAAAGACAATGTCAATGACAGAAAAATGTAAGTTTTGAAGAAGGGAAGTCTGGGCATGAAAAATAACAAGTTCTATAGTGGGGAGAATCTCATCTTCAGTTTTTTCTTGACTCACTATTTTTCTGCTTAAGCAAATTTACTTTTCAAGCCTTTCCTTCTGTTTCTGTTCATAATATTCTCCCAGTTTAATATTTTCTATCTCTACAGAAAGGAGATATACATTTTTATGTAACCAAGATGGAAATTTGTTTTGCTTGATCATACATATTTGTTATAAGGATTTTTCTCTTTTCTTTTAAGTGGAAACAGAAAATGAAATGATTGTTAATTGAAATATAAATGAAACATAACTATTTCTATCTACCTCATCCAACCTGTCTTCTTCTTTCATGCATAAATCTGCTACAAATCCACCTTTTCCAAGAAGTCTCTCTAGATAATACTTCATACAGAAAAGCTGGCTCTCAGCAAAATTATGAAATAAAGTTTAAATGTTTCCTTTAGGTCATCTTTCTCTTTTCCCTTTCAGAATTCATAGTCAGAAAAGTCTACCTTATACTTGTCTTACTTGGTCTTACTTCCTTCTCAGAGGGTTATCTGCAATCTAATTCTTATGTTGAATTTCAAACAAAAGGCTTTATCCACCAGAAAAAAGCATTTTAGAATTCAACTGCAAATTCAAACCACAAACAGGGCAGTTTGTTTCGTATTTTGTCAATGCAGAAAACAATGGAGACCTTAGTCCAAGTCTCAGCTTTGTCACTTATCAACTACAGAAAATTGGTGTAGTCACGTCATTTTTCAAAGCCTATTTTTCCTTTCCTGCATAATGAAGAAGCTGCTCAGTTCATACAAACATAGGTTAGGTTATAAGCCTGTTTTAAAATATAAAAACTGATCCTGCTCTGATTATCTGAATCCCTTCTAGCAACCAGAAATATTAAAATATTCTCTTATTTTCTCTTTTTGTTTTTCTATGTCTGTTTCTTTCTCTCTCTCTCTCTCTCTCTCTCTCTCTATATATATATATATATATATATATAGGTATATATATATATAAATGCATACATATAACATAAATATATAGATATAGAACTGTAGACTAGCTTTTTCTCAGGAACTGCTAAAACAAGGCCATCCTGTTCTTGTTAATCATACACTCAGCTCGGTTTTCCCAGACTGTTTTTTGTTTTGTTTTGTTTTGTTTTTTTGCATAGAATTATGTGAAGCCAAAGTCCATTGTTAGTCCATCTATGAAGATGGCAGCTTAAAAAAGGTCAAGGTCTCCCATTGCAATCAAGGCCATCTCCAGTGATCCTTATCTCTATCTTGCCCCTGCACCCAGATGGTTCTGGAGGGGAAAGTGAAGCAGGTGACCTTGCACAGCCTCCCTTACTTAAATCCAATCCACTTGCATCTTACATCCCCTCTATGAAGTCATGGTCTTTTTCAAGAATGAAGAACAAACAACAGCAACAACCTCTAAGACTGTTTAGATTAGCATATTTGAGACAGCTTTTCTGAGAACTCAGTTGGAATAGGATTCTCAGAGCTTTTATGGATTATATCTCATCATCTATTATGTAATATGTGATATATTTGTATATAAGTATATATATATATACACACACATATATATACACATTCATATATACATTTACTATATCTACTTTTTTATAAGCTTATGTTTTTGTTGTAAGTACCCTTATATATTTCTATGTGTTTTCCTTAACTCCTTTATTAGCTTCTTGTTGTAGAAGGGAATTGGGCCTTATTATCTCCCTGGGATCAAAGATAAAGACCCAGACTTCAGAGATCATCTAATAAAATTCTGTCATTTTGTAAGAGGAAAAAAATTAAAAAACAAAAACAAAACTATATTTTTTCCTCCCCACAGAGTGCCTAGTATAAATTTATGTAAATAGTTAACAGGCCACAAAAAGTAAGAAACTGTAATTTTAAGGAACCTTTTAAAACTAATTCAGCCCTTTTACTTTACTACTAAGGAAAATGAAGACTCAAGAGGTGAAGTAGCTTGCCCAAAATGGGCTAGTAGGAAGGCTTTTACTTTATTTCATTCTCTTCAATTACATCTACACACAGCATGCAAGTGATTTTTTTTTTTTTAAGTGCAAGACTAACTGTGCCATTCTCCTGATCAATCAACTCTTGAGTTTCCCTATTATTTTCAGGACTAAATATGAAGTCCCATCTTTGGATATTTAAAACTTCTTATAAGCTAAATACAATCTATCTCTCCAGCTTTACTATATGTTATTTTTTGTTGGCTGGATTCTATGCTGTAGCCAATTGGCATTATTGCTCCTCCATATAGACACCATCTTATCTTTTACCTTTTCAATTTTGCTGTCCCCCATTCTTGAAATGTTCTCTTTCATCTGCCTCTTAGAATCCCAAGTTTCCTTCAAATTTCAGCTCAAAATCCACTTTATAAGGCCCTCCCTGATACTTACAATTGCTAGTGCTTCCTTCCCTAAAAAAATTATGTTATTTATAATACACACACACACACACATATAAATATCCACAAAGATTCAGGAGAGCTGAATGGATCATAGGATAGAGTGCTGGGCTTGAAGTCAAGAAGATGAGTTCAAATGTGACCTCTTTGTGTGACTCTGGGCAATCCCTTTAAACTCTGTCTTAATCCACTGAAGAAGTAAATGACAAACCACTTCAGTATCACTACCAAGAACACTCCATGTGGGATTGTAAAAACTTAACAACTGAATAACATCATCATGAAGGTACTTATGCATGTATGTGTATTTGTATATATGCATATGCACATATATACACACATACATATTTACACACGCATATACTATGTACATATATATATATATATATATATATATGCATATGTATGTGTGTCCATAGATAGGTTTTATACACACAACATTATTCCCCCCAGTAGAATGTAAGCTACTCAAGGACAGGAACTGTTTCATTTTTGTCCTTTCCCCAGTGACATAGGACTATTTCTGGAACTCAGAAGGCGCTTCAGTAAAGCTTGTTGATTGATTAATAAGTTTCTAAGTTCCTGGTCCCCTCTCTTCTGCTGACATATATTGCATTATACTTAGGTAAATACAATTTGGTGGCATAATGTACAAATTAACCCACATGAGAATTACCTCACCTCTCAAAGAAGGGGATTAAGCTAAATAATTTCTAAATAATTTCTGGTCATAAGTTTATGATATTATGAATGTATAGATTTCTGCAAATATTCCTGCCAGATTTAGGGAAGGGTCACAGAAGGAGAAGAAAAAAAATAGCCTTTCTCTTGATTTTCTCACTTTATACTTATTCTTTCTGTCAGATGTTATCCTCCTTCATTTTTTCCCTTGTAAAAATGTCTTAAGCCAAGATATTTTCCTTCCCCCCACAGCTAGGCAGCTTTCTCTCTGTCCTTGCAATGTTAGTCCTATAAATGATTCAATGCAATTTTTTTCCAAGCAAGTATTATAGGCAGATCTGACAGAGCTGCCCCTAGAAAGAAGCTATGTTGCACAATGTGTCTATGTGGTCCAACAATATACTTCTTTCCAAAAGCCAAAGTCTGGTTAGTCCAAGTTGTACTTTTCAGAAACATCCCCTTAATACTCCAGATTACCTAATATCTTACTCCTCTGAAGTCATGTAGTCTTTTTTTTTTCCCCTGAGGCAATTGGGGTTAAGTGATTTGTCTAAGGTTACACAGCTAGGAAGTATTGAGTGTCTGAGACCAAATTTGAACTCAGTTCCTCCTGACTTCAGGGCTGGTGCTTTATCCACTGTACCACCTCACTGCCCCTGGAGTTATATAATCTTCATTCTGTGTACCATACAAATGTATATCTTTTATTTTATTGCATCATTATATAGGTGTATTAATTACCTAACTAGTGTGAAAATGGAACAGTTAATAACTTTACTAATCATGTTCATTGGCTCAAGTTCCCTTACTATCCAGAAGAGGCTGACTGACCTGGGAATCAGATAAAATTGAAAATTCCTTGTTGGGGTTATCAGAGGTTTCTTGTAGTATTGTGCATTGAAAAGTTCCATGCAGTATTAGCATACTGAACCCAGAACTTTCTCTGATATGGCAGATAACCACCTCAGATTCATACCTACTTCCAGTTATGAAAAATAACCTAGCCCAGACATGACCTGATAAAGACCACTATGGTTACACCCTCCTACCCTGTAATTTTTGTCCCTTGCTGCCCACTTTGAACTCAATTCTAATGCATGCCCACATACTTAAGGGGAATAAAGGTGCCCATGTAACCTAACAGTTAAAAAAAAAAGTTGACATTAGATGTCATGTATAGATGTCAGGGACCGAAGCTTACATTTGCTTGTACCACCCCAGAGTACATATTGTACATGTTCAAAACAAATTAGCCCAATGAATAGAGTACTAGACTCAGATTCAAGAAAACTTTGATTCAAATCTAGTCTCAAACACTTGCTAGCTTTGTGATTTTGAGTCACTTCTCCTTTGTATGCTTTAATTACTTATCTCCAGAATGGGGATAATAATAGCCCCTACCTCCCAGGGGCTGTATGAAAACAAAATTAAATATTTGTAAATCACTTGACAAAACATAAAGTATTATTATTATTATTCATCATTTTGATTGTGCATATTAAATCCTAAATTTAATGGGAAGAAACCTTAACAGTTATCTTGTCTAATGCCTTCTATTTATAGCTGGAGAAATTGAGGCTCAGAAAGGTTGGATAATCTCTCTAAAAACATACAATTAGTGGCAGTGCCAGGATTCAAACTCAGAGTCTTCAGAATAAAATCCTGAACTCTTTTCACTACATGTCTCTTAATAAGACTGTCATGGTTATATGGTAATCTTTAAACTTTGTAATAGACTCTGGAGACCATAACTTTTAATATCTTACAAAATATCTAAAGTCTGAACACATCTGAACTTCATTTTTCATTTGGTTGCCTGACATGTAGATACAGCTAGTGTATCCATGGGTAAATCAACATAGAGAACAGACTTAGCATATAAAATCATTCAGGGCCCGGTCTATTCTTCAGGAAAATGAAAAGGATGAGAGACTTGACCTGAATTATCTATGCTGGTCTTCATTCATATTCTTATCTTGCTTAGCTACTTAGGCATATGTTGTGTCCAGGCACCAAACATCCAGATGTTTAGGAGTGTATCGCAAAATAATGATATAAGTAACTAAGGCACAACCTTTGTCCCAAGTCTCTGAACATATTTACTGATGGGTGAGGGGAAGGACTATCTCTTGAGCATCCATTAAAGAATATGAGAAGGGGTTCTAGTTAGAACCACTAGCACTTTGTGGCAGCCACAGCTGCTTGGACTGCTATTTGTGATTTCTTTCTTTTTTTTTTTTGTCTTAATGGACATTACACCCTCATGAAATACTAACATCCATTGTGCAATTACACAGTTCATTAATAAAATAGCAATGAGCTTGCTGGACTTGACTTCCTTCATTGTGATTTTTTTAAAAGTAGTTTTCTCAGTCTTTTCAAAGCATTTATAGTATAATTGGTCTTGAACCTCCCAAAGACAACTTTCTTCTCATATTTGGAAGACTTGCCTAGTTTGAATTATGCTCAATTTATGCCTTTATTTATTTCAAAAAAATCTTTGAAAATAATTTCAAAGCTCTAATACTCATTACTTTAAGAAAAGAGTTGGAAAAAAAAGAAAAGAGTTTGAAATAGTAGAAATTTTTCTTTAAATCTCTTCTCTGTATGTACAAAGATGCTAATAAATTCTGCTGGTATTTTTTTTGCATGTTGATTATCCTTAGTCTCCTCATCTGTGTTTCTACATCAATAAAATGAGGGGACTGATATCTCCAAGGTCTTTTTTTAACTCTAAATTTGGAATCTTTTGACTCTCTGATCCTTTTCTATCTGTATGAATCTTTGTAGTAGTATCTTCTTTTGTCTACATTTGCCTGAAAGCCCAAATCTACAAAATATTATATGCTACTAACTGCATTTACAAAGATAATAGCTCTATGAGAATTCATTATAAGAACTCATGCATTAATAGGTAGGAATATTTATTTCATTTCTTTTTTATGTTTACTTTTTGCTTCTTACTTCACAGACAATTCCTGATGAATACCCTCCTTTCTAGCCAAGACCTCTTTTCTCAACTGTTCTTCATAAAAAAGAATTTGTTAGGCAAAAAATACTACAAAGTAAGTCCACACAAAATTTCACATCTAATGTCCATTTCTATACAAGAATGAAACTATATTGCATCATGACTTTCACTCCTTTTTACTATTATTTTCATTTATATTTTTAGTAACTATTTCCTGATATTACTTCATTTTGCATAAGTTCATATAAGTCTTCCCATACTTTTCTCAAATACTCCTATTTGTCATTTTTTATGCCTCAGATATATTTCATTATATTAACATTTCACCCCTTTTTATTTGTCATTTATAGAATGACAGAGTTAGAGCTAGTTGGGATTTCATAAATCATCTAATCCCAAACTCTTTCTGATTTTACAGATAAAGAAATTAAGACTTAGGGAATTAAAATGGCTTGCCCAAGGTGAGACCAGATAGTGCCAAGAAGTAAGTGTAGGATTGGAATTTAGCTTTTCTAATTCCTAAGCTATTGGGTTCTTCCAATATACCATTCACCAACTGATAGAAAATGTGTTTTCTGTTGTGGTTTTGGTGGTTGGTTTTTATTGTTGTTGTTCTTTGCTTCTAAGAACAAAGTGCTGCTCTGAACATGTTGGTATAAATGTGACTTTTCTTTTTCATACTGTCTTTGATCTCATTGGGCTATATACTCATCAGTGTTATTCTTGCACTTTAAACAGAACTCAAAAGATCTTCTGAACCCATAACTTGCACCTAATGATTGGTACAAATTTCATCAAAGGCAAGAATAAGCCATTGTGAATAGAGAGATAGAGAAAGAAATAGAGACAAAGAGAAACAGGGACAGAAATACAGACAGATAAAAAAGAGACAGATTGACTGAAATAGAGATAAATAGAGAATAGAGAAACCATCAGAGAAAAAGAGAGAAAAAAGGATGAAGAGACTAAAGGAAGGAAGGAAGGAAGGAAGGAAGGAAGGAAGGAAGGAAGGAAGGAAGGAAGGAAGGAAGGAAGGAAGGAAGGAAGAAAGGAAGGAAGGAAGGAAAGCACAGAGAGAGGGAGAAAGGTAGAAAGGAAAATGGAAAAGGGGGAATAAAGGAAGGGAGAAAGGAGGGAAGGAAGGAGGAAAAGAAAGAAGAAAGGAAGGAAGAAAGGGAATGAGGGAGAGGGTTTCTGGGAAAAAGAAAAATAAAACAAGTAAAGGATGATGCTAAGTGCTATTGTAATTAAAATATCCTTTGTTAGTTTTAGACAAATTGTAATCTGATAGCTAACATACACTTCTAGCACTAAAAAATCAAAGATGTTTTAGAGTTGCAGATTATTATGATACTTGTTTGGTTTTTAATTGTACAGCTTCTTGTGAAAGACTTATTAAATAACTAGTTCCAGCTTTTAAGTTTCCTCAAACAGCCAATCCCATGAACACTACTGCCACCTTCTGATCTTCAATTGAAAATCTAAAAAGCTAGTAGCTAATCAGGAATGATTTCCAACCAAATAATGCTTAAAGCATTACATATCCGGTGATGTTTTTGTTGCTTCTTTTTTATGGTTTCTTTTTTAAAAATATTCATCCCCAGCCTCAACAAATTTCTAAACAGAGTTCATGAGTTTCTAAACACAGTCCCTCAACAAGCCATAAATTCTATTTTGTTAATCCTGTATTTTGCTTATGATTTTGAGGCTTCAATTTTATATTTCTATTGTGTGAATAGAAAAAGGTAAGAAAAAGTATTTCCTCTTTTTATGCATTATTTTTCAGAAAAATAATTTCCACTCCCTTTTGTAAAAAATAATTTTAAAGTTCTTTTGTTTTTGCTAGTTTCCCATGGTTTCCCAAAGATCTTTGGCTTATTGGATCCTCTAAAATATAATACTTTCTGAACAATATTTGATTTTAAAGGTTGGGATAGTTTTTGTTTCATTTTCCTATTAATTTATCAGCTGACCTCTGGATATAGTTCCTTTGCTCTTCTGTATGGAGTCAAGGGCTACACATAGGTGCATGTGTATATTACACTGTTTTCTTCTGCTTCTCCTTCCCCTTTCCCAGTTCTATCTCCTTCTATTGCTGCATACATTTGTTTAAATTTTCAAAAACTCTGAAAGATCATCAAAGGCACCTTTAGAGGGAAATAAAAATTGTGAACATATAGAATGCATTCTGAAGTGTCTATTTGAATAAGGAGGAGACATTTCCTTGATCAAAAACTTTTCAAAGTCATTTGCATATATTTAAGTTTCAGATATTTTCTTTGTACCAAATGGCAAAGTGATACTCTCTTCTACCTATGTTGCCTTCATGAGTTAATGCTCTTGACATTTGGTTTTTATAGCAGCTTAAGGTATAGAACCACACCCCTGATTTACTGTTGTCAGAGATGAATAAAGTCAAATTTCTTCAGAGAAGTGTCTACTGTTGATGATATTATCCATGGAAGGACAATGTATATAAAACTAAGTCCACACTAGGTCCTTATCAGGGAATGTTAACAGAGAAAGCAAAAGAAGCCTAGAAAGAGGAGACAATTAGGAATCATTAAATTAATCATAAAATTAAATCATTAAATTGGGATATATAGTATATGTAGAGCTTGGAAGGGAGGAGGGGAAAGGTTTTTAGACATCCTCTAAAGATCATGAGCTAAGCATCAAATCAGGAGTCAAAATGGGGTAAATAAGAGACAATATAAACTTTTAGTGATGTTTAAGAGGTTATAATACAGTGTTGTTTACTCAAATTTACACAGTAGTTTAGACTACTAAATTTCTTAAGAATTCTGGCAACCACTGAAACAGTTAATTTCTTATAGTCATAATTGTTGTTATTATCATCACTATCACTTTTGTTACCATAATCTTCACTCTTGCTAACATTTATATAGTATCTTAAAGTTTAGTCTTCCAGAAATCACAATGTAGCAATCAATAAACCTAGATTTTCCCTCTGTCTTACAACATTAATTTTGCCCACCAATAATTTTGCCCACCAATTCTTTTCCCAATCGTACATCAGAGAGCTGTAGATTTAGAGATAGCAGAGATCTGGAAAATCATCTAGTCCAACTCTTTTATTCACATAAAAAAACTGAGACACAAAAAAAGATTAAATGTTCATGGTCACATAGGTAGTAAGCAGTAAAGACAAAACTCAGAACCAAGTCATAGAACTAAAGGATAATAAATATGGATCTAGAGGGGAGAAATTATCACCTCCCTTTAAGGACAAGGAAACTGAGGCCAAGATAAGTAATTTTCCCAAAGTCACATAGGCAGTGAATGACAAAGCTAGAATTTGAACTCTGGACCTTTGATTCCAGTTCCAATTCTTGGGTTACTTTATCTTTCTAATGTGTCTCTCATTTTATCTGTTATAATTGTTGGTCAGGGGATGCAGTGTTTTTCCTTTGCCTAATCCATTACCTTTATACCAAAGAACGAAACACATATTTGATAATATCAATCAGTGGTATCTATTTTAAATACTATTCTATTAGAATTCTATGCTAGATGTCCTAAATCTGAACTCTACATCCTCTGGTCTCAAAAAGGTGATTGATAAGAATTAAATAAATGAGGGCAGTAGTTCACCCCATTTTCATGGGTTGTTGCCATCCCTGCCAAACTAAGAGTTCAGCAATGATACCTTCAAGATATCCTCAAAGTCACTATTTCCAGAAGTAAACCTGATCTAGTCAGACAACAATGACCTGAATGAAGATACTCTCATTTACATTAAGTGTAGATTTAATTCCACATATAAGAAGGTATTGTGTTTTTTTTTCTACTTTAAAAATAGTAGAATCATGTCTACACAATACCGAGTCAACTAATTAAGTAAAAATGAACAAACTGTGGTTTAGTCCATGCCATGAAAAATAACCAGTGTGACTGCTTTTAATACTGAAACTGATGATTCTTTTTTATTTTCACAAAGTCTGCTACTAAAAACCATTTCAAAGACGCTTAGTTGAATTCAGTCAACCATTTAATAGTCAGTTACTAACTAATCAATTTCCAAAGATTTGGTTGCCTGACTGCATTTTATCCATTATAAAACAAACAAAAAAAAAAAGTATTTATGCATGTTTGGGTGCAAGAGGGCTCTGTGTGTGTGTGTGTGTGTGTGTGTGTGTGTGTGTGTGTGCATGGTCATATCCGGAACTGACTGCTTGCTCTGGTATCACCAAGATTCAATCACAGATCCTTACATTCATTTTATCTCAGGGTGATTTTTCACCCCTTTAAAAACAGGCAGTTGGATCATACATGACACTCAATACTGCCTTATTAACCAGAAACTAAATGAGCATTCAGGAAATTTAATTGAAAGTGATACCTTGAATGTTAATGAGTGGCTGGTCAGGAGGGAGATTGATGTTCCCAGCTGCAAACCCTGCCTGAAGAAAGATGCCACTAAGACCTTGGTACCAGAGGCAAACTAAATTTCAAACTGTCATTTCTTTCATGCTTCAAATCCCCTTTCTACTTCCTTAAAGGAAAATCAGAAGATGTCTAATTCTTTCACTCATCCACATGCTCCCCCTGGTCTGTCTCTGTCAGCCTCTTGAAGAGAAGCTTTAGACCACTGGATGGCTTCCCTCTGCATCAAGCAGCATTCTGCCAAGAGTCAGTTTGTCCTATTAGGGAATGAAGGCAAAACTACTGTGGCTGGGGATTTATCAGTGAGAAAAGACTGGTAGTTCTGGGGAAGGAAAATATTTATATCCACTGTGTTCATAGGATTGATAGCCCTCACTAAAAAGCTGGAGAAGATATGGCCTCAAAGTAGAAGTCTGTGCAAGTATAAACCTTATTTTCAGTGGAGCTTAGAAGCCTGGGACTTCAGTTGTTGCACAGATATTTGCTCATTTGCTTTTGGCCACATGGAGCTATTATATTCAATTATATTCTTTTATCTTTATCCCAGACAAATTCTTATAAGGAATTTGGCTAGAGTCACTAAACCACCAAGTTTTTTTGCAAGAAAAAAATATTCAATTTTAAGGGCATGCTTCCTAGGATCTCAGAATTTTTTTTTGTTTGGTTTTGTTGTTCAATTGTTTCTGTCCTATATGATTCTTTGTGATCCCAATGTGGTTTTCTTGACAAAGATACTGGAGTGGTTTGCCAATTCCTTCTCCAATTCATTTTATAGATGAAGAAGCTGAGGGAAGCAGGACTAAATTATTTTCCCAGAATCATCCAGTTGGTAAGTATCTGAGGTCAGATTTGAACTCAGGAAGATGCATCTAGGTCTGCCCCTAGCTGCCCTCCACTGCATTACTAGCTGTCTTGCTTGGTTGGAGCCACTAGTTTTATAAATGAAGAAAATGAGTCCCAGAGAGGAAAGGTTACCTTCCAAGTGTTACAGAGGGAGTAAATAGTGAAATGGCCTTGGACATAAACCTTCTGACCTCATTGCTGAAAAAAAAATGCATTGGTTTTGTTGTTGTTGTTGTTTTGTTTTGTTTTCACATTTTAGGTTATTGTTACTTATAGAAGCCTCATACTTTTAGAGAAGGTGTTAGGGTTGAACTGACATTTAGCCAACATTTATTCAGAGTGACAGGACTTCTAATATCAGTCTCATACAAGATTGTTAAGTGGGTAGTTTGTCTTTGGGGTTGCACCAACTTACCATCTCAATTACATTTCCATATCCTTAGATATTTCTGTCTCAAATTTCTGTTGTGAAATATTCCTGCATAGCACAGAAATTCTTAAAGGAAAAGTTAAATTAATTACAGGAGGAAATAAACATTGAAACTATACTAATGAGGAAATTCAACATTCCTTTCTCAAAGCTAAATGGATCTCACTATAAAATAAATAAGAAAGAAGTTAAGGAGATGAACAAAATCTTAGAAATGTTAAATATGATAGACCTCTAGAGATAACTGAATGGAAATCAAAAGGAGTAAAATTTTCTTCTCAGTTGTACATGACACAAAAATTGTCCATGTGTTAGAGCATAAAAACCTCACAATCAGGTGCAAAGAAGCAGAAATAGCAAATGTACCATTTTCAAATCATAATACAATGAAAAATATATCAGGTAAGCTTTATGTGTAATGGGGGTAAATTTGAAGCCTTCCCAATTAGACCAGGGGAGAAGCAAGTCCATTATCACCACTATATCCAATAATGTTCCAGAAATCCTAACTATAGCAGAGAGAAAAGAAAAAGAAATTGAAAGAATAAAAATAGGCAATGAGAAAACAAAACCATCAATCCTTGCAGATATGGTGGTTTAATTACAGAACCCTAAAGAACCAACTGAAAAAAAGTTAGTTAACAGCTTCAGCAAAGTTGCAGGATATAAAATAAATGTGCATAAATCAACAACATTTCTATATACTATCAACAAAACCAAAGCAGGAAGATATAGAAAAAGAAATTCTATTTAAAATGTCTGCAAACAATATAAAGTACTTGGAAATCTACCTGCCAAGACAAATTCAAGGATTATGTGACCCAATTACAAAACATCTTTATCACAAAAGCAGAGGTAATGATTAGAGAAATATTAATTCTTCGTGTGTAAGGCGAGACATTGTAATAAAAATGATAATTTTATGTAAGTTAATTTACTTATTCAGTTGCACAGGGACTATCAAAGAGTTATTTTATAGAACTAGAAATTTTTTTTTAATTCATGAGAAATAAAAAAAGGTAAAAAATATCTGGGAAATCAATAAAAAAAAATGTAAAGGGAAAGGTGACCAAACAATTACAGATTCCAAACTATTTACAAAGAAGTAATCATTAAAACTGTCTAAGAAATAAATTAGAGGATCAGTGGAATTGATTAGGTACATAGTAGTAAATAGCCATAGTAATCTAGTATTTGATAAATTCAAAAATTTTAGCTTTGGAGTTAATAATTCACAAATGTTGCTGGGAAAAAATAGAAAGAAATTTGGCAGAAACTAGGCATAGACCAACATCTTGCATAACAATAACTTCAAAATGGGTGAATGATTTAGCCATAAAGGTTAATATCTTAAGTAAATCAGAGAGCATGAAAAATGTAGCTGTCAGATCTATGGATAATAAAATAGTTTATTATCAAATAAATAATAGAGATGATGATGGGAAGTAAAATAGGTAATGTTGATTACATGAAATTAAAAAGCCTTTACCCAAGAAAAACTAATTCAGCCAAAATTCAGTCAGGAAACTAGGGGGAAATTATAGCAGATTTCTCTGATAAAGGTCTTATTCCTCAAATGTGTAGGGAACTGAGACAAATTTTTGAAATTAGAGCTATTCCCCAATTGATATATGGTCAAACATATGAATAGAAATTTTTCAGAAAATGAAATCAAAGCTATCAGTAGTCACAAGAAAACACTTTTAATCACCATTGATTAGAGAAATGTAAATTAAAACAATGCTGAGGTGCCAGTCCTCATATCTATCATTTTGTCTAACATGACAAGGAAAATGACAAATATTGGAGGGGATGTGGACAAATTTACTAATGAATTGCTGATGAAGTTGTGAATTAGTCAAACCATTCTAAAGAACAATTTAGAGATATAATATTGTGCATAGTCTTTGACCCAGAAATACCACTACCAGGTCTGGATCACAAAGAGATCAAAGGAAAGGAAAAGGTCCTGTTTGTACAAAAATATTTTATAGCAGATTTTTTTGTGGTGACAAAGAATTGAAAAGCAATAGGGGCTTACCAATTGGTGAATGAATGAACAAGTTGTAGTATATGATTGCGATATAATACCATGGTGCAATAAGAAATAATGAATAAGATGCTTTCAGAATAAATATGAGATGACTTATATAAACTGATACAAAGTAAAGCCAGGAAAACCAGGATAACATTCTTCCTAGTAACAACAATAGTGTTATCAACTGTGAAAGACTTAGCAATTCACACCAAGAAAATGAACAAAAATTTCAAAGGATTCGTGAGCAAAAATGCTCTCTACTTTCAAAGACAAAACTTATGCTTTTTTAAAGTTGTAGTCTTTTTTATTTATTTATTTATTTTTTTTATTGCTTGTATACATTTTCTTTTGCAATGTGGCTAACACAAAAATATGTTTTGTATGTCTTTGGATGTATAATTGACATTAAATTGCTTTCTTGCCAAGACAGAAGGGAAGTTTGGAGGAAGGGAGAATTTGAAAATTCAAATTTTAAAAATTTAAAAATACTTGGTAAATATTTAATGAAATAAATAAGAAGATACTTTAAAAATACTCGTTTCATCCTAGAATAAAAGATAAAACAGTATAAATTTGTCTTTGTGTCCCTACAAGCATTTCTTTTATGTCCTCTTCTCTTTCTCCAAAAGCAAATGTTCAGGTATTTGATACCCTTAGCTGTACAAAGATTTCCCAAGTTTTTCTTTTCTATATAGTAGACCTGTGTTCTGAATTTTCCTTTCCTTTCCCTATATCAAAACTTTTTTGCTTTGTATTTATTACCTAGCAATAGAGTTGCCATAATGATAAATTAATTATGCTTAATATGTTCATGAGCAGAAATTTGTTAATAGGCACACACTCCTTTTTTCCACAGATGAAAAGTTTTTATGAGTATCTTAGGTAATTGAGATGGGGAATACAAATTGGCTTTCTGATTTCACTGGTCCTTTTGTCAGAACATGCCAGAAACTTTTCTGAAACTTATGATATTAAAGAGGTACCTAAAATACTGGATCATTAAAATAACAACAACAAAAAGGCAAATGACAATTCTTGAAAGGGCTATGAGAAAATAGACACACTAATGCATTATTAATGGCACTGTGAATTAGTTCAGAGATTCTGTAAAACAATTTGGAACTATGCCCCTAAAATCATAAAACTATGTAATTTTATGACCCAGTAATCCCACTGCTAGATCTCAAAGAGATCAAAGAAAAGACAGGACTCAAAATATTTATAGCATCTCTTTTTGTTTTAGAAGATACCTGGAAATTAAAGGGAATGTCCATTATTTAGGAAATAGCTGAATAAATTTTCATAAATGAATGTAATATGAGAAATAATTAATGGGATGGTTTCAGAGAAACTTGGGAAAACTTTATGATCTGATAGGGAATGAAGTTACTCACATCTAGAGACAAATGTATGGAGTACATTACCCATAATGTGTCATATAACATTAAATCTGGCAGAATATTTACTAATAGAGATGTCAAAGATATGACATGAGTAAAAGACTGAGGGGAAAAAGAGAAGGAAAAGTCAAGAAAATCTAAAGAGAGCAACTAACCATATCTGATTAATTTCATTCACCTACTCTGTTGTGGTTATAGTTGTTCTTGTATTAGTTAAAATGAGAAAAGGATCTATTCATATTGTTTTTTATTCTGCTACAAATTCATTGTGTGAATTAATTCAGTGGAGCCTAATTGCTTTATTTCTATTACTTTCAGTTGTCTCATAAAGTAGCATAAGCCTTCCACAAAGGGACATAGCTGAACAAATAGGGTTTGCAAATATGGACTAAATTAAACCAGAAAGGAGAGGGAGATGCAAATGTCTGTTCAGAGTGTGAGAACAGGAATCTGACTACTAAGTTTAGGTTCTTACTTGATGAAAGTGTCAGAAATAACAATTGTTTCAATAAATCTGGTTGAGCAGACAAGACATGAACACGAGACAAATACCCAACACAAAGAAGAAAATACATAAAAGCAAGTGACACAGGAAGCAAAAATTAAAGAAGTGAAAAACAGGGTGTTTGTTGTTTTTTGGCAGGGGGAGAGTTGTCATTTTTTTTTAAACAAAACTATAATTTTAGACGTATAAGGAGTTTCCAAGGAAAACCTTTGTTTACCTCTATAACTTACATCTTAGAAGGATGTTGAATCATTGAAAGATTAAAAGTGACTTACTCAGAATCATACAGCCAAGAAATGTCAGGGGTGAAATTTGAATTCAAATCTTCTTAACTCAAGACCAGGTTGTTATCCACTATGACATTGTGTCACAATATTAAATTATCACCCAAAATGTTAATTTCTAAGAGAGATCCAAAGATCAATCCAGCAAATAAGAACATGTATGATCAGACAAAGAAGTAAACTGGGCATACAATAAGAATGAGAAACAACAGATGAGAAAAACCTATAATAAAAATCTTATAATATATTGATTAGAAGGGACTACAGGAAATCTTGGACAAAAATCATGCCAGATAATAATTCTATCAACCAAATTAATGAAAGAATGCCTTTGTATTCATTTTGATTTTGATTTTTTAATTTTTTCCTTTTGATAACATTTTTTAGTTGAATCTCTTTAATTAATAAGAAAAAAAGTCAGCTTTCATCCCCATGATAACTTCATTATTAATTGTTGATACTTCATTCAGAAAAAAAATTTAAGGAAATACTATTTATGTCTCCACAAATCGAATTATTGTGAATTGCTCACCAGAGGACTTTTTCTTCTCAATCATTACCTTTATTTTGGTGGTTAATTACTCAACCAATAACTAGTCATAATTTCAAATGGGCTCAGTGCTGCACACAATATCTTTCATGATGCCATTTTCTCTTCACAAAGAATAGAAAGATTTATAATCCTACAGCTATTTTAGCTATCAAATTTCTACATGGTTCTCAGGAGCTCAGAGATGTAGTGGCTGGAAAGAAATGCAATAACATTAATAAGGTCATAATTTTTGAATTGAGAATGATTCCTACAAATAACTTTTATCTTTCTAAGGAGACTATTATCATAACCAAATGTAATTAATGACAAGCTAATCTTCAATCTCAGGCTAATGCTTTTGACTTGCTTTGTTCCTTCTTTCTAATAGAGGTGGTGCACATCGATGGTCCATGATAATACATTATAGTATTATACCATTATACCATTATAGGTGCATAGTGATTATTTCACAGATTTCATGAAGTGCTTCTGGCAGAATTGACAAAGGATATATGAATTTATCAAATTCTTCCCTGAAAGCCCTTTTCCTGACTTTCAAGATTTTTAAAAGAAGTTCCAGCTCTTGTCTTATCCTGAAACTTCCCTTAGTACCCAAGACCCCCTTACCCTTATCACCTTGGAATATTCCTCCACAAGGCCCACTTCTCTCATTGGTGAGTAACTGCTGAGACACTGCTTTTATGGAAGAAATCAGACTGTCCAATTTTCATTCCTTTTTTGGCACTTTTCCTGCCTCTTCAAACTTTAAAACCTGCCCCTATACTTTGTACCTTCATGTACTGTACTCTACTCCACCAGCCTTTTTTTTTGGGGGGGGGGGGGTATGCTGTTTTTCCTTTTTAGCTCTCTTTTGTATGCTGTCTCTTCAAATTAAAATGTAATTTCCTAGAGAAAGTAAATATTCTAATAGAGAATCTATCTTTTTTACTTTATCTGCTGTGCTTGGTGCAGTGTCTAGTCTACAGTGAGCACTTAATTAATGTTTGTTTCCTTCTTTTCTTCAAATCTCAAGCTGTCTCCTACAAAATTTCATAAGCATAACTGATTTCAAAGTAATTATTTATATTTATATGCTTACCTACTTTTTATGTAAAATATATGTTTGTATTTGAATTAAATGATGGGGGAAGCAGGACTGATTCTTCGTCTACATGAGTGAATAGTCATATCAATATGTTTATCTTAGATCTGTAGGCTCTACAAGTATGGGACTCAATTCATATAATTATTATGTATGTAATTAATCATTTAATCAAAAAATATTGACTTAGTACCTACTATTTACCAGGTACTATACTAGCAATAGAGATGAAGGACAAAAATTTAAAAGTCCCTGACTTGAAGGAGCTTCTACTCTATCAAGGGATATATGTGCATATATAAATATATAAAAGATATAAGCAAAATAAATAAAGGATTAAGACTAGATCTGTTATTTCATTGGTATATGGAAACCCTTTGTAAAGGGTGAAAAAGGAAAGAAAAATCATTTATTAAACAATCATATTTAGATTATTAACTTCATTCTCTTTCAGGTCTTTATCCCATTTTTATCAGCAATTTCTTTAACATGCATCATTAAGTAAAAGGAATTCTAGGGCAGAAAAATATAGGTTGGTTATTCCAAATTCTTAGAAAAAATCCAAAGTACATTGTCAGGATCATCATTTTTTAATATTAAAAAACCAGGACAATTTTGTTGATTTTACATATTCTTTTCTGTTATTGTGCCTCCCTAGAAAACTGTATCTTTTCAAGATTTCTCAGTTATAGCTTCTGCTCAATTTCTCCTTAAAAATCTTATTATTGCAAACCTTTTAATGATCATAAATAAAGATTTCCTATTAAAGATAATAGGTTTACAGAGATCAGTCTGCAAAAAGGAAATGAGAAAAAATCTTATTAGAGCCTATCTTCATCTTATAGATTTATCCACATCTCACCAATTATTTTAGGTCTTGCTTTATCAATCTACTCCGCCTATCTTCTTATAATATCCCAGCAGAGTAACTAAAGCAAAATGAATTCTTGGCAATTTCCTAAGGCCAAGGAAAAAAAGGATGGGTAAGAGATTTGGGGTAGGAAATAACAGACAACTGAAGAATGCTTTCACTGCTAAGTGCTGAAGTATACCTAGAGAATAGTCATATATGATGTTTAACAGCAATGAAGACGGAATGATGATTAAACAGATGTCAAGGTAAAGTAATACTATGGTAAAGAGGTAGCTAAGACAGGGGTTAAGAAGTCTTACACCAAATAGACTTAATAATTATCTACACATCTACCATTTCTTGATCTTCTCAGGGTGGGTTGCATTGTGAAAACCTCTTTGAAATGTTATGATAATATAAGTTTTGTTTCCGATTGTTGATTTTTCATTAAAAAAGTAGAATATGTAGCCAATAGTAAGGCTAGGCTGGAAAGAAAGGTACAGATAAATTTACTGGGCATAGGTTAAAGGGGAAGCAGGATTCATTGTCTTTACTCTATAGAAGAAATAACAACCAAGAAAAAGAGCACATGAAATGAGGAACAAAACTACTTTCCTCCCTCCCTCCTTCCCTTTCTCCACTCAAAAACCTGAGTTCAGAAGGAATAGGACAATACAAATGGAGAACTTTATTTTGATAAAAGCATTGCCTAACCATTAGATTATTCTGGAAAGGGGGTTTTGTTTTTCTGATGATTTCAGTCATGTCCAATTCTGTGTGAGATCCCATTTGAAGTTTTCTTGGGAAAGATATTGGTGTTGTCTACCATTTCTTTCTCCAGATTTTTTTTACAGATGAGGAAATTGACCAAACAGGGTTAAATGACCTTCCCAAGGTCACAGTATTATTATCTGAGACCAGATTTGAATTCAAGAAAAATGAGTCTTCCTGACTCCAAACTTCTTACGTTACCTAAATATCTTGATATGGAGTGGCAGTACTAAAGTACTAGTCTTTAACTTGTACTTGTGCTTTTTAAAACCAGTATCTGACTAAAAAGTGTCTCCTAGAGGACCTAGCACCTGTCACAATTCTTGACAGATAGTTGTTTAATGAATACTTTGTGATTTGAACCTAATATAAATTGACCTTTCTTATTTTTTCTTAGTCCCCACAAATTCTCTTGCAATATTTTGTCTTCCCTATAGACATCCATAAAAAAGAAAAATGAACTTCAAAAACTCATTTAGAAAAGCTAACACTAAATTTGAGCAGCAAAACTAAAACTGAGATTTTTCCCCCAGAGCAATTAAATCAAAGTGTAATCCCAGCTAAATAGAATGAAAAACTGAGACCTTGGAAAAACTGAATGAGGATGGGAGTGGAGAAGATTTACACTAGCCTATCATCCAGCAAATTTTTATTTTGACTAATTTTGCTTTTTAGGAATTAAGATCTATTGTTTTTATGAGATTGGGTAACTGAAAAGATTACAATCATCTACTAATTTGTTACACGGGGGCAAACTGATTCCTCAATTAGTAGCCTTAGGGCAAGATTTTAATCAACCTTCCTTTGAATTAGAGCACTTATGTGACATAATAGAGAAAGTGCTGGGTTTAAAGTCTGAAAGACTCTCTTCTTGAATTCAAATCCTGACTCAGACTTTTACTATCTATATGACCCTGGGCAAGACAATTCCTCCTCTGTAAAATAAACTAGAGAAGGAAATGGCAAGTCACTCCATTTCTGTTGCCAAGAAAACTCTAAAGGAGATCACAAAGAGTTGGACGCAACTGAAATAACCAAATGAGAACAGTAACACCTCCAATTATTGATCAAATATTAATCAAAAAGATACTCAAGTATAGGTAAAAGGAAATTGTATTTTGCTAACATGCTGTCATAATAGAAAAATGCTATTGCTAGCTTTTTCTTCATATGAAGAAAATTGTTGGCTGCCAAAGTATGAAACAGTGAAAAGTATGTTGAATTGGAAATGAGATTACCCAGACTGAATCTTGGATCTTCTACTTATTGATTATGTGACCTTAGACAAGTAACTTAATCATCGTGGGAGTGAGTTTCATCATATGTACAGTGGAGAAGTTGTGGAAAAATCAATGAACTAAACTGGTATACAACCTACAAAAAAGAAATTGTAACATAGTGATTGATAAATCAAATGAATCCAAACAATGTGATGATAGCACACTATTCAATAAAAATCTTCTGGAAAAATTAGAAAGGAACTATTAAAACTTAGATATTGGCTAATTTCTCACACTAGTGAAATAAGTGAAAAGTGGAAAAAGAAGTTTGATATAAAAATATGGGTAAAAAAATAATTAAAGGTACTTGGGAAAAAATTAAACCTTTTTGTGCACCTAGTAGTATTTTATTTCCAATTATATGTAAGCATAGTTTTCAACATTCATGTTCATTAAGATTTTGAGCTCTAATTTTTTTTCTCTCTTGCTCATCTCTTCTCTCCCCAAGACAACAAGTGATCTGATATAGGTTAAACACATAGAATCATGCTAAACATGCTAAACATTAATCATGTTGAGACAGAAAAATTAGAGAAAAAGGGAAAAATCATGAGAAATGAAAAAAAAAGTGAAAGTATTATACTTCCATCTGCATTCAGACTACATAGTTTTTTGTGTGCATTTTTTGTTTTTGTTTTTTTTTTCTGGATGGGAATAGCATTTTCCATCCTAAGTCTTTTGGAATTGTCTTAGATCATTGTATTGCTGAGAAGAGCTAAGTCTATCATAGTTGATCATCATACAATATTGCTATTACTATGTACAATGTTCTGATTCTACGCACTTCATGCAGCATTGATTAATATAAATCTTTCCAAGTCAGGAACTATATGAACTAAACTACAAAACACTTTCCACACAAATAAAGTCAGACCTAGTCAATTGGAAAAACATCAAGTGCTCATGGGTAAGCCAAGTGAATATAATAAAAATAACAATACTACCCAAACTAATCTACTTATTTAGTGCCATACCAATCAAACTCCCAAGAAATTATTTTACAGATCTAGAAAAAATAATAGCAAAGTTCATTTGGAAGAACAAAAGGTCAAGAATTTCAAGGGAACTAATGAAAAAAAAAAAAAAAAGGCTGATGTAGATGGCCTTGCTGTACCAGATCTAAAGCTATATTATAAAGCAGCGGTCATCAAAACCATTTGGTACTGGCTAAGAAATAGAATAGTCAATCAGTGGCATAGGATAGGATCACGGGACAAACTAGGCAATAGCTATAGCAATTTAGTGTTTGATAAACCCAAAGACCCCAGCTTTTGGGATAAGTACTCACTATTTGACAAAAACTGCTGGGAAAATTGGAAACTAATGTGGAAGAAATTGGGGCTTGACCCACACCTAACACCACATACCAAGATAAGATCTAAATGGCTTCATGATTTAAATATAAAGAGTGATATTATAAGCAAATTAGAGGAACATAGGATAATTTACCTCTCAGACCTGTGGAGATGGAATAAATTTGTGTCCAAAGAAAAACTGGAACTCTTAGTTGAACACGAGATAGATAATTTTGACTATATTAAGTTAAAAAGTTTCTGTACAAATAAAACTAATGCAGACAAGATTAGGAAGGAAGCAATGAATTGGGAAATTATCTTTACATTTAAGGGTTTTGATAAAGGCCTCATTTCTAAAATATATAGAGAATTGTCTCATATTTATAAGAATTCAAGCCACTCTCCAATCGATAAATGGTCAAAAGATATGAACAGACAATTTTCAGATGATGAAATTAAAACTATTTCTAGTCATATGAAAAGATGTTCAAATCACTATTGATCAGAGAAATGCAAATTAAGACAACTCTGAGGTACCACTACACACCTGTCAGATTGGCTAAGATGACAGGAAAAGATAATGACGAAAGTTGGAGGGGATGTTGGAAAACTGGGATACCGATACCTTATTGGTGGAACTGTGAACAGATCCAACCATTCTGGAGAGCAATTTGGAACTATGCTCAAAAAGTTATCAAACTGTGCATAACCTTTGACTCAGCAGTGTTTCTATTGGACTTATATTGGACCAAAGAAATCATAAAGGAAGGAAAGGGCCCCACATGTGCAAGAATGTTTGTGGCAGCCCTTTTTGTAGTGGCTAGAAACTGGAAACTGAATGGATGCCCATCAATTGGAGAATGGCTGAATAAATTATGGTACATGAATGTTATGGAATATTATTGTTCTATAAGAAATGACCAGCAGGATGATTTCAGAGAGGCCTGGAGAGATTTGTATGAACTGATGCTGAGTGAAATAAGCAGAACCAGGAGATCATTATACACGGCAACAACAAGAGTATATGATGATCAGTTCTGATGGACAT
>JAJPUD010001288.1:115700-130789 GCA_023553655.1 Myrmecobius fasciatus
TCATTATACATGGCAACAACAAGAGTATATGATGATCAGTTCTGATGGACATGGCTTTCTTCAACAATGAAATGTTTCAAACCAGTTCCAGTTGTTCAGTGAAGAAAGCCATATGGACCCAGAGAGAGGGATGTTAAATGTGGACCATAACATAACATTTTCATGCTCTCTATTGATGTTTGCTTGTATTGTGTTTCCTTTCTCAGATTTTCTTTTTCTTGTAGATATGATTTTTGTTTCAGAGCAAGATAAGTGTGGAAATATGTATATATATATATATATATATATATATATATATATGTATGTATATATATATTCCATTTGTCAAGTAATTTAACATACTTAACAGATAGTGGACTTCTTGTCATCTAGGGGAGGGGTGGGGACTAAGGGGGAAATATTTGTAACTGAAAGCTTTGTAAGGGTCAGTGTTGAAGAATTACCAATACATATGTTTTGCAAATAAAAAGCTTTAATAAAAAAAAATTGGCTCCAAAAATATATATATATATATATATAAATCTTTCCAGGCTTTTTCTGAAATATGCCACATCATTAATTTAAAATTTCATAGCTATGGATAAAGAAAGAGTTGATGAGAAATAACAGAACAAGGTAGATCAGAAAAGATAAAATGGGCAATTTTAACTATAAAAATTTAAAAGTTTATGTAAATCAAAACAAATGTGATTGAAATTAGAAGAAAAACTTTCTTAGGAGAAAAATAGTAGCAAGTGTCTGTGATAAAGATCTCATATCCAAGATATATAAAGAAATGAATCAAAAATATAAGAACAAGAACCAGTCCTCCAGCAGACAGATGGTAAAAACATAAACATTACATTTTTAAAAGAAGAAAGCCAAACTACAAAAAGGATATTTAAAAAAACACTTAAAATCATTAATGATTAGAAAAATAAAATTAAAGAAAATCAAATATCTATCTCATATGAATCATATTGACAAAAATGCCAAAAAAGAAAACTGACAATTGGAGAGGATAAGGGGAAATAAGCATACTAATATATACCATTGTTAGAACTCTTGAAATTATCCAACCAATATGGAAAACAATTTGGAACTGGGTCCCTAAAGTCATAAACTATACATACTTTTGACTCTACCACAGGACTATTAAATTTATACTCTGAAGATATCAAAGAAGGCGAAAGAGGATCTTGATTTAGGTTATATATATATTTTTTAAACCTCCCTCCAATTCAGCTATGTTCTTAGGAATGCCATATATTTGACTTGCAATAGGAAATAGAACCTATAGTCTTCCTGCCTCCCTCAGATAAAGATGAATCATCTTTCTGATTATAGGTTTGGGATAATATGCTAGATCAATCTAAGTATTAATGCTTATCACCCAAGATATAAAGACAAAAATTAAATAGTTCTATCTCTCAAGAAGATTACTTTGTTTTATCACAATATGGAGCACATTGTATTTCAGAAAAACTTCGTCCAAACTGCATAAAAATTGTTTAATTCTAGGGACCTTTTAAATCCTAAAGGAAGCATTTCATTCATGTAGAACAGGTAGAGCATATAGAGCACCAGAGACATAGTAAGTCTCCATATTGGTTCAGTGTACAGATAGAGACCTTCCCAGATTTTCTGGACAAATGAAATTCCATATGAACTTTCACTCATGGAGATTTTCCTCAGCCTGAGTAATTACAGTTTGACACTGGCACTGATTACTGCCTTGCCCATTGCTTTAACCTTAAAGAAGAATAATTCTCAGTTTGGTGTTGTAAAGGAGTTATTCCAACACCTCAAGGCTGCTTTTGATACATATCTATAGTTAAAAGTTGCCAGTCACCAGATTTGGGAGCTCAGGAAAAGGCTGGGAATTATAATGAAATGTGGGACCTCCTTCAATACCCTAAGCCAAAATTTTTCTTATAATATACCTTCAGTGGATGATGAATTTTAGAAACCTCAGCTGGACATGTTCATGATGAATTAGACAATTACCTTTCCTTGCTACTCTAGTTATTTCAAAATCATGTAGGTGGTGAGCCATGTAGATTATCAGCTAAGAATACCCTCTCCACTATGCATCTGTTTTTCCCCATCTGTTCATATTTAAGTGGGTCTACATTAATTACAAGATAGCTATGTGGCATAAGTGCTGGGCCTGAAGTCAGGACGATGCAAACTTGCTAGCTGTATAATCCTGGACAAGTCACTTAACACTGTTTGCCTCAGTTTTGTCATCTGAAAAAATGAGCAGGAGAAGGAGATAGTAAAATACTCCAATATTTTTCCCAAGAAAAATGGGATCCCTAAATGGGATCATGAGGAATCAGTCACAAGTAAAAACAACTTACCAGACCAACTACAAACTACAGCCATTGTATCATTTCCCAACTGCATTAATCGTAGATGAATAAGGAATACGTAGTACGAGGTAAGGCAATTGGTGAAATGTTCTGGCTGTCTCTAATAACTGGTTGACTTGATCAGTTATGAAGATAAGGGAGAAACATAGAAATCAGCAATTACATGAATGCTCCCACTTCTCATGTTAGTAGAGTTCAAATGCTAGCCTATCAAGTCTCAACCAGAGATCCAGCGAAACATCATGGGAAGGAGCAATGGCATTTGAGCTCACAGATATGTGCAACCATATCAGAGACTAAAGCCATCATGCCAAAATACATTCATGACATAACTTACTATACAGACAATAGTCCTGTTCTCTCTGGTTGGTTCTTATATAAAATAAAATGTCATTACCAGGGTTTAAAGCTTGTTTATTTGTTTTTGTTCTCCATGATATTTTCCTGACCTTGCTTCATGGGGACATCCTCCAGGATTTGTATCTTGCTGCTGGACTGAATTCTAGCTTTATGCCTAATCCTTTGGATCAGGTTGTTTACCTTTATGAATTACTAGTTTTAAACCTCATCCCACAGCTCTCTTTTAATGCTTTTTCTTAATTTGATTTATATTCTCTTATTAATTGTTTTCATCTTTCAATCCTTATAAACACCCCTGAAATCATCACCATCATCACCATCATCATCATCATCATCAAGAAGCTAGAGGAGCCAGAAACTACTTTGAAGTAGACTCTAGAAAAGATGACAGAGGATCGCTATTTGCCAGAACAGTTTATGATAAAGCAGCCTTTGTCAGACGATAAAGCAAAGCAACAACTAGTGAAGGATATTCTGGTGGCAGAAGTAGATCTAGTTGTTGTTCAATATTATTGTGGACCATAAGCTTGGGGACCACAGCACACATCATGAGATTTTCTCGGTAAAGATACTAAAGTGGTTTGCCATTCCTTTCTATAGGAAACTGAGACAAACAGAAGCTAAGTCATTTGCCTGGGGTCATGCAACTAGTAAGTATCTAAGGCCAGATTTGAACTCAGGTCATTCTGATTCCAGGCCCATTTCTCTATCCTCTATTCTGCCTAGCTTTCTCTCAAGTCTAGTTGGACTAATGACTAGAAAATATGAGCAGCCCTGCAATATAAGTGATTCCCCTTCAACATAATTTCCTCCACACATGTTCTTAAGCCACATATCTTCTATGTAAATGTTTCCTACAAATATGTTCCCCTAGTCATTGTGTGATATACATCTGCATATATGTATGGACTTTTATATGGGTCCTTACATATTTTCATTCTTTCCAGCAATAACATATATACATGTGTATATATGTACATGTATATACATATACACATATATATGTATAAAGGTACAGCCCAAGTTTTTGAGGGAAATATTTTGTCCCATTTTTTCACATATGATTTAATTAAATCCCTTTGCTTTAAACTAATCTGGACCTCTGGATAACTATTAAGAGTAAACATAAATTCATAGGCTAGAGTTTTAGAAGTTGTAGAACCACAGAATACCTTAAAACTGGAGTACCTGTTCATTGTGAGACAGGATGGGTCTTCCATGTTCTACAAGGCTATTAATATATAATTAAGCAGTTAAGGGCCAAAGATTATCATATTTTGTATACTATTTATTCATCTAGCTATGTCAAGGCTATGCACAGAGTGAATGTTCAGCAAAAATTGCCCATTTAGTTTGAATCAATGATTCAGAACATGAATCCAAGTTAAGTTTTTCCCTGACAAAGAAAATAAAGAAAAATGAGAACTGAAAATATTCCTATTATGTTGGCCTATCCCAATATCTATATAACTAGTTCTCCTAATTTAAGCTGTTCTACTTTATAAAATCAAAGCTATTCTTTATTGGCAATGCTATATGGAACATTTTATATTCATATACATTTGGTTTGTGTCTAAAAGTAGTCAGTCACTATTCCTTTCTCCCACGAACACCCAAATAAACATTGTGTGGGCTTCAACAAGGACAGAAATTGATTAAAATACTACACTAATTTTCCCTAAGAATAATGAAGAATTTTCTCAATAAGCCTGACCTTATTACTTATTCTAATACAAAAGTGAATTGAAGTATATCCAAACAAGGATATCAATTCACCTGGGTAAGCTCAGGAAAAAAAAATTCTTAAATCTGTGCAAAGTAAAGGTAATTTGCAGTTTGTATTAAGATGCATTATGGAACCCAAGTTAAGGTCATGTATTTGATGGGTTTGAAAACAGATTTCTTCTTTTTTATTGAACGTATATTTTGTGCTGTGATAGAATAAGAGGTAATTCTTCGTTTCAAAGACAAACCCTCAAACCCAACCGTTCCTCTCTTTTGCAGGAGCTGTTTCTCCTATTTTCTTAATCTCAATCCAGTGACTACTTTCCTACTGATTTCAATACATCCAGATTTCACTCATTCTTAAAACAAACAAAACTTTTTACTTGTTCCTCTTATCCCACAGGGCAATTGTTCCATAACTCTCCTGTCTTTTGCTCTCAAAATTCTTGATAATAAACTTCCTAAACTCTGCGTCCACTTTCTCAAAGCCCACTTAATTCTCTTTCAAAATCTAGCTTCAAAGTTTACAACTCAACAGAAATTGTATAATGTCTTAACTGTTAAACCTAATGGCATTGTTCTTTTGCAGTTTCAATTAATGTTGACTTTTTCCTCCTCCTCTTGGATGCTTTTTTCTCCCTTAGTTTCCTAAAGGAAGACTGTTTTATTCTAGTTCTCCTTCTACAATTCTGACTTCTCATTCTCAATCTCTCCTGACTCCTCATTTATCTCTCCTAAACTCTAGTCTAGCATTATTATCTGCTAGATTCACAACCCTAAGGTTACCATTAACCCTTTACTGTCCCTCAACACCTATACCCAATAAGTTGCCTTGTCCTTCATATTCTACTTCCATAACATCAGTCACAGCCTTCACTTTCTCTCTACTCATATTATTGTCAACCAAGTTCAAGCTTTTTAACCTCTCACCCGGACAATAATCTCCTTTTACAATAACATAATATATATAGGAGGACAATAGCTTCCTAGTTGGTTACCTTGTTTCAGTTCTTTCTCTTACCAAATTATGCTGCACATGATTGTCAAATTTAATTCCTGAATCTAAACTTGACTATGTGATTCCCCTACTCCAGAAAACTTTAGCAGCAACTTTTACCTAAGGGATAAAATATAAATCCTTCTTTTTAGCTTTTTAAATTCTTGATAATTTGGTTCCAACCTATATTCCCAAATTAATTTTCTATTACTCTCCCATTTTACTCTATTTAATGCAATGAGATTTGATAGGTAGAGTACTGGACTTGGAATCAGAATACTCAATTTTTATTTATTTATTTTGCCTTATTTCCTATGTGACCTTAGGCAGATCACTTAATTTTTATGTCATAGCTTTCTCAACTATAAATTGAGAATGATTGGGTTCATTGCTTCCATATTCTTACCCAATTCTCAATATATGATCCTGCCATTTATACTTTCCAACCAAACTGGCCTACCAGCTCTTTCCTATATGTGACATTTTAAAATGTCCTCCATGCCTTTGCACGTGATTTACTCCATACTTAGAAATCTCTCCCTTCTCTTATTTTTTTTGTTCAGTCACTTCATTTGGTCTGACTCTCTATAATTCTTTCAGGGGTTTTCTTGGGGATAATACTGGAATAGTTTGCCATTTCCTTCTCAAGTTCATTTTACAAATAAAGAAACTAAGGCAAACAGTGTCAAGTGACTTGCTCAGGATTACATAGTAAGTATTTGAGGCTACATTGGAACTCAGATCTTCTTGTCTCCAGGTTCAGCCCTCTATCCATTGAGGCACTTAGCTTCCCCTTCTTATATCCACTTATTAAAATTCCTTTTCTCTTAAGAAAACTTTGCTCTACTTTACCCAGTTCCCATCCTTATAGAAACTATTTTGTATATAGTTTATAGTTGTCTCCTCCATCTCCCACAGTAGAATATAAGCTCTCAGAGGAAAGGAAAGACTACATTTTTATTTTTATCATCCCAACCTATAGCTTGACTTAAATGTTTATCAAATTAAACTGCATTTTCAGAGAAGGTTTAGCCTTCGTGAAAGTAACAACTTCCTAATAATTAGATCTGGTCAAAAACTGGAAGGAATGCTGAAAGTCATATTGAAGACCCTCAGTGGAGGTCTTTGTGAAGAGGTTAGACAACCACCAATGAGAGAGGTTATTATAAGGATCTTTGGCCATGTATAAGTTATATTATTTGAGAATCAATGAAGTAACTTGCGACTCATAAGACCCATGAAGTGTAAAATGGAATTAGAATTAAGATCTCTTTGCTCAAAGCCAGTGATTGTTCTGGTCATTACAATATGCTGTTTCTTGTCTGTTGTTATACAAAATTATAACCACCATGATCATGTCATATCCTTGACTTCCAATTAACTATAATAGAATCACATTTCACTTGTCAATAATATTAGTTGTATAATAGATAGTAATATTTAGAAAACTCTTTATTATATAGAATTATGGATCATTAAATTATCCAGCCCAACTCCCTCATTATAGGCATGCGGAAACAAATAATCTGAGGAACAAATAAGTAATTTGTTCAATTTCACATAGTATTCTTGGGACTGGAACAAAGGTTTTCTATCTCTCACCACAATGTTCTTTTGATAATTCCACTAAGTATCTTAAATTACAATGTGGTTAAAAAAATCTAACTTGTTCTTTCCCCAAAAGCTAGTATAGTATAGCAGTAGCACTTATCCAGTTCAGATTCATTTTCTCTGGGTCTTATCATTAAATCTGACTAGATCACAATGCTCTGTCCATTCTCTTCTCTGTATATAATTCGCCTCCTCAGTGATCTCATCGTTTCTTATGGATCCAATTTCAACTTTATGCAGTTAAACATTCACTCCTAAAAATTTAACATGTCTTTATCTTAAATCCTATCATTACATCAGCATGAAGCTGGATATTTCTTAGGCCTCTCAAAGTCACTATGTCCAAAATAGAAGGCATCATATTTTCCCTAAAACTCCCCCATTTCCACTGAAAATAGCACACTTTCCATTCTTTCCAATGACCTTAAAACCATCCTTGACTTTTCCCTCTTCCTACCATCCATCCTCATTTTCAATCATTTGTGACATCTGATTGATTCTATTTTCTTAGTATTTCTTGATCCTCTTTTTTTCTCTCATTATACTTGGCCACCACTCTGGCTCCTCATCTCTTGTCTAAACTTTTGGGAGTACTTCCTAATTGGTATTCCTTTCTAATCTCTTCTCCATATATCTATCAAATTGACATTTTTAAAACACAAATCAGTCTATACTATCCCTATAACTCAAATCTTTTAATGTTTTTTTATTGCCATAGGTCAGAGTGAATGCTGAATGTGGTATTTCAAATCACAGAGGATTTGAAATTGTGTTTCATATACTTTGCATTTTAAACTCAACTACCTGTTATTCCCTATTTATAACTTTCCATCTCCTGCCTTTATGGCTTCAAACATCTTGTCTGTAATTTCTGGAATTCTTTCCCTACTTGCCTCTTAGTATCTCCAACTGATTTTCAGAAGTAGCTCAGGTGCCACTTCTTTATGAATTATTTCCTAACGTTCCCATTTATCTACATTCTCTATTTATTGAACCTGTTTTCTATTCTCTTATATATTTTCTTTGCTTTATGGATATTTCATGAATAATTTCCATTATTGCATCAATCAATGTGATCAAGCAAGTGGAGTACTAAAATTTTACAAATCTATGTATTAATATTTATATCTATATCCATTTATCTAGCTATCTATATAATCTATCTACTTATCTACACATAGGTAGGTTGTGATTGACACCAATAAGTCCCTTAAGGTGGTCACATTTTTTGTATTTAGACTATATATTCCCATTGGTCTGGATCCATTGAACATGTTTTATATAATTATAACTTCAAAAACAATGAATTCAAATACAAATGACCACTTTAGGGAAATTCATTATCCTCACTACTCAGGATATGGCTATACATGCTGTTTCATTCACAGAATGTTGCTCCTGGATATCAGGGAAGGTTTGTTTGCATGTTTGTGGGGAGGAGGGGATCTTTATCCCCATTGTCTGGCACTTAGTGGACAATTCATGAATAGTTGTTCAATTGAATCCAGTGACAGAATAACATATATGCAGATCAAAGTTGAATCTAGGAATGAAAAGATCTGAATATTCTTCTTGATCTTGTTCTTTACTTGTTATGTGATCTTGGATAATTTACCTAAACTTGCCATCTCAGTTTCCTCATATATAAAATAGGAATAATAACAATCACTGTAAAACATGACTCAGGAGTATTTTAAGGTAAGTGATCTTTACTGCATAAATCAGTAACTATTTGAGGTGATTCTCCAAACTAGATTAACTATAAAGCCAACCTTAAAAACAACATCAATGAGAGTCTGCAGAGCCAATGTTTAAAGTAGATCTTTCTGCTTTCCCCAAATTTAATTGTCTCTTTCTGTGATGTCTGTTCCCTTCAGCTGGGTCTATATACTCGGATAGTTTGGCCTGAAATCAGTTATTAAAATTATGGAGTGCAGTTAGTCTGTTAGTTTCATTCTTTGCTCTTGGCATGCCATGCAACTCACTTGACTAATTTTTTTTCCCTTCACATTTCATCCAGTTAGTTATATACCTAAATGTCGACAGAGAGAGAGAGAGAGAGAGAGAGAGAGAGAGAGACAGAGAGACAGAGAGAGAGACAGAGAGGCAAAATGGAATAATAACCCTAAGGACATTTTCTTCTTTTCCTTGACCTTCTTGTTTAAACTTTTTTTCGTTGTTAATAATAGTAGACTGCTGTAGGCTGTGGGAATAATAGCCAAAGCTACAAACAAAAGGACAATTTTTATGGATGATAGGTGTTAAAGAGTCTATAGCATGGGTGTTTTCAGTCCCATTCACATATAGATCACTGTAGCACTCAAAGACAGGAATCCAGCAGGCTTTCACACCCCCTTTTGAGGAAAACAGTACCTTTTAAAAAAATTATAACTTTCTTCAGGCAGAAAAACTGTGGCATAGAGAAATCAGTCACACTTTATAAAAAACATAGGCATAAAATAGAGAAAAAATAACATGTCCTGGACTATTGATTTAAGGTCCTACCTCTCTTTCATTTCTCATAATGTTACACCCAGAATTTCCTTAAACTTGAATTAAATGGTACACACAGCATCTGCAATAACAACTTTTAAATACTTATCAAATGTCATGAAATGCCATTTAATATTGTTTTCTATTTGTAAAGAGAAAATGAAAACTGACAAAGTTCATGTATATTTTGTGCTGGTTCAATACTTTAAATACCACCTAACAGAAATTGCCACAAACAGCAGATTGCAGTAATATGCCTAATATTAAATAAGCATGTACTTTTTTTTCCCCCAAGCATAAGCAATAATATTTAGTGGCACTTTTATTGATACTCTAAACAATTTCTTTGGTTGCATCAATGTATAGGTTCAACTGATAATAAAAATTGCCTTTGAACAGAATACTCTAAATTTTTACAAGACTCCAATTCCCCTGTGCAATTATGGAATTTGAAATGTATTTCTCCCTAGAACTATAAAAGAATTAGACCAAGGAAACCCTGTTAAGAATAGAGCAAAATAAAAAAAATAAGCTTCAAAGACCCCTTTTACATTGCTGTTGCTGGGTGTCATGTTATATTCTATAGTACAAAGTTGAGATGTGAGAGGACAATGAGAAAAGTCAGAATGGAAGAGTCCACCAAAAAAAGAGTGAACATTTCCAAAATGCTTTGGTGTTTGAACAAAGAATATTATTTTCGCTTCTAAATATTCTGTGTGAAGTTCTCTAGGTCCTATGTCTAGCTGTTCACATAAGGATCTGAGGGGAGATAGTGGTCAAAGAATTTTGTTGATGATGTTGTTGTTGTCGTTTTGCTGAGGCAATTGGATTAAGCGACTTGCCCAGGGTCACACAGTTAGGAAGTAAAATGTTAAGTGTCTGAGACCAAATTTGAACTCAGGACCTCCTGACTTCAGGGCTAGTGCTCTATCCACTGCACTACTTAGATGCCCCCTCAAAGTGGTTTTGATATGCCGAGTTCTCTCTCTTTGTCTCTGTCTCTATCTCTGTATCTCTCTAAGTATATATGTGTATATTATATTCTATATATATGAAGAATATGTATGTATGTATGTATATACAGATGTTGTATATGTGTATATATGTATGTATGTAAACATAATATCTTTCTCAAAGCCTTGCAGTCTCAATAATACTCATCTGTCTAATTTATAGATTGGCAACTGGTGGAGATGGCCAGCTCCTTCTGCCCGAGTTGGTTCCCTGGAGGGATATTTTGAAGACTAGACTCAGAGCAGAACTGACGGTCTGGAAGTTGCTGCTACTCCTTGTTCTCTGCATATTTACGTATTGGTGGCTGCTAGTCAGCAGTTGTTGCTCCTGGTAATGAGGAATGTGAGTTCCTTCTCCATCCTGATTTGTGGAAGTATATACCAAGTATAGAATCTTTTGGTCAATGGACATAAACATTTTTGTATAACTTGCCAATCAATGAGAATTTATTTAGTGATTGCTGTGTCAGGTATTATACTAAGTACTGGGAATACTAGAAACCTTATAAGAAGACAAAAATAGTTCCTGTCCTCAAAAAAAATAGTTTCCTAGGAAGATTAAATCTATATCTCTACCCAGAGTATATTAACATGCCTTCTCAAAAGTACTTCAATTTTGACTATTTAATATCTTTTTCTCTCATGTAAGATGAAACCACAATTATTTAATTTTTATCAATATAATTATTTGTCCTTTCAAATATTTTTCTTGGAATTCTTTGGAAAATAACTCATATTCTTTGACCAAATATCTATTGGGGAATCTTCAACCATTACTGAAATGTCTAATCTTATTAGGTGCTCAGCACAGCACCAGAAACTATGAAAATAAAGTTTCTAAATTTTAGGAATTTATATTCTGACTGGGAATGTCAAATTAACCAATATGAATTAACTATAGAAACTGTTCAGGGAGGATTAACAAGGTAGTTCTGACTTTGATTACAATGGAAATTCATCAGGGCAGAGATCACCATGGGCTATATTCATCAAAGAATGCCTCATGGGAAAGTGGAACTTAAACTGAATGTGGAACAATTAGTAGGGATGATAGATAATTATTCAGAAATTCATCAAAATCTGGCCTTCTTAATGACTAACCCAGAGTTTTATTTTTAGTGACTTTATTTTATCTCTATTACAAGGGAAGTTTAATAATAATATTCTTTTTCCTTTATATTTTGTACTAGTGTACTTCTGAGCTCAGATTATGTGCAAAAACTTTTACTAAATCTATTCCCAGCCTATTTCCAACCAACTCTTGTTACCTCTTCTAATTCAATTTATACCTGTTGAAAGTGACCAGACCAAAAAAAATTGTCCCAGTATCCCATGTTTTACCATTTCTAATGGCTAACTGATAAAAATCCTCAATGCTATTGTTACTCAATTGGTCCATCTCACAACTCCAATTCTGGATTATTATTATTATTATTTTGCTGAGGCAATTGGGTTTAAGTGACTTGCCCAGGGTCACACAGCTAGGACGTGTTAAGTGTCTGAGACTAGATTTGAACTCAGGTCCTCCTGATTTCAGGGCTGGTGCTCTATCCACTGTGCCACCTAGTTGCTCCAATTCTGCATTATTTTTAATGAATTATATAGCCATAGAATTTTAAAATTTAGTACTTTAAAAGATCATGGAATTGTCATTGGCACATGAAGGAACTAAAACTCAGATAGTTAGGTGACTTTCCCCAAGATCCACATAGTTTTTAAATATTAGAACCTGACAAATGACTTTTGAATTGAGTCTTAGGGAACATTAAAATCCCAGATTGAAACCACTCTAATACATCGGCACAGGGAACAGAAATCTAATAGTGAACATCAATTACTGAATCTTATTGACTTCCCAAGATGAATCTCTGCTCCTGCTACTGGTTCTTTCCATTTGTCTCAGGCCCTTGTATTGTGGTACATCAATAAATCCCTGAAAACAATTTCAATTGGTCTTTGGGTCCATATTTCCCAACTTCTGATTTCACCTCGTCTCCTCTACCTCATGAAAGAGAATGACTCTGCTCCCACAGAATATGACAAGTAACAGGCTTGATTCAAAAATAGTCAAACTTCTTTCCATTTCCTCATACTATTTTGTACATTACAACAGCCTCATCATGTGGGTGCCTGATGTAGAGAAAAAGGAAAGAAGGGAAGATGGACAGCATATTTTTTTCATAATGATGAGTCACAACCTTTTTTTACTCAGCTGGCATATTTATTTATCCATATGGCCATCATTGTGCTGGGAGTTAAGAGGAACATTAGGAGAATAAGATACCATTCTTGATTATATTTATCCCACTATTCTTCCCTTTCCCTAACAACCTCCTGAAACTGCTATATGGCATATGTTTATTCTTCAATTTTAATATATACAATTAAAAATAATGTTGAGCATTACACAATACTTCTTGTGGGAACTGAAGTCCTTGAATTGCTAGGAAACTAGAACTATGAATTGATCTCCTTATAGGAAGGAATCATTGGGTGATTTATTGCAATCTAGCATAAAGTAGATTACTCAAATGCCATCTTTTATCATCACTTTATTCAGGATTAAATACATCATATATGATATATAACATAATAGCAAAATTTAGAAATTATTGTCCTGTGGCAAAAACAGTTTAGGGAATAGGACAAAGAAGGAGTATGAATGGTAGAAGTAGAGGCTAACACAACCACAATTAAAGCGACTATGGGAAGAAAGGAAAGCTCAATTTATGTCCCTAGACAATGGGGAAAGGTAGAGGCAGGCTTATAATAGAATATCACAGCAAGAGATCATAGGAGTGATGATTAAGTCAGTTTTGACATAGCCCAAAAAAAGACTACAAGGTAAAGGGTGAATATAGTGATTGTCATGGGGGGAAAATAATGCCTGTAAAGTAGAAGCAATCTTTCTCACTATACACACATAAGTAAGCACACTTCATGTGCACACACACACATACACACACACACACACACACACACACACACACACACAATCCACTGGTGCCCTGACTCTATGCTGGAGTTAGCTTTGCATTTCACTGAAAGAAAATAAACTTGAGAATGAAACAAAAAGTACTACAAAGGGAAAAAAAATGGACCACAGTATCAAATCTCTTGCATCAGAATACCATGGATTACCAGTAGGTGGGAAAATAGATTTGAGAAGGTACTAAGGCCTCTCTGGTTACTTAAAATAACAGTTTTAGTCATGGGATCATAGAATAATGGATGTTAAATTGTGAGGAATTGTAGAGTCCATTTTCTCACTCCAATCACCCCATTTCTGTTACCAGATGGGAAAACTGTGATTCAGAGATATTAACTGACTTGCTCAGAATCACATCGTTAATAAGTGCTATAGAGTAGATTTGAACCCAGGCCTTTATGGCTCAAAGTCCAGGGCTCTATTCAAAACATCATACTGTTTTTCAAAAAGGCTTTACAAAGGTTATAACATTATTATCTGTAACATTGTAATTCAGACTCTTATTACCCAAAGTCTATAAAATTACTGTAGCTTGACAAATAATCATCTTACTTTCTTTTTCCTTCCAAATTACTCTACATTTTTCCATTAGATCAGTCTTATAGATAACATGTGATTGGAAAATTTATGTTCAAGGGCATGGATGAGTCTTTGATTACTCCCCCATTATCTATCTAAATTCCTATTCCTTAAATTTCAGGTCTTTTTTAATCTCTATCCACCTTAACTATCCAATATCATCAACTACTTCCTCACAAATATATTTCAACTCCTGCCAAGTAAATATTTTTTCATTCTCTTGCACACACCAGGATAATTCTTAACTTTTTCCTGCTTCTATTGATGCTGCACTTCTTATTCTTTATAGTCTATTTTGTTATTTCTTGGTCTCTCATAACTTCACATGCTTCCCCTTGTCCAATTCTAATTTTTGAGTATTATTTTCATCTTTGAGATTGTGTACCTCCTTTTCTAGTTGGTTAACTTTTTTTTATAATATTGTTTTTCTTGGCTTTTAGTTTTCTAGTTTTTTAGTTTTTCCTCAATGTCTCTCATTTGATTCTTAAATTCTTCTATAAATTCTCCCTGTGCAGGAAGCCATGTCTTGTTATTCTTTGAGGTAGAAGCTTTTTTTTTTTTTTAACTGAAGTGTGCTTCTCTAAAGATGAACCCCAAATCTTCCCTGTTCCCATAGTATGTTTCAATGATGGGGTTCTTTCTTCTTTGCTGGTTCATTTTTTTAAAATAAGAGGTATTAGTGTAAGTACCTCTAATCATAGGGAGGGGGGAAATGGTAACTCAAGCTTCCTATCAGCGCTCCACTCTTACCAGGAACCTCAAATCAAGAGCTCCACCTTCCTACAAGTGCTCACAGCCAGCAGCGCCTCTGCCCCCCTGCCTCTGCACTCACTGGGCACTGGTTCCTTCTCACAGCTGAACCTGGCATTCCCAGTTAGCTGAGGTTCACTTCTTTTTTTTTTGTTTGTTTGTTTTTTTTTAATAAAGCTTTTTATTTACAAAACATATGAGTGATTTTTCTACATTGA
>JAJPUD010001288.1:140789-162026 GCA_023553655.1 Myrmecobius fasciatus
CCTTTAGGGGCCTCAGGATTTGAGGTCTGTTCTTCCCTCTCTCTAAAAGTTGTCTATGGTGAGAGCTCTTTTTGGTTTTTTATTCATTTTTTTTAAAGGTATGAGGGCTGTTTAAGACAAAGGTGGGACAGCTGCTTTAATTTGCCCTGGGGCAGTTCTGCTGATTGAGTTATTTGAGGTAGTGGGCAGTTCTGCTGATTGAATTATGTCAGCTGGGCAGTTCTGCTTTAGTTCACCCTGGGGCAGTTCTGCTGATTGAATGATTTCAGGTACTGGGCAGCTCCACTGATTGAATTATTTCTCGTGCTGATCAGTCCTGTTGATTGATTGATCGCCCTAGGGTGTTGTGTAATGGCAGCTAGGTCCGATGCTCATCAGGGGTTCAGTGGTTCACAATCTACCCCCCACAAAAGGCAGACCCCCCCAAACCACCTGCCCACAATCAGGACAGATTGGCCCAAGAGGCCCTCAGAAGACTCCCAGGTGTGTGAAAAGCACAACGCTCCCACTCCTGTTCTGACTCCTGTTCCAGCTCCTTGCTCCAGCTCCCTGCCCCAGTCTCCCTGCACTGCAGTCTGGGTTCAGCAGACCAGCCCCCTGCCCAATTAAAACAGACCTGTTTTGAGGTTCTTCCAGAGTATCTTCTTCTAGAATCGTGTTGTCCTGCAGATATTGTGGATTTTTTTGCTTCAAAATCAGTCTAGAGGCTTCATATGTTGTTGGTTTGAGGGAAGGTTAGAGGAGGTTACAGAGACTCCTGTCTGATCTCCGCCACCATGGCTCCACTCCCCGGAAGGAAGTGAGGTTCACTTCTTTCAAGTGAACTCAAACCCTGACTCCACAAACAGTCCAGGAGGTGAAAGTCTCTATGGTTCCTGCTGAGGCTGCAGTCACACACAGCTCACTCCAGGGCTTCCCACTTGATGTTTCTTTGGAGATAATCAGAGGTGTTTGCACTTCATATGTGTTAATTCCCAGATCTGGGACTTTCTTCAGATTTTCTTGGATTGTACCAGAAGGATGCTATTCTGCTCCAAATCTTGATTTTTCATCAGTCTATGTTTGCCCTGAGATGCAAATTTGTTCTATTTGTGGGGAAAATCTGGAGAGCTTGAACTTTACCAACCTATTCCACCATCTTGCCAGGATTTTCCCTGTACTTCTCCTCAAAAAATGCTTTTTGTCATTTAGGCAACAAGCATTTATTAAGTGCTTACTGTGTGCCAGGCATTGTGATAAGTGTTGGGGATTCAATGAAAGGTTAAAAAAAAAAGTACCTTACAGCTTATAGTTTTGTTCCTTCTTTTTTTATAATGAAATCTTATCATTATTCATTCTTCAAAGCCGAGTTCAAGTTTTAATTTCTATATGAAACATTTTCAGCAGGCAAAATTGATGTCCATAAAAGGAATTTTCAAACTTATGTAATTAATCATTTATATACCTTGCTTTATATTATATTCTTATTATTACTTATGCTTATTTTAGTTTCTCCAAAGTATTCAAGTTAATTGAATATAGTGGAAATTCCATATCTCTTATTAAGTGATTGTATAAAAATTGCTATATTCGGAATCAGTGAATCTGGGTTCAAATCCTACCTTAAACATATGATAGATAAGTACAATTATGGGCAAATCATTTAATTTCTCAAAGGTTTTTATCACAGCACTTGATGTTCCATAGTGCTTTGAGTTCATATTATCTATTTGGAGTACTTTTAAAAGCATCACTGAGTTACAATTAAGAAACTGACAAGATGAAGACATGAAATACTTTTTTATACTAAACATGGTTCTACCTTTTTCCTTTTCATTTTGATTTTTTTTTCCCCAAGGCTACCTGACTAGGTCTTTGAAATACAGGATCCAATTCTCTATTTTAACTTCTGAAATACATCAGTAGGAGTCATACTGAGAACTCCATTGGGAAAAAAGTGAAATTGAAAGAAGTCTTGGCCATTGTAGGCCAAGTCTTTAAATTTGGAGTTATTAATTTTTTGTGTGCCTTTGCTCCCTTCATTAGTCTGATGAAGCTCACAGGCCTCATTTCAGAAGAATGATTAAAATTTATAAAAAATAAGATACATAAAAAGAAAACTAATTATATTACAATATAGATATATAGATAGAACTAAATTACAACATAATTATTACACACACACACAAATATGTATATTTGCTACAAGTAAAAAATACATACCTTAAAGTATATTTAATACATTCTACCTATTGTTTATCCATCTAGAGATAAAGTGACTGCACTTCTGAAAATATATGATAAAGGGATCCTTTCTCTCGCTCTTTCAGAGGACAAATAGATATCTTCTGACCATTCTTATTGACTTACTGTAAATTGGCAGAAATATTCTAATTTGGAACTGAATAGGAACTGAGAACGCTTACAAAAGGTATAAGTATATAAATTCTCTCTTTCTTAGTAGCAAATAATGCTAAGAGTTAAAGTGATCCTCTAGATAGAGATGGGGACCCTGGTCTTTTTTCCCTATTTCTTCTTAATTGATTATGAATACATGGCCACTGTGGGCTTTTTGTTTAGTTGATTGGTTTTGTATTCCTTTCTCCATTGTGCTTGATTCTTTCCTGATATTGTATTTTCCTGATATCAGTCATTAATATCAGAAGTAAAAAAGATCAAATTACAACTTTGTGAGCTTTGAAAGATCAGAAGAGCCAAGAAAGATATTCACAGCAACTGGAGAGTGTAATACCTTTGAGAAGTCAAATGTGAAGGTCTATCTTTAAGGAGCAACCTGCTAGACTGAGAACAAGATGAAACTTATTTAGCAGTTAAGATATGATGTCCTTGTTCTGTATCTTTTTCTATACCTATGGAAGGGAAGGAAGGGGAAAGACTTCAATTTTTTCAATTAACTTTCATGTTCTTAAGAAGCAAAACAGAAAAGAAAAAAAAACTCAATGACTATAAATTAAAAATGAATTTATAAGTACTTATAGAATATCCATTACTGTCTTTCAATTTAACAAAGTTTTATGAATTACTTACAGTGTAATCACTGATAGAAATGAGACAGAATCCCAGCTGTGATGGATATTGAAATCTAATAGTGGGATACACAAATAATGATATAGTCAAACAAAAATAAATATATCAGAGAGGTATAAACAAAGTACCACCTTAAGTCTGAGGAGAAAAATCATTGCCATATGTTGTCTGTTTTTTCTTTTTTTCTTTTTGCAGAGGCAATTGAGGTTAAGTGACTTGCCCAGGGTCACACAGCTAGGGAATGTTAAGTGTCTGAGGCCACATTTGAACTCAGGTCCTCCTAACTTCAGTGCTCTATCCACTGCACCATCTAGCTGCCTCGTTCTTACTTTTAAAAGAAAACCAATGAAACTTTCTATTGGTGTCTTGACCTGCTCATGAATTGAAGGGCAGCCAAGTTGTACAAAGTCATCAGCCTCCCTCTCTTTTAAAAAGTCAGTGAAGTTCAGTGTCAAGATAAAAATCAGGTTGAGTGGTAATAGCCTGAGATATATTGGATAATGTTGGTGTCTTTGATCAAGTCCTATGTTTTCCATAGTACCTGTTCCAGCCACCTTCAAGACCATTGAAACAAATTCTTCTCATCCCCTCATTGTGCATGGGGTAAAGTCTTCATATACTTGTGTTTGACATCCCCTAACTCATCGTTGGGTATGAGGACTGTTGATTACCCTTAACCTAATTTAGTCCATCTACCAAGATGGTTTTATCAGCAGTGTGACCACTGCACAAGCTATAGTTTCTTGAAGCCACAAGAAGTTTCTTAAAGTGAGAGTTAGGTGGCAGGTTGACACCAGTGGTGGATGGATCCAGTGAGCCCTCACACTCCAAGTGCTAATCTTCCCCTTAATATCCCATACATCCCTCATTATTAGTTAGAAATATCAGAGAATAATTTATTTGGAGACACACTTTAATCCTATGAACAAATGGTAGGACTGTGATTTGGGTAAGTAAAGACAAAATAGACAAAGGGAATTGCTATCAGTTTCTAGAGCCTATCTGACAATCCATTATTACTAATAATAACTGTGTCATTCGGGTATCATAGGAAGATCAGGGAATAATACCTCTCAGAGCACAGGGCTTTTGCCAGTAGTTTAGGTGCAGGGAAAATTCAAGGAATGACATCAATTCAACAGTGTTGCCTTAGCTAATCTCATTAGCAGACCATTTAGTAAATTTTCCAATCTGCCCATGTTTGGAAACAACCTCATTTTTTTCCCTAAGTACTGTAATGCTATTTATCTCTTCAAATCATAACTACATAATGCTGCAATTAAGTCTCATGACAAAGATTACAACAAGAGCATAAAATAATTGTTTCTCATGATAACAATATTGGATTGGAAAGAAATAAAAGCAAGCTGACCTCTTCCCAAAATAATTTTAAAATTGTAAAATTATACCCTCAACTCACTCAGCTCACTATGAGATCTTTATGTAGCATATAAATATCAGGCCTTTCAGATGTGTTATTTCTGAAGTTCAGACAAGCACAAGCTAACCAGGGAACAGACTATACTAAACTCTCAATAGGGAAAATCCTAAAAATCTTTTTGGTTAATGCCTAGACCGACTGATACCTATATGCAAATTTGAACTAGATCTTATAGGGACATTATAAAATGTAAACTGATTTCAAAGCTTTTTATAACAAATTCTAACTAAACAGGATTCATATAAAAGATATGACAAGTGTTATTCTTATTTTAAGCATGGTGAACTACACTTAACAACTAGTAAAACTTAAATGGAGTAAATCAAAGGAAGTCAGTAAGTACTTTTGAGAGAACTAGCAATCTTATATCCTCATGGTCATTCTTAATGGATCCCTCTTTCCTCATTCTCTGTCCAGCAAAGTACAAAATATCATTACTCTCTTTTTATCAAAATAATGAGTTTTCCTGACTTCAGGCCAGGTATTCTATCCACTGTGCCATCTAGCCACTCTCAAACCTTATTCCTTCTTATTTCCAACAGTCACAATAATTATTTTCCTTCAAGGTTTGCTCCAGGTTGTACTTCCTCAGTAATTACCTTAGTTGTTCTTTCTTAAAATTAATTCATATTGTAATCATGTAAAGTGATTCTTATTTAAAAATTTGCCAATTTTTCTAATTGAAAAGGACAAAAAATTAAAAACAAATATAAAATTTTCACAATTGGAAAATGTTAAGAAAACAGCCTACAGTCAAGCAGCTTAGAGCAAAAATGTCTAGAGAATCCTATTATTTAACATCTAATCTGTATAAAACAGATTGAAGTACTTTGGAGTTAATAGATAAATAACCTATTTTAGTCATGTCCAACTTTTCATGATCTCATTTTGGGGTTTTATTGGCAAGGATACTGGAGTGGTTTATCATTACCCTCTCTAACTTATTTACACATGAAGAAACTGAAACAGATTTATTTTACAAATGAGAAAACAGGATTAAATGACTTGCCCAGGATCGCATAGTTAGTACTCTTTTAAGGCGTTATTTTTTTTCTGCAAGATTAATGCTACAATGGGCAATGAGAAAAAAAGGCTAGGTCCTGCCCTGAAAAGCAGAATAGAAAACAGAAAAGTGACCCTCACATCCACACAATGCATAAATGGGAGTACCTGAAAAGTTATGCAGCCTGATTTAGCCAAGAAGGTACTTATCTAACTGGCACAAGGCCTATCTAGAAATTTGTGCAGACTGTTGAAGAAGAAAAAAAATGGATATTAAAACAATAATGAATCGCTAGGACTATAGTTCCAGAGTTGTGAGTTGTCCTGGGCATAGTGTTCCCTATACATGAGTTCATACCCAGTTCTTACACTGACATTTTGTGCATTTGTGGGACAGTGAACCCTAGGTTTATGGATGGAATGTTTTGTTATAATTAGGATTTAAACTAGATTTAATATCTGTGATTTTATCATGCTGTGATTTGAGTTAAGTGAGCTACATATTGACTAAGTAGGTGAATAGATACATTTAAGTGGTGACATTAAATTCTTCCTGACTATAAGAATGTGATGAGCTTCTGGGTGGGTAATGGCCAGATCAGGATTGTTTCCATGGAGGTCTTTAGTTTATCTCTTTCCACAGAGGTATACATTCTTTGAAATTCTAAGTCTCTCTTTGTAGAAGAGCTTCTAAATTTATCACTGTTCATCCAGGCCCTTCAAGGGAGGGGTAGTTTAGAAAGAGGCTGCATTTCTCTTGTTAGAATCTAATGTCTTATTAATGCCATTAGTTCAGTAACACATTTTAATTAGTATCCTATTGTGTACCTTCAGCCTGAGGTTGTGCAAGCAAAAGATATACGTGTAGACATCTACACTTATAATGGTAAGTAAATATATTGGTGGAGCATAATAATAATAATGATAAAAATGCAATGAACAATTATAAAATAAGAAAGTTTAAAATACATGACTTCTAAAGCTACTTCTGACTCAACATTGTGACTCAATTATTACATGACCTTAAAACTATTAGAATGAAGATGAGATTAAATTTATTCATGGACTCAGTGAGAGTCAAAAAGTACTCATTGAATCATAAAGGAGAGAAAAGGACCCATAAGTGCAAAAATGTTTGTAGCAGTTCTTTTTGTGGTAGCAAAGAATTGGAAAATGAGATGCCCATCAATTGGGAGATGACTAAACAAGTTGTGGTATATAAAGGTAATGGAATATTATTGTTCTATTAAAAAAATGATGAACAAGCTGATTTTAAAAGGTTTGGAAAGATTTACATGATCCGATGCTGAGTAAAACAAGCAGAACCAGGAATACATTGTACACAATAACAGTAAAAATGTACGATGAACAACTATGAAAGTTAGTGATTGATCCAAAATAATCCCAACAGAGTTTGGACAGAAAATGCCATTTGCATCCAGAAAAAGAACTAAGGAGACTGAATGTTTCTTCTTTCTTCTGGTTTTGTTTTTGTTTTTTAATTTCTCCCATGGTTTTTCCCTTTTATTCTGATTTTTTTTCTCCCAACATGATTCCTAAAGCAATGTATAAATATTAAATAAATATTTTAAAAAAGTTTTTTTTAAAGAACTCTTTGAGTACTTACTGTGTTTTAGAAAAGTCTGTTCTCATGGAATTTCTAATCTAGTTAAGGAGATAAAGTCATGGCTAGAATAAGGTTATTGGAATTTGATTTACAGCACTAAGACTTCTTCAGCATGCATTGTTGGTGGAACTGTGTATGGATCCAACCATTCTGGAAAGCAATTTGGAACTATGCTCAAAAAGTTATCAAACTGTGCACACCCTTTGACCCAGTGGTGTTTCTATTGGGCTTATATCCCAAAGAAATCATAAAAGAAGGAAAGGGCCCCACATGTGCAAGAATGTTTGTGGCAGCTCTTTTTGTAGTGGCTAGAAACTGGAAACTGAATGGATGACCATCAATTGGAAAGTGGCTGAATAAATTATGGTATATGAATGTTATGGAATATTATTGCTCTGTAAGAAACGGCCAGCAGGATGATTTCAGAGAGGCCTGGAGAGACTTGCATGAACTGATGCTGAGTGAAATGAGCAGAACCAGGAGATCATTATACACGGCAACAGCAATACTATATGAGGATCAGTTCTAAGGGACATGACTCTCTTCAACAATGAAATGCTTCAAACCAGTTCCAATTGTTCAGTGAAGAAAGCCATATACACCCAGAGAGAGGGATGTGAAATGTGGACCACAACATAACATTTTCATGTTTTCTATTGAGGTTTGCTTGCATTGTATTTCCTTTATCGTATTATTCTTTCTTGTAGATACGATTTCTCCTGCACAAAAAAAATGATGTGTGGCAATAACTATATATATATATTCGATTTCTTAAGTATTCTAACATAATTATCATGTAGTGGATATCCTGCCATCTAGGGGAGGGGTGAGGAGTAGGGGGGAAAAATTTATAACAGAAAGCTTTGTAAGGGTTAATGTTTAGGAATTACCCATACATATGTTTTGCAAATAAAAAGTATTAATAAATAAATAAAAAAGACTTCTTCAGCAGCAAAAAACTCCTTACTTAAACACTTAATTAGCAATAACAATTAGTTAAAATAGGAACAGATCAAGTTGTTTAACTTCTAACAGCTACACTAAGATGACTCTTTCATATCCTTTTCCTTTTTTCGGTGGCAGGCTTGAGCTGACCCTTGACCTAAGATGATGAAAAGGGGAGTGGTCTACCAGAGATTTCCTTTACATGGGCATGAGAGGAAGAACTGGAGTAGTCACTGAGAGTTCCACTACATTACAGAATGTTTCATGCATTTTTCTCAAAGTAACCATAATGGCAATAGCAGCAGCAAAAACATTAAAAGGTTTTATCAAATTATTACTTGAATAACAATTATTTTCCTTACTTCACCTACAGACAAAACTCATATTTTTTCTCCAAAGAATTGATCTTAAATAAACGAATCTTAAGGGCAGATTTCATATTAACTGTGCAGTACAGGTGAGCTTTGCTTGAGCTTTCCCTGGGAAGAAGTTGCAAATTGAATTTGTGTAACTGCAATGATAGCTAAAATATGTCACAAGAGCATCTTTTTCATCTGATGGCAAATTCTGTTTCTATAGGGGTTTGATTAGGGAAATGTCATGATCATTTTAATGAACTCTCCTATTCAGTTTGATGATCTTACAGTACAGTTAGCTTTAGTCTGCTGGGTATGATACCATACAAAGTGTGGGCATGGTCTTGGGTATCTTTTTGAGAGGATAGGGGATGTGTTCTGACTAGTTTCCAGTGATTTAGGTTGTCAAGAGGATTATTGATTGGCTGAGGCTCAGGGTTAGAGGAGACACTGCCTTGTGGCAGTCTATAAAAAAAATAGTGACAGACTACTGTCAGTCATTTTCCCTATTCAAAAAACAAAACAGAATATCAGAATAGACATTTGTTCTGCTGATTGGAAAATATGTACATGTACACAGACTCTTCTGAACAGAATTTTATAGATGGAAGTAAATGGCAATGCCAAACATGTGCTTGATTAAAAGGACTGAGAATTCAGATTTGGCCAAAAAAATTACCTTATGATTTTTTGTAGTATTGTAATTTACTTGCATATGTTTGCATATATGTAAATATTAGATGTTGTCTCCTTCAATATGAGTTAAGCTCCTTGGGGACTAGGACTACTTCTGTATTGTCTGTTTCCTTATCATTTAACACAAGACTTGGCACACAGTAGACACTTAAGAAATACTGAATAATTGATGATTTGATTGCTGATGAAACTCCAATGCAGTGCACATAGCTAACAGTTCTATAACTTACAGCAGAAAGTTCCTGAGACATAGAGAAGTTAAGGGACTTATTCAGAGTCACACAACTAGTACACAGTTATTTTAAATTGCTAATCAAAATTTCTGATGTTATGCCTTTTCTATCTCAGTGACATTAAGTAGTCTACTCACTCCCATTCTTGTGGTTTTCTTTTATAGCCCCATACCTAATGATCTAGCATATCTGCAAATCACACTGCTGTGTTCTAGTATGTTTCCTGACATTAACTCTTTGAATCTCCTTAGACAAATCACTTAAACTATTTAGGCCTTGATTTCATCACCTGAGGAAATAAATAATACTTAACACCTTTTAACTTTTATTCTATGAGTTACTTAGTATGTCTTCCTCTTGGTTTATCTATACCTAACAAATAGTAATCTATGAATGTCTTCTACAAATTGAAACTCTGTTACATTATATATACAATATATATGCACATATAATTGTTATTAAAGAAGTATAATAATTATATATAATATAGACATGTGCATATGAATGTGTATGTGCATATGCCTTTATGTAAGCATGTGTACATGTGTATAGCAAGGTCCTTGCCAATACAGTGCTGATAGCGAAGTTATTTTGTCTACAATTGAGTACTTGGCACTGAGTCATCCATACTCCATGACATAATCATTCTTTTGAGAGATAGCTTGGTAGTGGTCCCCAAAGAGGGTATTTTCTTTGTGGGAAGTCAGCTCCCAGTGACATAGCCTCAAACACCTGCCCTTCTTTCCTTCATTGCTGGAGGGCACATGTAATTATTTTAAATTAATATTTTTTTTAAAAATTAAAATAAAATAAATATCAAAATTCCAAGTAAATATAAAAATTCTAGAATATGTGCATTAGTGCCATTACAGTAGAGACATTTTTAAAAGACAATTTATTCTATTATTATTTTGGCCAAAAAAAAAATCACACTTTATAAGTAGATCTAGAAGAGTTCTCAGAAAGGCTTTCTGCATTGCAGTAACGATGTCTCTGAGCTTTTCCCTTTTTTGTCTTTAACTCTGCTCCTGACAAATAAATTTTTAAAATTTCATTTAAGGTGTTTTCAAGATGAAATGCCTCAAAACAAGTGCCATGTCTTTGATTTCCATGAACCATTTGAGGTCTAATCACACATAACTGAAACCCTTTTCTAATGCCCATGTAGAACATTATCATTGTCAATGCTACTCATGCATTTTGTTACACCATGGAAAAATAAAGGTCCCACACAATTTCAGGGTACAAATTGTACTCTTAGTTATACTGAACTTCTGCTAAGGCCTTAAATCCCTTTTTGAAAGGGATAAAATCTTTTTAAAGAAGCATTCATGTGTTTCAAAAAATATCAGTATCACCTTTGAAATGACTTGATAAATTCCAGTGGCTCACTTATAGCTTCTGGGATCAAATACAAAATTATCTGTTTGGAATTCAAAGCCCCACCTTACATTTCCAGTCTTCTTTCACCTTACTTCCTGATACTTTTTAATACATTGATACTGGCTTTCTGGCTGTTCCACAAACAAGACACTCCATCGCTCAGGTCTAGGAATTTTCTATGGCTGTCCCCCATGCTTAGACAATGCTCTTCCTATTGATCGCCCTAGCTTCCTTTTAGTCCCAACTAAATTACCTTTTTTTACTGAAATTCTCCAATTCCCCTTAATTTTAATGTCTCCCCTGTTTTAATTATTTCCCATTTATCTTGTATATAGTTTGTTGTTTATATATATTTGTTTATATGTTGTCTTCCCATAAGATCCTTGAAGTCAAGATTGGCTTTTGACTGTTTTTGTATCCCCAGCACTTAGAACAATGCTTGGCAAATACTAGAGGCTTAATGACTGTTTGTTAATTGATCAACTTTATTTAAGGGAACATTTCTCATTTCCATGGAAATCCTCAAATTTCTATATGGAAATGACTTATGAGCACATCAAGGACATTGTGGTGGGACATGGTAATAAAGGCAATGAGTTAATTCTTTGGTATAAACTAGAGAGACCATTGAAAACATCCAAATGACTTTCTATAGTTATATAAACCAGGAAAAATAAAGATCCATTCTCAAGTTCCCTGGTTGTAGCTGGAACCCACATTTCCAGGAGTGGTGGGGATGGATGAAGATTAATGAGACTTGCAAGTACATTTAGCACTAGAGGAGTGGATGTTGGTTCTCAGTAGAGAAGATAGAGATAAACTAATCTTCAGTCAAAGTATAAATAAATGCAGTCACAAAATCTATGCCTAAGATCTGAACATATTCATTCTCTTAAAAAGAAATATTACCATAAGCAAAGGCCTACATGATTATGATGATGATAGAGACTGGGCTTGTGATTTTATTTGGTACAGGAAACTTCCACATGAGAATACCCCTTGTATCAATGTAGATCTCTATCCTCTTCTAGAACTGGGAATCTTAGAGTTGCTGTTAGCACTAAACGTTTAAGTGACTTGCCAATGGTCACACAGTTAGCATCATAGGTGAGATCTGGACACATTAAATTGTGGCTTTGAGACTGGCTCTTTATCCACTATTTGCAATCCTGCTTCTTATGTTTATAATACAGTCATCAAATCAAATGAGTAAACCATTATTCTGAGAAATTGCTTTTGCCTTTTATATTGATTATTACTAGGTAAAATGAAAGAAAAAAAGGCTTCCTTTCATTTTAATTATACCATGTCTTTAATTTTCACTCCCAGGGTATGGGAGATTGGAAAGCAAAATGATTACTGGCTGCAGTAAAAGTCTAATCAATGCAATCTAATTAATTTAGCATGTTGTTTTATATTACAAATGAAAGGTGAACGAATGAAGATAGTCTGTATTCTTTTTTTGTGGGGAAGTTGTCACAAAATTTTGTGACATTAAGTTTTATTTATTTATTATTTATTATCACTTTTTTCATATGCTTATCCATCTCTTCTTGGCTAGCATTATCACAATGATTAGGATAAGGATAAAATACTTTCACATTTCTCAAAAATAGAAACATATTTGATATGTCACTTGTGGCATCACCAATGCATGTATCTTATTACCAAATCTTTTACTGACCTATTATGGAAATAAACATTATGTGCTCTTAGAAGTATTGATCACTGAAGAGACAGGATGGTAAAGTGGAATGAATGCTAAAATAGCAGTCAAAAGATCTGGCTTAGGTATTAATTAACCGGGTGACCTTTAGCAAATTACTTCCAGTTTTAATCTCTTCATCAGTGAAATGGGGATCATAATCCATTCTCACACTACCTTTTAAATCAAAGTAGAGCATTGGGAAGTTTTCATATTCAGTTTATTTTACAATCTTGGCAACATTATAAAATTATGAAGGATCAGATATTGTATAATTTATGTCTATCATATTGATACATGCTCATAAATACATCACAGTCATATATATGTACATATATTTACTGCATTATGCAGTAAAAAGATTCAATGGCATAATTCCTGCCTCAAACACAGCTACCCATGTAACTTGGGGTAAGATTCTTAGCCTCTTTGGATCTTGTCTCCAAATCAACTGATTCCTACCAATGACTCCTTGGTCACTGAGAAATCTTTCACTTATACATTTATGATCATGTCTATATGTGTATGTGTATGTGTGTGTGTGTGTGTGTGTGTGTGTGTGTGTACCTACACAAATATATTCAGATAGATAAGCTAGCTAGAAATACAGGCTAATAAATAATAGGAGCAGATTATTTTTAAAATACTTTTCAATTAAAAAAATAAAAATGATATAGACACAGATATAGTATATACTATATTTAAAGTATCCCAAAAATCTTAGTGTAATTTTAAGCTTTGATAGCTTATAACTGTACTTAGACTTTTGGGATACCTTGTATTGCACATATACAAGCATATATACTTAAATCTTAATGGGCCAAAGTAATTTTCTCATAGGGAGTTGCCTATACAAATGAAATATACCTATATATGTATATGAAATATACATATATATGTAACATAGAGAAAAATTTGAAACACAAGATTTTGCAAGAGTGAATGTTGAAAACTCTCTTTTTATGTATTTAAAAAAATAAAAAGCTATTATTATAAAAAATAAATAAATGGCAATACTCTTGGCCAGCCAAGGAAAAACAAAGAACAACAACAACAAAGAAAAAACACAAAAACAAGGTTAAAAAAACACAAAAACAAGGTTCTCTCAATTTCATGGCCTTTTATGAAATTTCATTCTTCTTGAGCTTTCTGCAGTGTTTGACAGTGGTCAATCACCCTCCTCTCTCTCTATCTCTGTCTCTGTCTCTGTCTCTCTGTCTCTGTCTCTCTGTCTCTGTCTCTGTCTCTGTCTCTGTCTCTGTCTCTGTCTCTCTCTCTCTCTCTCTCTCTCTCTCTCTCGCACACACATTCTCTCTATTTGCCTCATTAGTCAGTCACATCACTTAACTACAGAACTATTGTCAAGGTTCTAAGGGCCTTCTTCCCTTTAATCACTTTATTTCACTTGGTGATCATCTTAGTTTTCATGGATTCAATTATTACTTCTACACAATGATTTTCAAATCTATTTGACTGGCTGTAACCTCTCCCTCTCCTGGCCTCCAATCTTATATCACCAAATGCTTATTGAACATCTTGAACTGGGTGCCTCAGACATATTAAACTAAACACGTTCAAAACTAAACTTGTTATCTTTCCTACAAACCATTCTTACAAATTTCCATTTTACTTCTGAGGGCATCACTATCTTCACTTTCAGACACCAAGTTTTAAAACTAAGGCCGTCCTCAACCCCTCACTGTCTCTCACTTTACATATCCAATCAGTTGCCAAATATCGTTTCTATTTTTATAGCATCTATTGCCTCAGAGCCTTCTTTTCTCTGAACTTCTACAGTTCTAAGGGAGGTCCTCATTATTTCATTGCTGAATTCTTGTCTGTATGTTTCCATGCCAGTATAAAATTTATCTTTTGAAAAATAATCCCTGCTCCTATTCTGTCAACTCCAGTGGCTCCCTATTGCTTCCAGGATAAAATATAAAATACTTTTTAAACTTATAAATCATTCCATAGCCTGACCCTTTTCTGCTTTTCCAGTCTTTCTCACTTCCACATATTTTGAAAGCTAGCAATACTAGCCTCCTTGCTGTCCTTCACACAATACCCTATTTCCCTTCACTGGGCACTTTCACTGGTTACCCTTCATGCATAGAATCCTCTCCTTTCTCATGTCTACACTGGGGCAGCTAGATGTTGTTTGGATGGAGTGTCAGGTCTAGGATCAGGAAGAATCATCTTCCTGAGTTCAAATCTGGCCTCACACTCTTACTAGCTCTGTCACTTTATCTTGTTTGTCTCAGTTCCTCATCTGTGAAATGTGGTAGAGAAAAAAAAATGCAAACCCATTGCAGTGGCTTCACTAAGAAAACTCTAAATGGGGTCACAAGGAATCTGGTATGACTGAAAAACAATTGGTCTACATATTAACTTCACTGGCTTCCTCGGAATCTTAGCTAAAGTGCCATCTTCTTTTGTTGCTGTTGATGAATCCTTTTTCAGCTGTGTCTGACTCTTCATGACCTCATTTGGGTCTCTGAAACAGATGTTCTTGCTGGTATAAGTTTTATATGGTATAAGTTTTTATATAAGTATATGTTTTATACTTTTGGTATAAGTTCTTTATATAACTACTACTATCTGAAATGCCTATCTAAGCCAATTCCAGTGTTCTCTCTTCTATCCTGTCCATAAATGTATGTGACACTCTGGTCTCATATCTCCAATTACTTTCAGTACCTTTTAAAAGACAAAACTCTAGGATGTTGTCATCATCAGTACTTGTTTTTCCCCTTACTTAGATCTCACATTCTAGATTTTTCCCTTCTAATTACCTTTCCCATTCTCTACTTTCCCCTAGGTTGGGTACTTTAAAGGAAATATTCAAGAATTGACATACTAAAATACTATTTGACCTACAAGAAAAATATACATAAATCCTGTTTTCAAAAGGAAACCTGAGTGTGAAATAAAGTCTATGTGATAGGAATTGAGTTGGATTGTATGGAATTAGATTTTATTGGTCCAGACTGGAATTCATGTTAATACAATCAATTGATTCCAGTGAACTAATAAATTAAACTTCTTACCATTCAGTAAAGAAGTCATAGATTAAAAATGTAGACTACTACATATACTATCAGAGTTGATGCTTCCCTGTTTTTACTTAATTTCTTTTATTTTCTTTCTTTTCTTCTTTATTTATTTATTTTTACTGAGGCAATTGGGGTTAAGTGACTTGCCTAGGGTCACACAGCCAGGAAGTGTTGAGTGACTGAGGTCAAATTTGAACTCAGGTCCTCTTGACTTCAGGGCTGGTGTTCTTTCCATTATACAACTAGCTGCCCCTATTTTCTTTTTTAAATGTAATTTTTATTGATGTTTTGATTTTTGCTTCATTTTTTTCCAATATTTCTCTTCTTCCTCCTGCAAGGAAGCCATTCCATGTAATAAATAGTATTAAAAGGAAAAAAATAGGAAAAATCAGCACAACTGACCAATACACTGAAAAAGTACAAAACCATGCGTAATGTGAAATACTGGGAGATTTCCCATCTCCCATTATTTGAGAGTGTTCTCTCCCTATTTTTCAGTTATAATTTTGTTTTATTCATTTTGATTTTTTTGTATGTTGTTCTAATTTCCATGTACATTGGTTATATCATTTTTTGATTCTATTCATTTTATTCTGCATCTGTTCATATAGATTTTTCCATGCTTCTCTATTTTTTGCCTTAATGATTTCTCATATACTACAGTTTTTTAGCCATTCCTCAATCGATGGGCATCTACTTTGTTTTCATTTCTTTGCTATTTTTTCTTCTGTATATTTCTAAGGAGTGGGCTGATATGTGTGTGGGGGGGTATGTGGGTGTGTATGATATGTTATTGGGGAGAAAGTTATCTAGGGTGAGAAGAGACTGAAATGTAATCAATACATTATAGTACTCAATATCTTGATTTAAAGAAGCTTTAAAAAAGGTTAACCCCAACTCCCCCTTATTTTTTTTCAAAATGCAGTTTGAGAGTAATCTTTCTATTTTGCCCATTCATATTACTATACATGATGAAGAATTGGCTTACTAATTATTTTGCCTCCCTTGAGTTTCTCTCCCACTATAGTCCATGCATTCCAGATCAATCTTCATTGACTCTTCCTGATTTATTCAGTACACAGGCATTCTACTTTTCATATCCTGAGATCTCACAATGCAAGTTTAAACCACCAGAGAGAGATTCTAAGATAAGAATTCAACAACATAACATAAGACAAAAGGTGAAAATAGAAACAGCTACTCAGATACAGTCCTGCTAGAAACACTGGAACCTCATCAGAATAATGTAGAGGAAGCTAGTAAAAGATGTCACTCTTTCCTCTACCCCAGCTCCATCAAATGTGGATCTATATAGAGAGTGATAGGAGGAAAAGAGTATTTCAGACAAAATGCTCTAGGAAACGTTGAAGAGGGAGTAATTATTTAAATCAAGGACACATCACAGCCTAATTATATAAGTTCAGTTGAGGGTATTGGGGATATTGACTGAAAGCTATAAGAACAGGTGACAAACTATAATATGTCAGCTAAATTAAGTGGCACAGCATGGAGCAGAATACAAACAAACCCCCAAAGCCACATTCCTACTGCCTTGAGAAATAGGCAGCATATGGTAAAACACTCACTGAACAGTGGGGTGTCCAATAGAGAGATGCTATTAGGGCGATGAGCACCACCAAATCCAGGAAAAGTAGGATGGCCCACTGGGGAAAACTGTCATCACTGGTGAAAATGTTTTACTATTAGCACTAAATTTAGTTATGAATATGTCAGGATATGAGGAACTACCCCAAGGATCGATTAAGAGTAGAGACAGGTGGTCATTTTGCACGTTAAGCAACAGGCTCTGAAAAGATATTTGTGGGAAATAACCATAAAATTTTCAAGGTAATATCTGCCTGTGATAAAGGATCAGGTGCTCTTGTAAAGATCCCAAGAACATCTTCCATATTGTAAAACACAGATTACAGTAAGGATGCCAAAAGAGAACCAACAGGAAAATATATTGGTTTCTGTCAAATACAAGTTCAGCTTCTAGAATGGATCCAATGAAGAGCCTTACTCCTCTCTGCCTCTCCTTAGCTAGTCTGGCAAATGTATTTACCAGGACGGGCATTTGCTTATGATTCCAAACTTTGCAATTGTAACATAATCAGAAAGTTTAGGCAGAAATACAAACATGCAATTACTAAACAACTGCTTATTGCAAATGTTGCACTCAGTATGCAAAATGCCTACTCCCTATTCATTTGACAAAACTATTCTTTTCAGTCACACATGTATGCACACACACACACACACACACACACACACACACACACAGAGGTATATTTGTACCAGAATGAATTTTCTCCCTCATCTGTCTTTATAGTGATATACAATGCAGTACAGAATAGCTCTATAGCTCACTCATAGATAGTAACAGTTTGGAGCTGAATTGCATTTGTAACATCTTCCTTTATGATGGCTCTCAAATACATTTCTTTCTTTTCTTTCCCACTACTCTTACAGTAGCACAGACATTTATCACTTCATGTCTTCCATCTCTAGATTTTACTCCCTCCTAACCTCTGCAATTTAAGAATCCAAGCTTCTTCCAAAGGTTCTATCAAACATTGTTTTGTTTTGTTTTGTTTTTTACCTAAGGCTGCACCCAATTTTCCCAAGGTGCTGGAACCCCCCACTATCTTGTATTTACTTTCTAAATATTTGTATATACTTATATGGATACATGCTGTCTACCTCAATGCAATATAAACTCCTTGAAGGCAGGGGCTGTTTGTTGTTTGTGAGCACATTGTCTGGTATAATATGGCAGATGCTTAATAATTGTTTGTTAGGGTAGCTAGGTGACACAGTAGATATAAAGCACCAGTCCTAGGTTCAGGAAGACTCATGTTCCTGAGTCCTAAAGTTTCATCAAATCTAGCATCAGATCCTTCCCAGATCCTCCCTGGGAGAGTCACTTTTTCTCATTTTCTCATTTTCTTCATCTGTAAAATAACTGGGAGAAAGAAATGACAAAATCTTATAATGATTTTGCAAAGAAAACCCCAAAGGGCCTCACAAAAAGTAGAAAAGAACTGAAATGACTGAGCAATAATTTCTTTCTTTTCTTTTTTTTTTTTTTTTTGCTGAGGCAGTTGGGGTTAAGTGACTTTACCAGGGTCATGAATCTAGAAGTATTAAGTGTCTGAAGCCAGATTTGAACTCAGGTTCTCCTGATTTCAGAGTTGGTGCTCTATCTACTGCACTACCTAGTTGCCCCTGAACGATGATTTTTATTTTTTTGCTTGATATATTGAGAAGAATGACTACCCTTGTTCTAATTTTTATCATCTCATGTCTGTAATAATACATAAAATCCTAATTGGCCTTCTTTGTACCTGTCATTTTTCTCTATCAAAATCTACTCTAGATACTTCTTTCTCTTCTGTAATATGTCCACTGGTCTAAGTTGCTCCTTTGGAACAATAAAGAATAAGGCTAATTTATTTTCCATAGGTCAGGCTTAAAATATTTAAAGATAATTATTAGGTTGGCAATAAGATTTTGCTAAGTTAAACATTTTCCATTTTTCTTTAATTGAGATCATATTTTTAAAGTCCTTATATCACAAAACTTGTCATATAGTAGGTTATATATAAATTATTATTCTTCTTTCTTCCCCTTCTGCAAAATTTCTTCCCTTAGCATAATTTTAAGGCCTTTCACCATACTGTTTACACTCTTCTATATAAACTCCACATTTTGAATCCTCCTATAAATATGTAATTCTAAGAACAAAATATAATTATCCAAATGCAATCATGCCAGAGTACAAGAAAATTGTTGGCCTCCATTTTTGGCATCTTCTTAAATAATAAGAATTGAAATTTTATCTTAGAAGCAGTAGGGAATCTTTGAATGTTAACATGGAAGTTACATGACCCTTTCTGATGCCATAAAATGTAAGCTCCTTGAGAGCAGAGACCACAATTTGGCTTTTCTCTATATCCCCATTATTTAACATAGTGTCTAATACTGAGTCAAATTTTAACAAATGCTTGTTGATAATGATGCTCATGGGAGGAATAGCATAAACAAAGGCTATCTGGATGGCAGGAAGGGATTTGACAAAGTCTTTTATGATCTTCTCTTATAGATAAAAAATTTGGATTGAATGAGAGATAGAACTCTTAAATGTAATGATTGTTAATTAATGGATTGCTATCATTTTCAAAGAAAATGTTTTAATTAAATTTTTAATTATACAATAAAACCTGGATTTCCATAACACAGCATAATAAAGATGATTGCATATGAAAGTACAAATTTATTATATACAACTTACTATTCTTCATAAATATATAATGAAGTTAAAATGTAAATTTTTTCCCTCTCATCTACCCTAGAGATGGCTACCATTAGACAGAAATCTGTATGTATATTTGTATGCATGTAAATATATATATATACACACATACATACACACATGTATATGTAAACATATACACATCTACATGTACATATATAAATGCATATAAAATCATTCTATACATACTTCTATTTATCAATTTTTTCTCTGGATGCAGATAATGTCTTCCTTCATATGTCCTGTGTGGTTAATTTGGGTATTAGTCAAATTAATTTGGTAACATTCAAAATGTTTTTAAAACAATACTGCTATTACTGTATATAATGTTCTCTTGTTTCTACTCATTTCACTCTTCATTATTTCATGCAAGTCTATCCATGTTTTTCTAAGAATATCAAGCTCATCATTTCTTATAGCATAATAGTATTCCAATGAAATAGTATATTTTTGCAAAATGTTTGGAGGAAAAGTGAATACAGAATTCTGAATAGGAAGATTTAATAAACAACTTACCTGCTGCAATAAAAAGGATATTAAGTGCAATATTGTTGTTGTTATTGTTATTATTTCAGTTGTGTACAATTCTTTGTGACCTCATTTAGGTGTTTTGGATTTTTTTTTTTAAGATACTGGTGTGGTTTGTCATTTCTTTCTCCAATTCATTCTACAGATGAAGAAACAGAATCATACAAGTGTCTGAGGTCAGATTTGAACTCCGGAACATGTGTTCCTGATTCCAGACTTGACATTCTATCCACTATACCACCTAGTTGCCACAAAACACAATGCAGCAGCGGTAGAGTGGGGGAATCATGGACAGGATAAAGGAAGAAAAAATGAGTGACAGAAAAGCCCCATGAAGAAAGAGAACAAATTTTGTTGGTGAGATAAGGAAGTAGGAGATACCATAACATCTCAGTTCAGAAGGAACTCAGATGTCCAACCAGTCTTAAAGGAGTTTCTCCTATATAAAATTTCTAAAACTTAATCATCTAATCTTCATTTGAAGACTTCTGGTCTTAGACAACAATCTCTGGAAATAACTTTTCCACTTTTGGATAGCTCTAATCATTAAGAAATTCTGAATTTTGCATTCAATTCCTCTTATTTGGCCGGGAGGGGAGGGGATAGGGAGGAAGTGGAACTATAACAAATCTAATTTCTTTCCCACAAAATTGATCTTCAAATACCTGGAGCTAAAAGCACTATTTTTATTATTAATTAATTTGAGGACATTGATGAACATATGATTGTTTCTACTCATTTTTTAATACAGAAAATAAAACCATAGCAAGATGATTAAAGTTTAAGCTGTTTTATTATATTTTAGATTTCTCTTAGTTGAGGGTTAGATTTCATGATGTACCCATGTATGAGTGCAACCTTTCATTTTTGTGTGTGTGTGTTTTTTTGTTTGTTTGTTTGTTTTTAAGAATGGATATAATGGGGGG
>JAJPUD010001288.1:162126-250901 GCA_023553655.1 Myrmecobius fasciatus
AAAAAAAAAAAAAAAAAAAAAAAAAAAAAAAGAATGGATATAATGGAAAGAAAAAATACAAAATTTGTAGCTCTTAATAAGTACACTTCAACAACTGTTAGAGATATTGCAGGAGCTGTTTGGGTGGGAAAGTCAAGCTTCAAGGATGATTTTAACCATAATGAAACAACATCAGTCACAAGAAAGCATAAAAACAAAAACAAAACAGAACCCCACAAATGCCAAGAAATGATGAATTATTGCTGCAAAACAGCCTAATTAATATCCAAGAAGACAAGCAAAAACTTTTAGAAGGACTTGGCAGTTGGAGATGTTATTGATTCTTTTAGAGAGTATTAAAATCATCCTAGGGCTGGAATTATTTTTGTTTTTTAACAGCTAGATACTAATACAAAGAAAAAATGCTTGTCATATGCAAAACAATGTAAAACTAAAAGTACTAAAGATTACAAATGATTAATTCTTTCTAATTCTTTTTTAATTTAAAGTAATTAAAACTATCACAGAATTTTAGGTTTGCTTGTGAGATCTGATTAATTTCATCAGACAGCTAGAGTGTGAGGAGTCACTCTTGTGAATAATGAATTGGTTGGCTTGCTTGAAAAAAATATTGTTGTGGAAGCTAAAGTCCCCTAAACAAATAGTAAATGGTTATGTAAAGTAGTAAACCAGAGGATCAGTGATTTGAAGATGATGTAGTGAAAGAATATGAACTTCATTTTTTTTAATAATAAGCAAATTAAATGCCTTATAAATGTCAGTAAAGAAATTACCTTTGCCTCCAAAACATACACACACACACACACACACACACACACACACACACACACACACAGGCACATACACCCATGATTCAGCATTCATGAAGTTTGGGGAACATCTAAATTTGCCACAGTAGAGATGGAACTAGAGCACACTGAAAGTAAGTAGTAGATAGTATTACATATGATTAAAGTCTAGGGATAGGATAACTAAGAACACAATATGAGGGAATCCTGTAGAAGTCAGAAATTTCTGATTACAGTTTGGATGTGGTTGCATGGAAAAAAGAAGCATGGGAATAGGAAGCAGAAGGGAGACACTCATTAAAAGCAGAGGTGAAAAAAATTTAGGGTAATAATATTCTTAATAGTGGGCAACAATGAAAAAGGTAGAAAATGTTGTGTCTTATTAGAGGGAGGAGTGGAGAAGATATTTTTAGTTTTTTTTTTTTTTCAGTCAAGTGTGACTTCTTGACCCCATTTGGAGTTTTTTATTTTTAGCAAAGATACTGGAGTAGCGTATGTGACAAATTCATCAAAGATAGCTAAGTTGATCCCTTACTATCTCCTTACTAATTTTGAGAATCAATTTTTCATTAATCACTTCCAGGCCAAATGTTATTCCTTCTCTCTTCGATGAATGAGAAATTCTTACCATAGTTTCATTTCACATAGTAATGGGAATTTTACTTGCTCTATAATGAATTAGAATTAAATTAAATAATAGTAACTATATCAAATGTGATAATTACTATAATCATACCATCATCCTTCTTGGTATTGATTTATTTTCCAGCAACATAATGAAAGTCATTCAATTCTCAAATGATGAATGACTTAAAACAACAATTCAGTCAACTGTTCAGATGACAATAATGGGGTAAGTATGGTTTTCACTAGAAATATAAAACAAATCTTTTTTTCATTTTGTTGCTGATTGCTTCAATGGATAGCATAAGTATGGATACTTGTTAATTTTCTAAGGAATTTTAGGTGGGAGGTTAACTGCTAGATTTAACGAGAAATTATTGAATATATTTTCAATGGAAGGAAATGATTTAAGCCTATTTTCTTTTTGAAATACTTTACATTCTGTGTAGTTAAGGAATGGTTGCATGGCAGTGTAAAAGGCCATTGAGCCAGGTGGGAACTTGTTGGTACAGAAATGGCCTAATCTCAAGAGGCTGCTCAGATTATTGATATTATTAAATCATTCTATTTGATTGCTTAAATTGCTACTCTATAGGCTCTAATGGTAAGTAGTATTCAAGAAAGTATTTTGCTATATGTTTCAAAGTACCTACATAGTGGATGATGTTCTTTCGGAATTGTTTGAGCCATGATAATCATGAGAAGCAATATCAGTATGTTTAGATGAAAATAGTACAATAATAATGTAAAAATACAGCTTTAGATACTTGCTAGTAGGGTGGCCCTGGGCAAATTACTTAACATTTGTCTGACTCAATTTTCTCATCTATAAAATGGGGATAATAACAGCCCCTTCTGTTGATATTGGTATAATGCTTTACACACCTTAAAACCCTACATAAATTTTGTTACTGCTGTGCACAACATAGATACTTAGGCTTCTTAGAAGAACCATTTGTATTTACTGAGATGATTACAATAACATGTCTGTTATTCTTTGCATACAATAATACCAGGATATATTGTATCTGAGTGCCTATCCCTCTGTGAATGGTTACACTTTGCTAACTTTTAAAACACACACAAACATACATACACATAAAGATATTTCCACACATATTTACCCCCCCCACACACAAATATATATATGTATATATGTACATATATATATGTACACACACACACATATATATATAGATGTAAATAGTCCCATAAGTATCATTTATCTTTAGAATGCAAAATAAATACATTCAAATAGTAGGATTCTGCACCCATATATTTGGCTTAAATATAAAATATAAATATAAAAATATATGTTAAATATAAAACATATGTTATTAATTTAAAAAATCATGGAGCCTATAATTTAGAAATTGTTTTCTTATATTTGGTACAAAACCAAGGAGATATCATATTCAGAAACAGCCCACAGACTATAGCATTTGCTTGTATTTTAAGACTATCTAGGTAATGATGTGAAATGCTGAAATCATATGTAGGACATAAATAGAAGGGACATAACAATCATTTTGCCCCATGCTATAATTTTGCAGATGAGAATTCTGAGGGCCAAGTGAATAAAAGTAAGTTGTATAAGATCACAAAACTTTTAATATTCAGAGGTAAGATTTGTCTGAAGCTGATATTTTACCCACTACACCATGCTGCTATTTTGTTTTTATTATTGTTGTTATAGATCATTCTATACTGTCTCCAAGCTCTTCATCTTTTCCATTAGTTTGCTCTGCCGCTATTATTGTTGATAATTAGGGACTAGTATGAGGCAGAAGAAAGAAAAAAAGAAAAAGAGAGAAAAACCTGATTGAGTTGGGGAGAGATTGCTTCCTCATTGGATCTTCCTTTAGTGGGCTGCAACCCTATATATACCTACATCTATATTCTGAGATCCTTTTATATACACACACCTTGAACACTGTCCCAGATTTGAGATATTTTGTTGGGTCACTATCAACTCAAAGCCTGAACAATGAGTTAATTCTTACTAGAACAACTAAAGGATTAAATTCAAATCAAAAGGCATTCAGTCAAATAGTATAGCCAATAGAAAAGAGAAAATTCCCCACAAATAGAGGCATAATCTTCAAATCACTATACTATCAATGTGGGAAGATAAAATACATACATAGGACATGTGTGGGTAAAAAACATGTCTGGAAGAATTTGTGCATAGAGAAAAACTCATAACTGTAACATAGCACAGACATTAATAAAATTCTGCTGATGTCATTGCTCTGTTGAGTATTTTTTTTATTAAAATTTTTTATTTGCAAAACATATGTATGGGTAGGGGCAGCTGGGTGGCGCAGTGGATAGAGCACCAGCCCTGAAGTCAGGAGGACCTGAGTTCAAATCTGGTCTCAGACACGTAACAGCTGTGTGACCCTGGGCAAGTCACTTAACCCCAATTGCCTCAGCAAAAAAGCAAAAAAAAAAAAAAAAAAAAAAAAACAAACATATGTATGGGTAATTCTTCAACATTAACCTTCGCAAAGCTTTCTGTTACAATTTTCCCCCCTACTCCCCAACCCTTCCCTAGATGGCAGGATATCCACTACATGTTAATTATGTTGAAATACTTGGCAAATAGAATATATGTATACATATTTCTACACTTATTTTTGTGCAAGAAAACTCGTATCTACAAGAAAGAAAAATCAGAGAAAGGAAACACAATGAAAGCAAACATCAATCGAGAGCATGAAAATGTAATGTTGTGGTCCACATTTCACATCCCTCTCTCTGGGTGTATATGGCTTTCTGCACTGAACAATTGGAACTGGTTTGAAACATTTATTGTTGAAGAGAGCCATGTCCATCAAAATTGATCATCATATAGTCTTGTTGTTGCTGTGTATAATGATCTCCTGATTCTGCTCATTTTACTCAGCATCAGTTCATGCAAGTCTTTCCAGGCCTCTCTGAAGTCATCCTGCTGGTCGTTTCTCACAGAACAATAATATTCCATAACATTCATATACCATAATTTGTTCAGCCATTCTCCAATTGATGGGCATCCATTCAGTTTCCAGCTTCTAGCCACTACAAAAAGGCTGCCACAAACATTCTTGCACATGTGGGGCCCTTTCCTTCCTTTATGATTTCTTTGGGATATAAGCCCAGTGGAAACACTGCTGGGTCAAAGAGTATGCTCTGTTGAGTATTTTTATAGAGATGTTGTTTCTCTATTCCTCCATCTTCAAATCATTAGCCATGATACAATTTCATTCTGTTGGAAGGAGTCTGACAATGTTTATAATGCCAAATAGTTCCTTTTAACAGGTCCCAGCCCCTTTACATAATTGGAAAAAGTCCTTAGACATTAAAACCCATTTTTTGAATTCCTTTTCCCTTGATAACATTCAGCATCTTTTATTCTTATCCCTTATCTGAGTTATCTGAAATTCTGTTTAATTTCTCAGTCAACAAACCACCAAAAACCATTTATTTTCTTTTTTCGCTGAGGCAATTGGGGTTAAGTGACTTGCCCAGGGTCACACAGCTAGGAAGTGTTAAGTGTCTGAGATCAGATTTGAACTCAGGCCCTCCTGACTTCAGGGCTGGTGCTCTATCCACTGCGCCACCTAGCTGCCCCCAAAACCATTTATTTTCTAGTATGTGCTAGGCACTATGTTAAGGATGCAAAGAAAGCAAAATACAGTCCCTGCACTCAACAAGCTCACAATCTAATAGAAAAACAAACAAAAAGGTACAAAAATCATAAAAAGCATAAGTAAGAAAAATTAACAGGGAAAAGGCATAGGAATTGAAAGGGATTTATGAAAGCCCTTCTGTAGAATCTGAGATTTGAAGGAAATCAGGAAAGACAGTAGACAGAGATGAGAGGAAAGTTAATTTTATGCATGGGTGGTAGCCAAAGAAAATGCTCAGAGTAAAGAGATAGAATATTTTGTTTGTGGAAAAGTGAGGAAAAACGATAGCTAGGATGCCACTGGATCGAAGAATACATAAGAGAGAGAAGTAAAAACTATAAGACTGAAAAGATAGGGGGCAGAGGTAAGTTGTAAAGGTCTTTGAATCCCTGAGGATTTTTGATTTGATCCTGAAATGTCAGGGAGATACTAGATTTAATTTAGTAAAGACATGAAATGGGAGTTAAGCAAAGAGGTAAGGCAGGATAGGTAGATTAGAGGATAATCAGTATATTAGTGATAAATGAATTCAAGCTACTTCAATTGGTGATCTCATCAGCTAGATTGGTTTCAATTATCATATCTATGATAATGATTTTCAAAATTATTCAGTCTCTTTGTTGACCTCCCATATCCCATCTCCACCTGCCTTTTCATATAACTTGAACTCAACTTCTCTGAAAGTGAACTCATTATCTTTATCTCTAAATCTCCCCCTTTTCCAAATTTCCAGCAAATACTAGAAGAGTAGAGTATGGACTTGGAGTCAGGAAGATCTGAGTTCAAATCTGTCCTCAGACTATTAGTAGCTTTTGGAAAAGTATACCAGTCACTGAAATTTTGTTTGCCTAAAATTTCTCATCTACAAAATAAACATATTAACACCTATTTCCTAGGTGTGTCACAAGGATCAAATAAAGGATAATGCAGAGTAGGGATGGAAGGATCAAGGGAGGTTTTTTATTTTTATTTTTGTTTTTGTTTTTAGGACAGCAGAGACATGAGCATACTTGTCAGCAGTTTGAAAGGAGTCAGTATATAGGGAAAGGTAGAAGATAAGTGAAAGAATGGAAGAAATAGAATAATCTGTTGGAGAAGAGAGAATGTAATGAGATTGTTTAGTATAAGTAGAGAAGATTGTTTTGGTAAGAAGTAGATGAGTCAGGAGTGAAGAAGGGAATAATGGACAAAAGAATCTTAGTGATATGATATAAGGAAGAAGGAAGACAAGTGTTTTCTTTGCAAATAGCTTCAATTTTCTATAAAATATGATGCAAGGTTCCCAGCTGAGAGGATGGTGAGAAGAAGAATGATGGGAAGTTTGAGAAGGAATGAAGAAGTTTGAAAAAGTCATTGTGGAGAATGGGATAGTGAGTTTTTAAGGGAGTGATGGAAGGATTCTCTAGCTCCAGTTGATACTGTGTAACATAATTTTTTTTGGTGGAACCCAGGAAAATGTTTTTGGTTCAGTAGCACCTGGGTAGTGGTGAAGACAGTTGGTGATGGAAATGATCCAATATTGAGGCTTAGTAAGGCATAATTGGTGGAGTGATAAAAGAAGTCTGGGATTCAAAAGAAGAAGACAGTGTAGAGATAATGCATTTTACACAAGGGTAAAGATAGAGAAAAGAAGAGAGAGTGGTTTTTATAGGGGTGACAATTTGGGAAAAAACTGAGGATTTGAATGACTGTAGGTCATGGTATGGATAAAGAGTAAAATTTGGTAGGGGAAGGCAGGTTGTTGTTTTTCCTTCATTCTCAAAGAGGACCATGACATCAGGGAGGTGATGCCATGACATGCAAGTGAATTGGATTTGAGTAAGGGAAAACTGTGTAAGATCACTTGCCTATCTTTCCCCTCCAGAGCCATATGTGTGTCCAGGGACCAGATAAAGATCAAGGGGACTGAAGATGGCCCTGGATAAAATGGGAGGCCTTGGCCTTTTTAAGCTAAGGTCTTCACTATATCTCAGTTTGACTGAGGCCATACCCATCCAGTGATTAAGGCTAAGTAGCAATTGAAGCAAAGAATCTCCTCTTTCACCTAGTCCAGAAAATCTAAATAAATAAATAAATATTTGAATCTGGTAGAGGATGACCCTCAGGAATTCTGGCCAAAGCAGAAATGATTGTTATTTGAATTCAATTTGAGTCAATCTGGACCCAAGAAGTTGATATCTAAATAGATCTTGGCCAATTAAGGGGATTTCCAAGTTCTTAAACACAGGCAGTGCATTTTTAAGTGATGACAAGATAAAGAATCTGTCTTTATGCATGGCTAAGATAGGGTGGAGGAAGTGAATAGACTGAGAAGCTGAATGATTTGGATGTCACTCAGAGTGACAATATGTAAGTTTTAGGAGGACAACCTTTGGTGAAAAGATTGTGATCCCAGAAGAAGGAAAGGGAATGTTCTGGAGGTCTGTTGACAATAGTTACCAGGATTTCATTGGGTGAGTATGGAAATAAGTAATTGAATGGGGAGATAGGCAATGGGATTTGGACTATGATCTACATGGAATCAGAATCAGATCACATCTGGTCAGATATGAGAAATTAATCATTAAGTGGAAGGCACTTATCTTCTTTCCAAAGGAGAGTGGATGTCAGTCAGGAGACAACATAGTAGGAGATATAAGTATAGCTCTCTTCTAATTTTCTCTTCCTCTTCACAGAGGGAACATGGAAAAGGAAATGAAAGGAGTATGATCAGATGGAAGTCTTACAATTTAGATAGGACTTCCACATGTGCAGATGGACGTTATACCTAGAAATTTGCCTCCTTTTCTCTTCAGATGCAAGGCATGTTTAGATGGAAAGTTGTGCTTTATCTCACTCCTATCATATTCTCCTGGATCCTATTCAATTCATCATGAGAACCCCATTTAGCAAAACTATAAAGAAGCCAGGAGTAACAGGATTGAAGAAATGCCTTTCAATCCCCATCTTTCTCTTGTTTGCCATATGAATCAAATTGTATGATTCAGAGGGTAAAGCTAAAGACATTTGCCTGACATTCTGCCTGACAGTAATCAAAATCACTGTACTTCCTACCTGTTCCCCACTTCTTCCTCTCAATAGTTATTTTATTAATTTTTTTTTATAGACTTCTAACTCAGTTTATTGAGTCCTTTAATGCAGTGGAGAACAAAGTCACTACAAATCACATCTGGAGAATAAATAAAGCCCTGAAATATACTTTATAAATTCAACATTATACCACATAATAAAGGAAAACTCTAACATTTAATATACTTCTGTTATATTAGGATACATTTGACAAAGTCAAGTTTGCTATGAGGATGTTGTATTTCATTAATTTTTTATCCTACCAGCTGAGTAATCAAGTCAAGATATGGAATTAAGAAAGAACACAAACAAGCCCAAAGATCTCACTAGACTTCCTATTCTCTTAATAATTCCCTTGGCCCTAATGGAAGGTGACAGTTCAGACCTGATTGTGTATGGACAAATGTCTGCCTTCAAGAAAGCCACATTAAAATGGAAAAGGTAGAAGTAATTTCTATTTTTCAGTATTCCTGAACACCTGTCTAGTCCTTTGAATGCCTTTTGTTCTTTGAAAGGGAAGATGAATGGGCATATATCACTTTGTGGCAGAGTTCTCCAGAAGCAATAATCGGCATCTATGCTGTTATCTCAAACTGTGTGTTTTATTTTAAAGGTCGTGGCTGTATAATTCTGACTTTTGCAAGTAGAAATATTTTTTCAAATGTGTAGCCTAATTTCATTGTTCATGTTTAAATATTCATTTCACATTTGATGGGCAAGGGATTTGAAATTCAAATGGCTCCCTTTGCTTTTATTCTTAACAAAATACCCTGCAAAAAAGAGCTGCAATTCATCTTCAAAAAATTAAAAATAAGATACAAATTGTAATTCAACACAATCAATTAAAAGAGTGTAACCTACAAAATGAATGTATTTTCAAGTATGTAAAAATGTATAGTCTACTCATATAGCTCAGATGATTGTACAAATGCATATTTTAACATATATAATGAAATATTTCAATATGAATGCCATGCTCTAAATGTGCTACAAGATAAATTCCATTAAAATATATAACTGAAGGCTAAGCCTGATCCTTGGATCATTAAGTCAAAGAACAGTTGATTTTGTTCTGAGTGAAGACAGTTCTCTGAAAACATGTATTCAGTGAAAAAAAAGAATTGCTAGGCTATGGGACCCTGCTGAGAGGGAGTACAGAGGCCACCTTGACCTGTGGTGCACAATAAGTTTTCTGCCTTGTTGCAGAAACACCTTTGTTGAGCAAAGAACACTGATGCACAGCATGGGAATGGGTTGAGCTTGAGGGTCACAGCTAGTTGCTTATGAGCAAAGATGCCTTGACAGGGCCTTTGGCCTGTGAGCAGGTTGTTGACGTGGCTGGATCGGCTCTCCTCCCATTGGCAGATATCATGCAAACACAATGCCCACAAGCTGCTTCTCTGAATGGTGATTGGGGATTGCCTACTGTTCATGGGCTGATCATGCTTGCAAAACTGTATATCAACAAGGCTGTGTGGCATAATAAACTGGAGCTCTTTTCACACCCTATGAGTTCCCCTTCCTCATTTATCTTGCCTCTGAGATCAAAGGGCTCATACAAAGTGAGTTCTTAAAAGACAGCGGCAACAGAGAATGCCTACTCATCTTCCTCTTCAATGTTTCAATAATTCAATCATTCCCTTACTTATTAAACATTTATAAAGTGCTTATTATTTGCCAAACACTCTTCTAAGTGCTAAGGATATGAGGAAATAAATTTCTCATATCAATAGTCACTCATTTCAAAAGAATTTCTATTCTCCAGTGCATCTGTGATTTCAAAGATGAGAACATTCCCTAAAACAATGCATCTTTCAATCCTTCCATACCTACTCACAGTCTGCCTCTTTTCATGTCCTCTCATAAAACTGCTCCAGAATGTCCACTCAAAATGATAAGGGTTTTCCTAGCATTCTCTTGATATTATGTTTATATAAGAGAATAAAATACAGGTTGTATATAATGTAGATTTTTCCATTAGTTTTCTATTCACTGTGCTCATTTTTTTTCAAGTTATATATTTCTTTGATGCCATCCTTTATCCCATAACACTTCTTCTACATAATTTTCTTATATGGTAGGATATATCCAATGAATACTATTTCTTCAACTTTATTATAAACAAAACTATAAGCTCCAAGAGGGAAGAGATTCTGGCTTGATTATCTTCATTTTTTGCTCATTCTTTAGCACAGAGCTTTGTATTGAGTAAATCATAAGAGATCAGGAAAATTACTGATATTTGTCTCTTCTTCAGAGACAAACAGTATTTTACACATGCTCAATAAATGTTCACTGAATTCAACATTAAATACTAATAACACCTAATTTAGAGTTTAGCTACTTGACCTATGTAGCTGATCATATAGGCATCCTAAAGACACTATATTCCCCCCGCCAAAAGAATTGCTTAATAAATGTGCTTAATTGAATTGGAATAAATTATTATGATAATTCTCTGACATTCTATAAAAATCAGCCCATTATTTTCCTGAATTGATTGATCATTTGAAAGCATGATTGGTACATTAATCCCTTCTAGATTGCTCCAGTATATAATCTATATCATTTAAGTATTGTGCATTAAGTGCAAATGATGTCCAAGGCCCCCCAAATGCCAGCTAATAGATGCAGCAGGAAATACAATTAGCAAATTTCATGAACTAAACTTCTGTTCACAGCTCAATTCTAATGGTAATTGAGTATTTGCTAGTTAAGAGGTTTTGTCCAATTATATAGTCCTTATATGAGTGAAATAGGATGTGAAGTTCACAAGTATGCTTAAATTTCACAACAGGGAGCCTAGCTGGTGGTGTTTCACAATGTTAATCCCTCTAATCCAGGTATTACTTAATAATGAGTATTCAATAAACATGGCACTAAAGAAGTAACAAAGGATTTGCCTATTTCGTTTTCATTCTGGAACCTGTGATTTGGCCATAATTAGTAGTTGAAAAATAATTATATGCTACCTACTTATAATAGGCTTTTCTCTAAATATAAAAGGCATTTTTCCTATTATTAAAAATGTTGTAGAATACTTAGTTTATTACAAAACAAAATTACATAGGACAAGAAAAAATTTGAAATAATTAGTATATACCTTTGACAAGCTAGATAGTTTTAGGATTCTTAGAAAATGGTGTATATATAATTGAAACAAGGCCAATAAAACATCCCTATTTTCCATCACTAATGTTTAAGACTTTGAATTGCTCAGCTGAAGTATAGATTAGTTGAGGGTGCACCAAAAGATTGTCATTTTATGTGCAATTGAAAAAATGACTATTTCTGGTGTTTTAAGCATGAATTTAAAGTGGATAAATTTCTATATTTAGCAAATGCTATTAATGTTTGTTGGAAGAAAAAAGAATCAGATGGAAAATACCAACAGCATTATCTTTGTTACCTATTTAAAGATCAGTCTTCTACGCTCAATTTCTACCCTGAGCTTGATGTTAGAGGAAATGGGTTCAAATCCTTCTTCTACCATTACGACAAATTATCATTTTGCAAAATTACCTCTCTAGGCTTCAGTTTATTTATTTGTAAAATATGGAAGCGGGACTAAATGATTTCCAAGGTATCTTCTGGTTCAAAACATTTTGATTCTATATTTAAAGAAAACACCTAGAGTCTCACACTAACACAAAGATATTTGCTTTCCTATAATTTTTGAGATACCCTAACTACACATTAACATTCCATATGTGTAATTAGCAATTAGACAACCTTTCACTATTCTGTCTAGTTTTTGAGTCTATGAATTTTGCTTTTGTGACATTTTCTTTTTCTTTGATGTTAATAATCATTCTCTTTTTATAGCACTTTATAGTTCATGAAGCATCTCTTTACTATAAGCATGTAATAAAGTGAAAGCATGCTGTCACCCTGCTTCATATCCTATCCCACCCCTTTCTCTTTAAACTTTAAACTCTCCCTGTCTCCTCATCCCTTCCTTGTTTCCTAGAATTTTAACTAAAATTATATCTCAATCTTAGAGAACAAAACCAACCAAAGAAAAACATGCCTATTTATGTATTATCTACATTCAATAACTTCATTTTATCCTTATTATCTTCTGAACTTTCTGACATATAACTATAATCTCATCATTCAATTGAAACTATTCTCTCAAAAGTTTCGAATGATCACATAGTTGCTTTTCCTTGTTGACTTCTTGCCAGCAGTTCACAGTTTACTACCTTCTCTTTTTTTTCTGGCTTTTTTGTGCAACTTCTCTTTTATTTCTCCTGTTACCCATATGATGACTCCCTCTTTAGGCTAGATCTTCATCTGGGTCATACCTTATTACTATGGGTATACTCCATGTTTCTGTCCTTATTACTATGGATATGCTCCATGCTTCTGTCCTGAGCTCACTCTCTCTAAACTTTCACTTGGTGATCTTATCAGTTACCACAGACTCATTTAATCTCTGCACAGATGTCTTTTATACCTGTATATCAAGCTCTATTTTGAAATTCTTTGTCTCAATTGCTACATAGCCTTAATCACTGAATGGGTGCAGTCTCAGTCAAACTACAGGAAAACCTTAGCTTAAAAAAGCCCAGGTCTCCCACTGCATGCAGGGCTATTTCCAGTCATCCTGATCTATCTCTGGCCACTGGGCCCAGATGGTTCTGGAGGGTGAAGTGAAGCAAGTGACCTTACACAGCCCTCCCTCACTTAAATCCAAATCATTTACATGTTATGGAATTTCATACCTGTGTTCATGTTCTTCTTCAAGAAGTGCAACAAGAACAACAATAACTTCTCCTGAATTAAAGTTATCCACCACCAACTTCTTATTATAATTTAAACAATGTTCTATAAGCACTTAAAGCTCAGTATGTACAAAACAGCATTCATTGGCTCTATGCCACCTCATCCCCACATCAAACCCTGCTTTGGACTTCTCTGTCACCTTCCATCATCTAGGTGTTCAGTAAGTAATTCTGGACTGCTCATTCTCATTCATCTCACATATCCATTAGTTACTTTGTCTTGCCACTTCTGTCTCCTCACCATTCCTCATACATGTATATATCTTCTTTACTCATAACCAGTATTTTAGATCATGACCTCAGCAATTCATGTTTGAATTGTTTCAGCACCTTACTAATTGGCCTCTCTTTCTCAAGCTATTCCACTCTAATATATTGTACATTCTTCTGCCTAAGCAATTTTCCTGAAGCACAGATCTAATCATGTCATCCCTTTACTCAATAAACCTATTGACCTACTATCACTTCTAAGATCAAATATAAATCCCCTTGTTTGACATTTAAAGTTCTTCACAATCTGATTATTTTTTTCCAGTATTCTAATAAATCACTTCCTTTCTTAAACTCTATGGCACTGGCTTTCAACCATACCCCAAATGCTTTCTCTCCTTACCTTCACCTCTTAAAATTTCTACTTCCTTCAATACTCAATTAAAATAATTTGTGAAAAATGCATCATCTCCCTTTCCAATCTCCCCTGTCTTGACTGACCCTGATAGTGGTGTATTCTCTAATATTACCTTGTATTACCTTGTGCCTATCTGTACATACCATGAATAATGGGTTATTGGGTAAGAGCAGAAACTGTTGGACAAGAGCTGGGAAGAATGTATTTTCCTAAAGATAAGCTGTTCTGATTAAAAAGGATATTAACTAATAAAGGAGAGAAAGGTAGAAGAGTGCACAGATAGGATGAACCAAACAATGAAGTGTAATATACATGACATAAGAAGAAGAATAATAGAGGTCTTCAATAAAAACAAAACTCCAAATAGGAGATTTTGTTGTGAAAATCAGAACAATAACAATGCTTAAAGAATCAGATAGCTATACTCTCAAGTGAATAAGTTTAAGTGAGAAAAAAATGAACTAGAGATCTTATTTAATCCAGGCCTTGGCTTTTAAGGGTCACAAGAAGATTCAATGCATCATAGATTTAGAACTAAAAGAAAGCTTAGAGATGGCTAGATAGAAAGAGAGCAAGGTACTGTACTTGAGTATGGAAAAGATGAGTTCATATACTGCCTCAGTCACTACCTAGCTTTGTGAACCTGGGCAGATCACAATTTCTCTTAGTCTCATTTTTCTCACTTATAAAATAAGGATAATAATAACATGTACTTAAAAGGACTTTTGCCAAAATTGAGTGAGATAAGATATAAGATGCTTTGTAAATTTTAAGTGATATATAAATTCTAACTACTGTTATTGGCAGTATCTAGTCTGAACTGCCCATAATGTGAAACTTAGATCCAAAGAAGTTGTGTCTTTCAAAGAGAATAATGATGATTTTCTTTTTCTACATATTATCTCTTAGTAGTTTCATCTACTCTCGTTTCTTTGTTATCTCTATGCAGATTTCTATTTCCAAATCTAACTTCTCTATTTGAATACAAAGCCTGTATCTTCAATGTCTTCTGGACATCTTCACTTGGTCTTGCCAGTACACTTTAACTAGACACATCCATAATTGACCTCATTATCTACTCTCCAAAGGTCTATCATTTCTCCTGATATTTACTTTTTCTGTTGGCACCCTCATTTTCCCAGTCACATGTTTTGAAATCTCGGAGTCACTCTTATTCCTTACTACTCACTTGTTCACATTTAAGCAGTAGACAAGATATGTTGAGTATCCTTCCATAATCTCTCTCAAGCATACTCCATTTTCCCATTTCAAATTTGATGACACAAGTTGAATTCTATATTTCCTCCTCAGAATGCTATTAAAATAGTTAAGTAAGAAATATTTTAATAGTCTTCTAAAGAATATCCCTGATTTTCCCTCTCCAATACATTCTTCAACTGTTGTCAAGGTAATCTTTGTAACACATAAATCTGAGAATATTACTGCTTTGTCTAAAAATAACCACACACAACCTTTTGGGTTTATGGTAAGATACTAACAAAGGAAGAAGTTTAAAAGTTGTCAACAGCAGCAGCAGCAGCGGTGGTGGTGTGGCTTAGAAATCAATAGGCAAACAGGTTTTGACTTTCAGCATCTAATCTAGTCTTCAGAGGAATAACTGAGGTGGAAATCCCAAATTAAAAAGAAATCTATAATTCTGTCACTCTGAGACAACAGAGCTTTCCAGCTGGCTGATATAAGAAGAGTCCAGCAGCATTCTAGTGTTGCTCAGCCATGATGGTGGCAGCAACTCTCAAAACACAATTGGAGAACATCTACGAGTACTGAATCAAAGAAAAACATAGCTTGGGCACAAACTCAGCTAGAATTCCTGCAAGATATGAAGCAGCATTTTCCCCAAAAAATAGTTTAAAATACTTTTTTTTTTAATTTTTAATTAATTAATTAATTTATTTTTGCTAAGGCAGTTGGAGGTAAGTGACTTGCCCAGGGTCACGCAGCTAGGAAGTGTTAAGTGTCTGAGGCCACTTTTGAACTCAGGTCCTTCTGACTTCAGGGTTGGTGCTCTATCCACTGCGCCCACCTAGCTGCCCTAAAATATTTTTATAAATGGAATGAAATTGAAAAAAAAATAGAGGAAAAATAAGAGCTATGAAAGAAAGACTTGGAAAGGGAATTGTCAGTTTTAGCACAAGAGACAGAAAACTTTGTCCAAGCAACAAACTCCCTGAAAACTAGAATGGACCAAATAGAAGCTAATGACTTCATGAGGCAATAAAAATAAAAACTACGCCAAAGGGCTGAAACAAAACAGAACAGCATGAGATATTTCATAGCAGAAACAACTGATTTGGAAAAGAAATGAAGGGGGGGGGAAAGCAAGAATAATTAAATTATCTGGGACACCATGATAAGAAATATAGCATAGAAATCCTATTTCAAGAAATCAAAAAAAAAAAAAAAAAACTTGTCTAAATCTCTTAGAATCAGAAGGCAGAGAGGAAATAAAAATAATCTATCAGTTACATCCTGGAAGAAATTCCAAAAAGAAAATTTCCAGAACTCAGCCAAAATCCAGAGCTTCCAGGTCAAAGAAAAATACAAGCAACCAAAATAAAATAGTTCAAATATCAAAGAACCCACAATCAGGATCACACATGATTTTGTAGCCATTATTATAAAAGAATGGAGAACTTGGAATATCATATTAAAGAAGAAAAAGGATATGGACTTTCAGCTAAGATTTGAAAACATAGTCCTACAGGAAGAAAAACAAAAGAAAACAAGCAAAAAATCAACCTAAGGAAAAAAATGTAGAAAGTTTGAAGTAAAAACAGAGAAATGAAGAGAAAGTGGTAAATATGGATGAACTAAAAAAGTAAACAATTATAAAAATTTTATATTCAAATGGAGGAAGTGATATATTTTTTTTCTGAACCTTTTATCATTGGAGGGATTTCAATTACACCAAGCCTGGGAGAGGTTCTGTTAAATCTTAATAATCTTTTAAAAAGAATGGAAAAAAAAAAAGAGAAAGAAGAATATACTGGAGGAAGGAGGAATGAAGAAAAAAGAAGGCTAGGGAAAATTATTTCATCTATTCAAGGTACACAATAGACATATGCAAATATATTTTTAGGATATTTTTAAGAACACTGGACTATCTGAAGGGCATATATACAAAGAGTGGCAGGAAGAGTGATTTATATGTGAAACTTACTCTCTTCTGAACTGGGTAAAAAAAATAAAAAAAACATCCACAGTTAACTATAGAAATTCATTTCCATCAACAATGAAATAGAAGGAATGACGGGGGAGGAAATTTGAGGGGGATAGATTAAGAAAGGGAATAATCCTAAAGAAAAAATCAAAGGATGCACAAATATATTTAAAGTAACAAAGCATAGGAATCTGAAAGGGTAACCATAAATTGGGGAATGAATGTAGAAGTCATGGTGTTTAAAAGTGATGGAATACTATTGTGTAAATTCATCAAGATAATTACTCACCAGAATTCCAAAGGACTAATGATGAAACAAGCTACCACCTACTTTATAGAAAATTGAAAGACTTAGAATTTGGGAGGAGACATTTTTTATTTCCATTGACTACACATGTTTATAATGGGTGTTGTTTTTCTTGTGTTTTCAAATGGAATGTGAATTCAAATGGAAGATTAAGTGACTTGAATAGTTTCACAGAGTCATTTATCTATCTATTGCTCTTCAGACTGTAGAATGAAAAGTATAAAATTCAGAAGGCCAGCCTCTGTAATTTTAAGAAGGAATCAAGATTCAAGTTCTGCAAATACTATCTTGCTCCAAGATTACATAGAAGATTTTTTTATAGTTCACCTACAAATATTTTCTAGGCATATACACAGGCTCAAGGAGTGAGTGATTATTTGTGATACTTCTTCCTAAAGCTTTGTGCTATCTGATTACTTTCCTACATTTCTTTAATATTGAAAGTTTTCCAATAAATTCATTGGATTTCTATTAGTGGAAAGTTATATTATTTTATCATTTATGTCTTGAAGAACTGTGAGTAGATGAATAAATGTATAAATATCACAATGTAATCATAGTGCAATCACTCTCTTGGCAAAACAATTGTCATTCCTCCATGGATCCTTCAGCTTACGTTTGAGCAGATCCCAGAATCCTAAAAGTGCATTGTCTAACCATTAATAATCAGGCATTCTAAAATCTGATTGCAAGTCATATGTCTCTGACTACCAAAATTTAACAAGCATTTCTGCCATGTCAGAATTATGCCCTATTCTCAGCAGAATCGATATAATGAAGTTGCTCATTAAAAATAATGAGATGCCTTTGTAATGAGTCCTGATCTATAGCTTCTGTCTGAAAAAAAATTTTCCTTTCAATTGAAAAATAATTAGAATCAATTGAAATCCCTAAATTGGGATATAAAAGGTAACTGCAAAATCATGCTAAATTATGTAAACTGAATACTTTGAGAATAATCTTTGCAAAATAGCAGATTGGATATGAAACAATGATTTATTTGATGGTGAAATGTACCTGCTCCTGAAGAGCAAGTTGAAATCAAAGAACTACTTATGGGGATAATTTTTTTTCCATTAGTTATCCTACACCATTTGCTCCTAAACTTCTATTTTGAATGAACAATTGAGAATAAAGGCAGAAATCACTAAAGTACTGAGCATCTTATTTGTAGACCACAAGATTCTTGCACTGCTAAAAGATCTAAATGCATGTTTTTTCCCTTAAATGTCCATTTCCACCTCACTGAGACCAAAAAGAAGTTTAATAATTGCTTTAAACACTACAATCAATTCTAAGTGTCAGTGGTTTACAAAAATAATGAATTTTCTAATTTTTAACCAATTTTGCAATGACAAGCTTTGATAGTAAGCATCTGCCCTCAATTCTATTTTATTTTTTTAATAATGTTTCATTTTTCCAAATACATAGAAAGATAATTTTCAACATTTACCTTTGCAAAAGTATTCTGAATTGATTTCCCTCCTTTTTCCCTCCCCAAGGGAGCAAGCAATCCAATATAGGTTAAATATGTACAATTTTTAAAAATATATTTTCATATTTGTCATGCTGTGCAAGGAAAAATCAGATAAAAAGGGAAAAGCCATGAGAGGAAAAAAAAAAAACATAAGCAACAAACCACAACAATAACAAGGTGAAAATACTATGCTTTGATTCACATTCAGATTCTATAGTTCTTTCTCTGGATGTGAATGGCACTTTCTTTTTTTATTTAAATTTTATTTTTTTTGTTTATTAAAGATGTTTATTTACAGAACATATGAGTAATTTTTCTACATTCACCTTCGCAAAATTTTTTGTTCCAAATTTTTCCTCTCCTTCCTCCCACCCCCTCCCCTAGATGGTAGGTAGTCTAATAGATGTTAAAGATGTTAAAATATATGATAAATCCAATATATATATATATATACATACACACACATATATTATATATATACAGTTATCTTGCTGCACAAGAAAAATCGGATCTAGAAAGAGAAAAAAAAACAATCTAAGAAAGAAGACAAAATGCAAGCAAACATTCACAGAAAGCATTAAAATGCTATGTAACGTGGTCCACACTCAGTTTCCACAGGCCTCTCTCTGGATGTATATGACTATTTTCATCACTGAACAATAGGAACTGGTTTGAATCACATCATTGTTGAAGAGAGCCATGTCCTTCAGAATTGATCATCGTATAATCTTGTTGTTGCCATGTATAATGATCTCCTGGTTCTGCTCATTTCACTTAGCACCAGTTCATGCAAGTCTCTCCAGGCCTCTCTGAAATCGTCCTGCTGGTCGTTTCTTACAGAGCAACAATATTCCATAACATTCATATACCATAATTTATTCAGCCATTCTCCAATTGATGGGCATCCATTCAGTTTCCAGTCTCTAGCCACTACAAAAAGGGCTGCCACAAACATTTGATACAGCTAGGCCACCTTCATTTGATTTTTTTTTCCATATGAGCAAAATTATAAAACAGTTTCCACACAAAGTCAGATCTAAACAACTGGAAAAATATCAAGTGCTCTTGGATAGGTCGAGCGAATATAATAAAGATGACAATACTACCTAAACGAATCTATTTATTTAGTGTTATACCAGTCAAACTCCCAAGAAACTATTTTAGTGACCTAGAAAAAATAACAACAAAATTCTTCTGGAAAAACAAAAGGTCAAGAATTTCAAGGAAATTAGATGGCTCCTTCCATCCCAAGTCTATTGGAAATGAGGCCTGCAATTTTAAAAGGCCTAAAAGAGCATAGCTTAAAAGAACAGTCCCTTAATTCCACACCGCCTTTTAAGACTGGAAGTGGAGCTTTAAAGGAGAGATAGTTAAAAGAAAGGAGGAATTTAGGAGAAGTAGTGAGAGATCAGATGATTTTTAGATTCTCATAGGGGAAAATCAAGTACCAGTTGAAATAGTTTGCGTGCGTCCTTGTGTTGTCTGATGGAAAATAAAATATTTACAATACTACCCCAATTCTGAGGCATCTATCTAAAAATATGATGACTCCATCTCTGTCTTTCCTCTACCCACCCTCTCTCTCTGTAGATCAAATACTGTAATTTGATTTACATAAGGAGTTCTATGCAAAGAACCTTCCTCTATTAATACAAATTGACTTATGCTCTGAAATTTATAATTGTAGAAAGTTGCTTTGAGGACTAAGAGCTTACTTGGCTTTCCTAGGGCCATACTAACACATATGTGTCAAAGGTGGAAAATGACCACAGACTTTCCTGACCCTAGGGCCAGTTTTATATACATTATAGAATATCATCTTTAATTTATATATGAAAAAACTGAACTATGGAAAGTGTGACTTGCTCAAAGAAGCATACCCATCTAGAAACACTGAGGATTAAAAATAATGTTTAATTGGTTTATATTAATGTTTGTTCACTAAGTATCTGGCAAAAGAAGCCCTGGAATTAAAATTTTACCATGGATGGAAAGGACTTTGCTATGGTAGAAAAAGATTTTGTCTAGAGTTAGATATGGCTTCCTTTTACATCCAGTAACAAATACAACATCCTCTATTTGGTTCTCAAAGCCCTTCATCACCTAATCACTTTCTACACTTCTAGTCAGTCTCTTTTCCATCCATACATGCTCAGTATGTACTCTGGAATTCAATGACACTGACTCCTTGATATTCCTCACTCAAGACATGCTATTTGCCAACTAAATATTTTCTCTGGATGGCCTTCATATCTGGAATGCTCTCATTATCTTTTCCTCATAGTTTCCCTGGCTTTCTTTTAAGTTTCAGCTTCTCCAAGAATTTTTTCTCAGTCCTCTTTAATTCCAGGTCCTTCCCTCTGAGATAATATTCAAATTTATCCTGTATGTATCTTGTTTGTGTAGTTGTTGCAAATTTTCTTCTCCATTAGACAATATGCTCCTCGAGTGCTAGGATTATTATTATTATTTTTGTCTTTCTTTATGTACCATAGTACTTGGCACATGATAAGTATATATATATATATAAAATACATAAATATATACACATATACCTATATATCTACACATATTTCTGTATGTATGTGTATATATATATAATTTATATTTTAAATACATGCTACATTTATAATAGATGCTGACTAAAATGTTCAAGTCTGTCCTTTGATACATAAGTGATTATATAACAAGTTCACTCATATTTCATTGGTCTAGGCAACTTTAGAGGAGCACATGCTGGTTTTCATTGATTGAAGGAGTTTACTGGCAGGGAATTATCAATACCAATGAAATCAGAGGTCCCAATTCCCCCTCCAAAAAAATTATCCAACAAGTTTATAATTGAGAATTGAATATGACAAGAATCATAGACCTTAGAAATAAAAGGAATATAGTAATGAATTATTTAATATCTAATAGTGCTTACTATGTACCAGGAATTGACCTAAATGTTTTACAAGTATTGTTTCATTTAATCCTCATAACAACCCTGGAAGGTAGATGCTACTACCATCTCCTTTTACAGATAAGGAAACTGAGGCAAATAGAGGTTAAATAATTTTCTCAGGGTCACACAGCTAGCTAAATGTCTGAGTTTAGGTTTAAATTTAGCTTTTTTTTTTTTTTCACTCCAGATTTGGTATTCTACCTAGTTCCACCTAATTACCAAGAGTAAGCAAGCTATTATGATTCCCATGTTAGAGATGAAGTAATTGAGATCCAGAGGAATAAGTGATTTTCTCAATATCCAGTAAAGAGGGTAGAACATGTAACTAGACCTAGAATTTAAAAAGTCAGATATTCTAAAGTTCCAAAAAGTCTTTTTTTCCCCCAAATACATTCTTACACGACCTTGCTTGTGGTGTAATCCCAATACTCCAACTGTGTTTACTTCCTACATATTCCCCTTGTCACTTTAAACTAGAATAAAATATGTGAGGACCTACCACTTTATCCAATTGTCAGAGTAAATGCTGGAGTTTCTGTCTCCTACAATATGCATCTGAAATGAGTTCAACTTTTAAGTTGATTCCTGTTCTCATGGATTTGAAGGATTTAGTTCAGACCTTTCATTCTTTTTCAAGATGTATATTTAAAAATGTGTGTCTTTAAATCATTATCTTCTAATTTAAGTTCTTTTAAATATTTAGATCAAGGACTCTAACACTAGAAAACAATTTTAAAGATTATCTGGTCTTTATATTCTAGATGAAGAGTCTAAGACATAGAAGGAGAGGAAAATTACCCATTCATTCAGAAACTAAGCAAGACAAAAACTCAAAGATTCTACTTCCTTTCCTCCTTCTTGTATCATAACATCCTCTCAATTCAGGCTCACTGTACAAAACGAAATTATAACAAAAGCAATGGTATGGATGTACAACTGAATCTAAAGCCCAATAGGCATAGTTCTAGCATCCTAAGGAGGAATAAAAGACAAGATTAATGACAACTGTTATGCTTCAGAATAATGATTCTTCTCATTGAGGTGGAAGTAGGTTTAAAGAAATGAAAGAATATAGCATGGTATAATGAAAAGAGATTTGGAATTCAGAAGTTGTGTTCAAATCTTGATTTGGCCAATTAGCTATCTCTGCCTTCTTGAAAAGACAATTGATCTCTCTGCATTTCAGTTTCCTTTTTCCATAAAAAAAGAAGTTGGATTAAATTACATACAATGAGTGCTTAATAAATGCTTGTGTATTAATTGTTAGAGTAATTCTAGTTTGAAATCTCAAAGTCACCTGAATGAATAGATTTCATTCAGTGCTGACATTTGTCTCTATAGTCTCTTCTTTCACCTCCAAATAAAATCTTGAGTCTTCGAGAGAATAGTTGTCTCCAGCATCTCTTAAGGGGTTAAGGTTCTGCTTAATGCTTAAATGGGAGGAATAGATCAGGGAAGAGCATACTTTGGGAAAATGTACTTGGCATTTATAGAGCATAATACTTGACAGGCTCCATCAATTAGACATCCAATATAACATACTGTCAGAGAGGTGTTTTGCAAATAAAAGTCAAGCAGGTTAAGGAAGCAGAAATATGTGCTGGGGATTGAGGTTATGTGATTAAGTATAGCAGGCTCACCTACCAGTCAATTCATATCTATCACCATGGTCTCCAAGCAAATAAAAAAAAACATTAATTTTATTCTGATTATTGGGGAAAATTATTTTTCCCCCCTAAGAATGAAATCATTTAAAACAATGTTGAATGTACTTTGAGTGCTTAACTATTGCTTGCTGGATGACTGATTGACTAATTTTTAAAACCTTAGATTGTCATGGTGTCTTGTTCCTCTTTAATGCACACTGATTTCTTGACACTAGCCCTAACAGAAGCAGAGGTTTTCAGGACTTTCACCCAATCTAATCATAGGAGGATTTCTGTTTTTTACACAGCCGATATAAAATGGAATAAAAATGAAAATAATGTTTTGTTAATCATAAGGGCATTTCTTGTGTGTATGTAGATATGGAAAGTGGAGATAACACTCTGCTGTTTGGGGAGTGAAATAGAAAAGAAATTGGGAATACATGTTTGAATGGAGAAGGCTAACAACAAATAGAGGAATAATGAACAATATTTGACATGTCCAATGGCTATATGCTTTCCTTCTTCAGTTCAGTTTTTTAGAATCATTAACTTTTCTCAAGAAGTCAACAAGATCTTTAAACAAGATGTTTTGCTAACCAGTCTATTTCTACCCCTACTCAATATGGACAGCTAATGGCACCATAGTGCATAAAGTGCTGGGTCTGGAGTTAGGAAGGCTTATTTTCCTGAGTTCAAATCTGGCTTCACACACTTACTGACTAGCTATGTGATGTGAGGCAAGTCACTTAACTCTGCTTTTGTTTCCTCATCTGTAAAATGAGCTGGAGAAGAAAATGTCAAATCACTCCAGTATCTTTGCCAAGAAAACCCCAAATGACTCACTAAAAGACAGACAGGACTGAAAAAAGATAGAACATAATTTTTGTACATGTTATTGTTTCCATTATAATGTAACATTCTTGAAGACAAAAAGAAGTTGTTCTTTCTTGGTATTCCCTGTGCTTAGCAAATAGTAAGCTCTTAACAAATATTTATTGACTAAGTGGAATTTCAATTTGGCCACAATAGGAAAGTACCTAAAGTTTGGGAGAGTAATTTAGAAAATGATAAAATAACCAACTTTCACTTGAATTATTGCAAAATTTGTTGGAATGTTTTATTTCCTTATGATCAAGGACGATAAACTACAGTTTAGTATGGTGGCAAGAATGCTTGCTTTAGAATTTAAGAGCTTATGTTTGAAATTGATCTATTGTTATTTACCATTTATTCCAAAGCTTCTTTAATTGTGGGTCACAGCCCATATAGGGTTGCATAACTGAATATGGGGATTGTAAAAAAATCTCTCAACTGCAAAAGGTTTGTGAATGCTCTGCATCCTGCAGCATCAAATATTCCACCAAGAATTATTTCTTTATTTAAAACTAAATAAGCATATTCATTTCATTGGCATGCAAATATGATTTTATTTTTAATAAATGATAAAATTATATGTATACCAAATAATTGTTTTAAAATAAATTTCTTCATGATTTATTATCAGTAAATGTTTGATTTATGTAACTATTTTATATACTTATATATCTGGGGTTGCATAAAAATTTCTTGAGTGAAAAGGGGTTATAAATGGAAAAGTTTAAGAAGCTTGATCTATATGATCAAAGTCAAGTCCTTTCTCCTCTCTGAGTGTAAGTTTCTTCATCTATAAAATGAGGAAATGCTTTAAATGATTTCTAAGCTTTTTTATCACTTTAGTTCTATGATCCTCTGGTTAGTAGCCATGTTTGGACATCTGTCAATCCATTAAGATGTGTTTATTAATTGACTACTATGTGACAGATTTATGCTAGGTACTAAGGATACAAATATGACAAAATGATCCCATGTCATTAGGAATTTATATTCTAATAGAAAAGAGAATTATATATATATATACACATGTACACATATATGTATGTATGCACACATAGAGACATACATATATACATATATGCACAATGATATATGTGCATGTATTTAGATATTGTTTTTGTTCAGTCATGAAAGACTGTTCATGATCCCACAGACCATACTGTCCATGGTTTGTATTTTTGTTTGTTTGGCAGACACTGGAGTAGTTTGCCATTTCTTTCTCGAGTGGATTAAGGCAAACAGAGTTTAAGTGACTTGCCTAGAATTCTCCAGCTTGTAATCAGCAGTTCTGCTTGTTGTTACCTCTTCAGCAGCTCTGTGTAGTCTATTTTTATACTGGGAATTCTGCGTTCTATAAAAATAGAGTGGAGACTTTTGTTCACCTAATTTTTTGAACAAAAAATTTAATAGACCTGGAAAATATCAGATAAGAATGATAACCCTAGCTTGTTCTATGTGGATTGTACAGATGTAAAGAAATACTTAGACAAGTGAGTATCTGACTAGTAAGCTATCTGTATCTGTAAATATCTGACACTAGATTTGAACTCAAATTTTCCTTACTTCAGCACTCTATCTACTGAGCCACTGTGACACACACATAACACATACACACACACACAGAGAATTATATATGTGTGTACATATAGGCATGTATTTATAATATATATGTATATCTATCATACCTGCATATATATATACAGTATAGGTAAGCATATGTATCAGACAAAATATAAAGAGAATAAAATACAAAATAGTTAAATAAAAATCTGTTTGAGAAAGGGGGCACTAGCCCTTGGAGGGGAATCAAGGAAGACTTTCTGTAAAAGTTGGCCCTTGAGCTGTCTTGAAAGGCATAGGAGACAAAGATGAAAAATTGTACATTCTAGGGAGAAGGGCAGCCAGTGTAACATCACAGTGAATTTTTGTGTGTAAGTAACAAAGAAAACACCCACGATAATGAACCAGGAAAGAGACTGAGAAAGATCAGTTAAACAAATGGCAAATGGGGAAAAGACCAAAAGAATAGTGCCAAGAAAGCCCAGAGAAGAGACTAACTGAGGAGAAAGTGATCAATAGTGTCAAATCCAACAGCTAGATAGAGAAAAATTTTCATTGGGGAAAAAAAAGATAATCAGATTTGGTAACTAAGACATTATCAGAGGGAAAAATTCCCACATGTGCAAAAATATTTGTAGTAGCCCTTTTTATAGTGGCAAAGAACTTTAAAATGAGTGAATGCCTATTAATTGGGAAATTGTTAAGTTATGATATATGAAAGTAAAAGAATATTATTGTTCTATAAAAAATGATGAACACGATTTTTTAAAGGCCTATAAAGATTTACATGAACTGATGCTATGTGAAACAAGCAGAACCAGGAAAACAGTGTACATAGCAACCACAAGATTATGTGATCAATTATAATAGATCAGTTCTTCTCACAATTCAGTGATCCAAAACAATTCCAATAAACTTTGAAAGGAAAATGTCATCTGCATCCAGAGAGAGAACTATAGAAATTAAATGTGAATCAACACATACAATTTTCACCTTTTTTATTCTTTTTTCATGTTTTTTCCTTTTGTTCTAATTTTTCTCTCCCAGTATGACTTATGTAGAACTATGTAAAAAGTGAATGTACATATATAATCTTACATAAAGAAAAAAAAACTTCCCATAAAAAGACAGCATTGTTATTGTCAGACGTGAGCTAAGCACAAAAAATGCAGATAGGAGAATCTTTGCAGAAGCTGTCTAAGATCAAGATCAAAATCAATAGTATTCAAGATTGGGACCTAGAATTAGGATGCCAAAAATGAATTTAGGATAAAATAAAGCCCTATGATATAGTTAAAGTTGAATTAGTAGATGAAGTTTTGAATGCACTAAAATAAAAATCTAAAGCAAAACTCACAGTTCAACAGAAAAGCCAAACTAATAAAATGGGGTCAGGGGTATATCAATAATTTCCTTTACCTTTATTGGTTCAAGGTCCATAGGTTCAGCCAGATGTTCCCTGAGACCCAAAGTTACAAGCAGCGTTAAAAAACTTGCTTAGGGTATTTGATTGGATCAATCACTAAGTAAATGTCATGGATTTGCATCTAGTATAGTTTTCTCACTTGTCTAAGTATTTCTTTACATCTGTACAATCCACATAGAACAAGCTAGGGTTATCATTCTTATCTGATATTTTCCAGGTCTATTAAATTTTTTGTTCAAAAAATTAGGTGAACAAAAGTCTCCACTCTATTTTTATAGAACGCAGAATTCCCAGTATAAAAATAGACTACACAGAACTGCTGAAGAGGTAACAACAAGCAGAACTGCTGATTACAAGCTGGAGAATCTGAAGGAAATGCAGATAAAATAATTCCTATTTCTCCTTCTTAGGAGGCAAAGTCAATGGAAAATGGACCCCTTGAAAATAGTGACACTGATACAAGGGTAGATCACATGGAGAGATTCCTGAGGCATCTCTACAAACTGCATGTGAATATCCTGTTTATTCAACACTCAACTTATTGCTAATTTTTTTAAAATCAAATTTTAATTTCCTTTCATCCAGTTCCTGAAATGCATTTTTTTACATCTTTTAATGTAATGACCACATATATTTAAATTTATAAAACACCAAGCAACACGCGTTAGTGGAGAAAAGCTTTTGAACTGATTGTTCTAGTCACTGGCTTTTCCACTAATTGGTTTTGAGACCTTGGGCTCCTCAAGTTACTTCCCCAGACCTCATCTACAAAATGATGGGGTTGGGCTACGTGATTTCTAACAATCTTTGCTGCTCCAGGCTCTCTAATATTTTTCATCCTTCTCCAAATAAAAGAAAGCTAGATAGAGTAAATTCACAGAGGAATCAATATGTAGAATTTTGCATATGAAAGAAAAAAAACCTCTTCTATTAGAAGACCATATTTCTTTTATATTTGACCAGATATGTAATGCAAGAATGCTGGGAAATAATCTAAGTTTGCATTTTCTCATGTTTCTTCATCCATTCATCATCCATTTATTCAGTCATCATTCATTCATTTATTCAAGAAGCATTTATTTAGCATCTGCCATGAGAAGCAGTGTAAGGTAATGCAAAAAGAGCAGACCTTGTACTCCTGAAGAACTGAATTCAGATCTTACCTACAAACACATACTTGTTCGCTTTGTCTAAGTAACTTCTTAGATCTGGTTTAGGCAATTTTAAGATTGCAAGCTACAGAGAAAGTACTGATTGTATTGATAGAGGAAGTTTCCCTATTTGGGAATTCTCTATAGCAGTGAAATCAAAGATCCAATCTTTGATCCTTTTGCTTATTTAGTTGCAGGCACTATGCTAGTCCCTTAGAATATAAAGAACAAAACTGTTCTTGAATTCTGGAATCAGAAGAACTATTAGAGCAAAACATGAACCTAGTAAAGAAACATAAAACTGGATAAATAAATTTTCAGGAGGGAACACCAGCAATTAGAGGTGAAGTGAAGATCATGAAAGGCTTTCTGAAGAAGATAGCACTTAATTTGAGCTTTAAAACCACTTGACTCCAAAACTTAGATCCACTGCCTACTTTCTATCAGTCATTTCTACCATTATTGCCCAAGGTCCTTGGGGTCTTGATATCTGCCTTGTTCCTTTGTCTGCCAGACTCTAAGTACCACATGACTTGCCATCTGCCATGACATTGACCTTTCCTTTATGTGTTGCCTCATCCAATTAGAATGTATGCTCTTTGAGAGCAGGGACTTTCTATCATTTTTTTTTTGTAGCATTGTTTAGCACAGAGCTGAGAACATGTAAATGTTTAATAAGTACTTTTCAATATTTTTATATTACAACTTTAAAAATATTTCAAAGATGATCATATTCTACAAAATTTTAGTCAAATTATGCACTGGATATTAATATTAAAATTGTCTAGGTCCCTTTGGGACACCATCTAAAATTACAAAGTTGCTCAATGTGAAACTGAGGAAAATTGTGAAGTAACTTCTCTCTAGCTGAGAAGAGAGCATTTGCTTCTTGAATCAAGATGACTTGATTCTATCTTAGACACATACCCACTGCCTGATGGTGGTTAAGTCATTTAAGCTCTATCCAGTTTCTTCATATGTAAAATTGGCATAATAAAACCACCTACTTTTCAAGACTGTGAGGATAAAGTGAGATATTTGTAAAATGCTGAGCAAACTTCAGAACACTATGTAACTATAATATTCTATAAAGTTAGAGATTAGACTAGTTTAATTTACATTGTTTAGACCTCAGAGTTCATCAAATCCAGAAATTCTTAATTTGGAGTCAGTTAACTTTTTTTAATAATTAATTTCCTTTGTAATCTTATGTACTCTGTCTCATACATGTAAAATATTATTCTGCAAAAAAGGAGTCCATAAATCTTGTCAGATTGCCAAAGGGGATTATGACACAAAAAAGATCAAGAACCCCTAATTTATTTAACTCTTTCATTTTCCTGATGGGAAACCAGAAACTCCAATAATTTAAGATTTTTGCCTAAATTTATACAATTAGTAACTAGAAGAATTGGAGTAAATTCAGTTTTTCTGACTCCAAATCAGATGATCTTCCTAATTTTATCAGTTATATTATATTTTGCTTCTTAGAATTTTTTATGTTTATTTCCATAGATGTTGACATTCTTTTGGATGAAATGAGGCACTCAGAAGTCACTGAACATTTAACAAAGGTTTACTTTGCTTTAATACTGTAAGGCTATACAATAAGAATACATCTAAACTTAGTTTCTCTGAAAATGACAAAGCTTGTCTCCTTTTGTAAACTTGTCTGGTCAGTAATTTTTCAGGCAGTCATTGGGGACTGACAACTTGTTTGATCTCATACACCTACAAAGTATATGAGATCCAGATTACCTGTGACTTCGAGTTTTGATACCTTTCTACTAGAAAGTTCCATAAGAGAAGCTGGAGCAAAAGGAAATTGTATAAGGAAAACATTGGTCCAATCACAATAGGAATATAGATACTCTGTCTCTCTATATTTACATGCCCAATTCTTTTCTGTAAAAAATAAATTTACTTATTTCTTCATAGTGTCTCTATGACTCTGAATTCTCATAGACTGTGCCAATGATTTGCTGGTTGAGGGATCCCTCTAAGCTAAAAAGACTTAAAATATGGTCCTGGCAACAGACCATATGTCTGTCAACAAAAAATCTGCTTAGCAGAGTAAAAAGAAGCTCTTCACTAGAGGGGTAATGGCAAGATGATTTGGATTTTGGTTTTTGGTTTTTGGACATTGCAGGAGAAATTGTCTACAAAGGCACAGAAAGTTTATCATCTCAATTTTTGGATGGTGTTCCTATAGCCAAAACAATCAAAGATCTTTGAATTATCAAAATATATGAGACCTGTTCATACAAAAAAATGTTTGATGAATAGATCATCCTTATCATCATAAGAATTAATAACAATTATTATTCTTCATAATAATTAACAATAACCAGACCAATTTGCAAAGACAAATTAAAGCATGGAATACTGATGATGTGTTTTTGGAAGGGGGGAATACAATAATAAAACTGTGCATCTATTGATTTCTCACTACATATAGCATAGTATACACAAGAAAATAAACTCATAAGAAATTAAGATGATTAGCAAACAATGTTTGAGCTTCATGAAGCTTTCATTTCTTACTTGGATATTTCTTTGAATATACTTAATCATTTCTTATAAACTTCTCTGTGTATTTTTTAAAAGGTAGAATCAGCTTTAGCTATTAATCTTATCAAGGCTGACTGCAGGTTCACCTAATTTCCAAGAAAGAGGTTATCATTGTATACAACCTCCTGTACCCTCTTAGAAGATCATATATAGCTATTTTCTTCTTGATAGTGGGGGTGGGGGTATTGCAAGATTGCCATATCTGGTAGAAATATGATCTCTAAACTGCTTTAGAGAAGGCAAGATATGATTTCATTCAGGGGAGCATGGATTAAACTGTCCAGGCTTGCCCAGAGACTGCCTTTCCTTTCTTTATGTGTTCCTGTCCTCTAGCACTGGGCTTGTGAATACTGAAAGCCCTGAAAGGTATTGGAATGCTGGAAACATTATTGGAGCAACCTACTAGGGCAGTATTTGCCATGGGAAAAGAATCTGGTTTGTGACCAGGGAAATGTTGGCATCAGAATAGTAAGTCCTGGAAGAAAGACAATCTCATTTGGTATTTGATCAGACTGTGCTAGGTGGAAATGCCATAGGAATAAAACTGATTAGCAGATTCACCCAAACTGTGAATGTCTCAAAGAGGCTTAATCTTTCATTTCTTGCCTTTCCCTTTTCTATATGGGAATTGATGATCATATCAAATTGATTTTACATTGGATATTAAAAAAAACTTTTTTGCTTCTATCTGTTCTGTAAGTAGGAACTCTATATGAAGCAGAGTGAGGGTGAAGAAAGGACTAAGAGATCATATTTCACTTTTTAAGAAGTCAGGCATCCCAGAAGAATGAATTCAGATGAGCTTCAATTCCAGGTAAAGGATAGGAATTAGAACAGCGCACCAATCTCTGTGGCCTCAGACTAGCAGGCCACTGTGTTAGATCAGTCAAAGGATTCAATTGGTTCTCAAATAAATAATAAAACAAAATAAAGAAAAACAAAAAAACCCTGGCATTTGCACATCCATTGAAAATCAAACCAAACAAAAGGAAAGTGAGGCAGTTAATTATAGGTTGATGTACTGTGGGGAAAAAAATGCTGTGAACTCTTTCCTCTTGACCAAATGGGTAAATAGTTTAAGCATTAAAAAATTTAACACTTCATGAATGGTTAGGTTTGTTTTGTTTTCTTCACTCACCTCGATTTAATTATGACCTGTAAATGTTACCCAAAGAGAAAATACAATTTTATCCATTTTAATCTTCATTTTTCATTCATTCTACTTTTTAATCATTTGCTTCATTGAGCACTTACATGGTTAATTTCACTGAATTATCCCAAACTACAGATGAGTGGGCTTTTATCTGGACTTACAAAGGTTCCTCATTAGAGAACTTTAATAAGTTGAAAATAGACTCTAGCTGTGGCAAGGAAACCTTATAAGGCAATTATGTGGCACTGACTACAGGTAAGAAAGCCAAGTTTTGAAAATAATTTAAACTATTAGGTGTTTGGAACTTTTTTTTTAATTATGCATCTGAAATGCTTATTAGCAATATTTGTAGATTATTTCATTCCCCATTAGTAAAAGGTATATCCATTACATCTTCGAATTATCTATGATTCCTATTTAATATGTCAGCCTGATCAATTCTGAAAACCTAGCATTCCCTTGGAAGTTGGAAGGGTCACTCATAAGTAAATACTATAAGTATTTACACTTCACAAGTTTAAGCAGTTGAAACAGAGAAAGGATACCAAGTTTAAAAAAATGCTGAGTAAAACAAGGGAATTTCATGGTTGGGAAAGTAAAAAAAATGAAATCAGAAAAATACCTTAAGTGATAAAGAAAGGCAAGAAAACAAAGGTGGACAATCAATCAATTGACAAAAAAGAATATTATCACATATATAAACTATATCAGATTGTCTACTCTCTCCAGAAGGGGATGAAGGGGTGACAGAAGTAAAGAATAGAATTTGGAGCTCAAAATTTTTAAAAATATATTTAAATTTATTTAAACACATAATTGGAAAAAAATAAACTTTACATTAAAAAGAATATTATGACTATGTGACAGGAAGTATGCTAAGAAATAAATAGGGTTACAGAGAAAAGCAAAATTGTCCCTTCCTTTATAAAGCTGAGAATCCAATGTGGGCAAGAGTCATATAAGCAAGTTTATACGCTGCAGATACAGATTCGATGAAAGCTAACTAGAGAAGATTATTGTCTGGGGTGATGGAGAAAGAAGCTTTATGGAAGATAGTACTTGAGTTTTAAAGGAAGCTAGATTTTAAAGGAAAATAGTGGGAAGCCATGTAGATGGGAGATGGAAAAGAACTTTGTTTAATCAATCAATAAGCATTACTACCAGTATATTATAAGTATTTTGCTTAGTTGTTGATTTATTCTCTACTGTCCAACTCTTTGTGACCCCATGGACCATAGCATACAATGCTCAGCCATCCTCCATTATCTCTTGAAGTTTATCCAAGTTCATGTTAATTGTTTTTATGACATTATCTATCTCATTCTCTGCCATCTTCTTTTCCTTTTGCTTTTAATCTTTCCCAGCATAAGAATCTTTTCTAATGAGTACTGTCTTCTCATTATATGACCAAAGTATTGAAAGTTTCAGCTTTAGCATTTGGCCTCCCACTGAATATCCTGAATTAATTTCTTTTAAGTATTAATTGACAATCTCTTTGCTGTCCAGGAGACTCTCAAAAATTTTCTTTAGCACCACAGTTTGAAAGCATTAATTCTGCAATGGTCAGCTTTCCCTTTGGTCCAACTCTCAGAGCCACATATTGCCACTGGAAAAACCAGAGTTTTGACTAAACAGGTCTTCGTAGGCAAGACAGTTTCTTTTTGGTCTCTGTCCAGATCTTCCATACTTTTCTTCCAAGGAGCAAGAGTCTTTTAATTTCATGGCTGAAGTAGTTGTCTGCAGTGATTTTTAAGCTCAGAGAATCTTGCCAGGTGCTTGATAATTAGTATCAATAATAATAATTGCATTTATATAGCACCCTACAATATGCCTGTTATTATGATATGCACTTTATAAAAATTATCCCATTTATCCTTACAACAACCAGAGAAAGTAGATGCTATTGTTATGCCCATTTTATAATAGAAGAAACTGAGGGAGCAGAAATTAAGTCACTTCCTTAGGATCACACAGCTAGTGAATACCAAATTTGAGGCCTTTCTAACTCCAGGCCCAATGCTCTATTCACTACACCACTTAATTGCTATCTTAGGATACAAAGATGAAAACATAATAGTCATTTACTTTGAGGACATTATGTTTTATAAGCAAAAATATCAAATTCATACAATTACATAGAAAGTAATATAGAAAGTAGGACTGGCACCTGCAAAATCAGGAAAGATTACATGTTTTGCAGGAAAACATGTGTGTTTCAGACTTTGAAAGAAATTAGAAAATCTTGGAGGAAGAAGTGAAAAATTAGTATATTTCAAGGCATGCAGCACACATACCTGTATGCAAAGGAATGAAATTATAAATGAAAGATAAAAAGTTGTGTAAGAGGAATATTTAAAAGGTCACTGACTGAATCAGAAAGTAAAGCATATGAGGAGTGGAATGTATGACAAAGAATGAATTTAAGAAGAAGATAGAGATGTGGGTGTCTATGGACTATCTCAGGAAAAGGACAGATTTCTGAATAATCCCTAGAAATCAGGCTTCTAGATATTTGGGAGGCTTAAGGCCTAAGAATAAATTAAAGTTTTCCAAACTCTAGGTATTGTTGAAAAAAAAAGAGAAAAAAATCCTAAAGACATGTTCCTTTCTTGGCCTTGATTCTAGTAAAAGAAAGAACACAAAAGTGCAGTCAGGTTTAATGCCAGTTTGAGTGCCCACATGGCTTTCACTTTGGGCCAGGCCATAGCAAGAAAATGTGAAAAAGTTGCCAATATCATGTGACTGAAATCATATAGGGGAATCACAATTTACCTCCTGGCTCTAAAAGGATGTAGCAAATTACAGTGAAAACAGCATTGGCTTCTGGAATTACAAGGTCTAGGTTCAAATCTTACCTCTGATGTTCACTATGTCCCCTTATTTAACTGTTTGTTTCCTTATCATTAAACTTAGAGGGTTGAACTGAATGACTTCTAAAGTTACTTTTCGAATCTACATTTATGCCCTTATCATAAGACAGGGTGACTAAAAAAGCATAATTTCTATCATCTCTCTCTCTCTCTATCTATCTACCTACCTACCTAAACTACCCTACCTATCTATATAGTCTATTATACTTGTGGTGTTTAAAAATATTTGTTAGTAATATGTATTTGGAAAAATAGTATTAAAAATAAAATAAAGTAGTTATTTGCTTAATGTCTCCCCCATTAGATTGTGATATCTTTAAGGTCTGTAGCTGTCTTTACCCTGAGTATTCTCAGCATCTAGCACAGTTCATGGCACAGAAAAGTTGCTTAATAAATACTTATTGGCTGATTGGTCATTTCCATACAATCAATTCTATGAACTTGTGGAAGGAGGTTGGGCAAAGCCAGGGAAAATAACATATGTATTGAAATTCTAATGGGAAAATGTATACTTCTAAGCTATAGTAAGAAGAAATTAGACAAAGAAGTATCAGGCTTTTTTTTTTTTTTTTAAGCTTGGCATTAATAAGAAGAGGCCATTAAGGGTGAAGATGCCCCAACCCAAGAGCACTCTATCAAACCAGGATACTTTGTTGTAAACAGCAGAGGCTCCAGCCTCACTGAGAACACAAAAAGGTGAGTAACTCTCCTCTTGAAATAAGCTTGCTCATTATATCCATCCTGACTCATAGTGCTGACATCATTTGTCCATCATCACTTAGTATTCCTCTTTTCATTTGATTATATCAGGGATCAAAATATAAATAATAAGCAAGGTTAGTAAGCAGAGTTAGTTTAAACCAGCTGACACTCATGGCTAAGTTTCCAGAGTGAGCATTTATACCTCAGAAATTGAACACTAGGAATTAAGTCTTCATTTATTATTGTATTTTCCCAATATCTAAACTTATCACAATGATAGAAAAAAATGCTAACAGTGTATATTAAATTTAAAAGTGTGTCCTGCATATAAATATATACAAATATAGATATGCACACATGCATGCATTTGTGTGTGTGTGTGTGTGTGTGTGTGTGTGTGTGTGCATAGGTAGAAAAGCTGGTTGTTAAACATTTACCAGTAAATCACTACTAGCAAGCCTCATGAAAATACAGAATATAAAACTTTCCTGGAACTTGAGGGGAAGAGGGAACCTTTAGAAAGATTATCTTCCAAAAACTTAATATAATACATTTTCATGACTGTTTAGTGGGAATCCATTTAAAATCTCATTATGATTTTCTTTTCAAAGAGAATCACCTGGGATTTGCAATTACTCAGCAAATAAGAAAACAATCTTAGACAGTATGATAGCTTAAGAAATGAACACAAATTACTCCACTGTCTTCTGATCGGATCTAAAAAATAGAGATAGAATTAAAGCTCTCTCTTTGGAGTGTCCTGTGCAAATTTATCTCCAAAGCTTACATTCTCATTTGTTATCTGGTACAAAATCCTGACAGTTATTTTCCAATATCTATTGGCTCCAATCCTCCCTTCTGTGCGTCTAGTCTACATTATTTTTATCTCCTTTATTCATCTTCTATTAAAGGCAAAAAAACCACAGGACATAGCAATGGTGCATGTTGTAGACATACAGAAATTGCATGAATCCTTTCAAGGAAATCTTCACTTTATCTCTAGATCAAGTTCCCCTCCATAGTCTTTGAAAAACCTTAATAATGCTCCATAAATGTGTGCTGTTGTTACAATCATGACAACAAAGGAAAAGTCATCCATACATTTGTTTCAACGTCTGCTCTCAGAATTCATTAGTAACAGATACAAATCATAATTTTGATGATCTTATGTATCAATAAACTTCAGTGGCTCCCTATTATCTTCAGGATCAAATATAAAATCATGTTTGCCAGGTTGCTTTCACAACCAGGGCCTTTTCCTATCTTTTTCAGTCTTCCCAACTAAGAACATTGCCTCATACTTTACTAACTTCTAAGCATTCTATAATCCAGCTACATTGGACTACTTCCTATTCCTCACCTACTCCAGCTCCCAACTCCAGGCATTTGCATTGGCAGAATATATGTAATGTTTTTCCTTCTAATGCCAATCTTCTTGCTTCTCTAGCTTATTTCAAGACTTTCAAATCTTAGCATGTGGCCTTTCATAGTTTTGTAAATAACTACTCCTTTCTCTCTAAGATTGCTTTTTATTGGAGGTAGAGGAATTTACTACAAGTATTTGAAGACTTCTGATGCAATGGGCAGATAAGAAAAATTAGTTCCAATGGTCATGAAGGTAGAGAAGCACCCTGGAACACTTAGAGATTTGTCAGACATTGAAGACACCAGGACATCACCAGTTGTTTGATGATTTTATGCAACTCTGCCTCACTTAAATTCAATTCATGTGTGAATCAAGATATCACTCCCTGATATCATTGATTCTCCTCAAACATTCCACAATGTCTCCTCAAACATTAAAACAACATTCCATTTAAATTACATATATCTTACATCTTTATCATTATATTCACTTTTTCTCCTTCATTATGTGAACTCTCTGAGTGTAGGAAATGGGTTTGTGTCTTCTTTTTGTATCCCTGGCACTTAGCGCCTATGTGCCAAGATACATAGTAAGCACCTAATAGATGTTTCTGTTTTGACTGTTGTTGACATAAGAAGTTGTCTCCCACAATGAAGGCATGAATTCAGTAAATGGAAGCTTTGTATTACATGTCAAAGAATATAGCTCAGCAAATGCAGCTTGTAAGGTAGTCAAGATATGTTTGCATAAATAAAAAACATTAGAATCTACTAAACCCAATCACTAATTTATTAATTTGATATTTTTCCTCTTTATGATCATTAGCCAGAATTCAGATGTGAATAATGACACATTACTTTAAGGCAGTAGAAGTACTGCTATTGCATTCATACTGACTGTCTACCACTGCCCACTTATCCCTCAGATAAATTGAGCCAAGTCTAATTTCTGGATTGTGCTTGGAATATAAATCTACAAAATGTATGGATGTGGAGTGTGTGTGTGTGTGTGTGTGTGTGTGTGTGTGTGTGTGTACATACTATGTGAGGCCAGAAGTACGCTTAAGAACCCCTTTGTGGCATATGTGATAATCTGCTGTTAAATAAGTTGATTCTGTATTGTGAAGATAGCCAAAGAATTGATTTTCAGTTTAGCCAAAAGGCCATGACACCACAGACTTTTACCATAAGTCAAACTGTTGAAGCAATTTGCTTTGCCCTCTTATTAATAGGATAAATTATTTCATTTTCTATTGACTAGAACTGATACATGAGGGTAGTAAAAACCATATTGAAAATGAAATTCTATAATTCAAAAAACAAAAAAATCTGCCTTTTTTACTTATATTTTGCCCCTTAAATGAGAGTAAAAGAAAAACAAAATCCCTCTTAAAGCCATGCATAGTTGAACATATGTATATGTATATAAAATCTCATTCCACATCTTGTCTTTCATGTCTTAATCAATAGGTGGAAAATGTATTTAATCACGAATCATTTGGCAGTGTTATTGTCATTACACTGATCAGAATTCCTTTCAAAGCTGTTTCTCTTTATAATATTTTTGTTACTGCACAAATTTTTCTTCTTATTCTACACAATTCATTCTACATCAGTCCATATATGTCTTTTCAAGTTTCTTTGAAACTTTCCCCTTCATTTTTATAGAACAATATTGTTATATCATATTTATATACCATAACTTGTTCAATCATTGCCCAATTGGACACTACCCTGACTCACCCTCCCCGCCCCCATTCCCAGTCTATTCCTTCTCAGAAGGATCTGTAGCTACTCTGTTAATTCTGCCTCCCACATTAACTCTTCAAAGCAGAATGAAAAGAAACTAAAAGCAATGCTTTCATTAAAAAGTGGAATCTATATTCCTCCCAGGCTCTATATATCCTTAGAACACAAGCTGAAGGCTCCCCTAAGGGAAAATTTTCATGACATAGAAAATCCTACTCATGAAAAATAAATAACCCCAATTTGTTTGTTTGTGTCTTTGTAAGCCTTTTTAAAAAACATTAAAAATTTTTGAGTTCCAAATTTTATCTCTCTTCTCCTTCTTTTGCTCCCTCCCTGAAATGGTAAACAATCAGATATAGATTTTGCAATTATGTAAAACATTTCTGTATCAGTCACTTGAATAAAAGAAAAAAATAAAGTAAGGAAATTGCAAATGTCATTCTGTATTCAAACAATATCAACTCTTTCTTTGGAGGCAAATAGTATGTTTCATCCTTAGTCCTTTGGCATTATCTTGGATCATTGTATTACTGAGAATAGCTAAGTCATTCACAATTCTTCATTAAACAATATCACTGTTATTGTCTTGATTCTATTCATTTCACTATGCATCAAGTCATGTATGTCTTCTCAGGGTTTTCCAGAATTATTCTACTTATCATTTCTCATAGCACAATAATATTTAATTGTTCTCATATATCACAGTTTGTTAAGCCATATCCTTTCTTTTTTTAGCTGAAAAAAACTAGCATTTAATATCCTCTTTCCGTAGGTGAAAACACTAAAGAAATGCAAAATCATTATTACATTTTTTTTTCTCCCCTTCATGGAATCCTTCCAGAATACATGCAAGTCATGAAGAGAACAGGCAGTAGCAATTAGTGGGTAAGGCATGACAAGATAATAATTGTTCATTAGGCTGGATTTTAAAGTATTGCATTGCTAATATATGCTAATTTTTGCTTCAAAATCTTTTCTAGTTATTACTGCCCCATAAAAAACACTTGTTGGAACAGAGCCTAGTTTTATCTTGCATTTTTATTTTTTTTATTTTATTTTTATTTTTTTGCTTTTTTCTGCTTAGACAATTGAGATTAAGTGACTTGCCCAGAGTCACACAGCTAGGGAACGTTAAGTGTCTGAGATCGGATTTGAACTCAGGTCCTCCGGACTTCAGGGCTGGTGCTCTATCCACTGCGCCACCTAGCTGCCCCTTATTTTGCATTTTTAAAAATTCAATTCACTCATTTATTCCTGGATATTAGCTACAGACTAAAAAAGATGACAACAGGAGAGATCAGAGATTGTTTGGCCATTTCCTAATTGATGGAGAGCCTTTTGATTTCCATTTCTTGGATATCACAAAAAGATTTGCTGTAAATATTTTTTTTTCTACAAATAGGTCATTTTCCACTTTTTGGATATCTTTGGATTATAGTCCTTGAAGAGGTATTGCTGGATCCTATGCACAGTTTTATGGTCTTTTGAGCATAGTTCAAAATTGCTCTTCAAAATGAATGGATCGGTTTGCAGCTCCACCAATAAATAGTGTGTTAGTGTTCCAGGTTTCCCACATCCTCTCCACCATCTAACGTTTTCCTTTTTTTGTCATATGAGCCTATTTGATAGGTGTGAGGCTGTACCTCATTTTTTTAAAATTTCATTTCTTTAATCAATAGCAATTTATTGAGGTGTTTTTTCTTCATATGTCTATAGATAGCCTTGATTTCTTTGTTTGAAAAGAGCCTGTTCATATTTTTTAACCATTTGTCAATTAAGGAATGACTAATAAATACATTTATAATTTTTTTCATTAATTCCCTTAATATCCTCAAGCCTTTGTTTTCCCAGATAAAATTTATTATTTTTTTCTAGTATTATAAAATAACTTTTTGATGGTTTGTATTGATACAGTATTGAATAAATAGATTCATTTGAGTAGAATTGTCATTTTTATTAGGTTCAGCCTACCCACAGGCAATTAATATTTTTTCAGTTGTTTAATTTGGCTTTATTCGTGTGAAAAGTGTTTTATAGTTTTTTCATATAGTTCCTGAATTTGTTTGGCAGGTAGATTCCTTAGTATTTTACATTGTACATAGTTACTTTAAATGAAATTACTCTATCTTTTAATGCTGAACTTTGCTGATGACATATAGAAATGCTAATGATTTGCAAATTTATTTTGTATGCTGCAACTTTGCTAAAATTTTTAATTATTTCAAGTAGTTGTTTTTTTATTCGATTGTCTAGGATTTTTAAAGGATAACGTATCACCTGCAAAGAGTGATAATTTTGTTTCCTCATTACCTATAATTTCTCCTTTCTTCTTCTTTTTCTTCTTTCTTCTCCTTTTTCTTTTCTTCTTTCTTCTTCTCCTCCTTCTCCTTCCCCTTCCCCTTCTCTCTCTCTCTCTCTCTCTCTCTCTCTCTCTCTCTTTCTCTCTCTCTCTCTCTCTGTGTCTCTGTCTCTGTCTCTCTCTTTATATATATACATATATAGAGAGAGAGATAAATAGATAGATATAGATATGTACTTTCTATATATTGCTATAGCAAACATTTCTTGCACTATATTGAATAATAATGATAATGGGCATCTTTACTTTTGATCTTATTGGAAAGTCTTCTAGCTTATCTCCATTTCAGATAATGCTTGTTGATGATTTTATATAAATATTACTTATCATTTTAAGAGAAGCTCCATTTATTTCTATGCTCTTTATAGTTTCTAATATGAAACTGTTATCAAAGGCTTTTTCTGCATCTCTTGAAATAATCATATGGTTCTTGTTGCTTTTGTTTTTGATATGGTCAATTATTCTGACAGATTTCCTAACACTGAAACAGTTCTGCATTCTTGGTATAAACTCCATGTGGTCACAACGTAAGGTCCTTGTGATATATTATTGCAATATATTTTATTTATTTTTTTTAATTTAAAATTTAGGTTTAGGTGCCCGCAGCCTATTTGTATCATAAAAGGAATTAAATAGAACTTCTCCACCTATTTCTTTTTCCAATAATTTATAGAATATTGGGGCTGATTTTTCTTTAAATGTTTGGTAGATTTTCTTATGAATCCATCTGGGTCTGGAGATTTATTCTTAGGAAGTTCATTGATGGCATGTTCAATTTCTTTTTCTAAGAATGCGTTATTTAGGGTTTTTTCCTTCTGTTAACCTAAGTAATTTTGTATTTTTGTAATTATTCATCCATTTCATTTAGATTGTCAAATTTGTTGGCCTATGATTGGGCAAAATAGCACCTAACAATTGTTTTAATTTGGTTTTCTTCCTTTTTCTAAATTAAATTAATTAATGGGTTTATCTATGTTCTTGCTTTTTCTTCATAAAACCAGCTTCTAATTTGATTTATTAGTTCAATAGTTTTCTTACTTTTGATTTTACTAATCTATATTTTGATTTTCCATATTTTCACTTTGGTGTTTAATTGGAGATTTCTAACTGGTTCTTTTTTGAGGTTTTTGTTGTTGTTGTTGTTTTTAACTTGCATGTCCAATTTATCGAACTGCTTTTTTCTATTTTATGATTTAGGCAATTAGAAATATAAAATTTCCCCTACTTACTTGCATCTCATAAATTCTGGTGCGTTGCCTATTGATGTCATTTTTCTAAAGATTTATCATACCTAACTTTTCCAAAATTTGATTCACCTCCTTAAGTTTTTTTAAAGTTTATTTTTTCCTGGTTAGCATTATCTAGTTCTGAGAGGGACAAGTTGAGACCCCCCACTAGTATTGCTTTATTATCTATTTCCAGTCAAATTCTTTTTTTTTTTAACTGATGAACTATTTATTTGGGCAAGACAAAAATATCTGCACATTGTTTTCTTTTATATAGAAAGTGAAACATTTCAAATATATTAATTTTTCTTTTTTCAATAGAATTCACTTCTGTCCAGTTCCAGGAATTGCTTCTCATTTTAGAATTCACATTTCAGCAACACATATGCACACATTACAGCCAAAAGAGCATACTTGAATTTTGGATAATCATTCATGATTATAGTAACCATCTCAAAATATGGCAAAAACCCTTCTGCTCTTTCTACAACTTACTTCTTTTCTAGCCAGTTTTGGCCGTCTTTGTACAAACTTCTATCATCAACTTAATTATTATCTCTTTTAGTGAGAAATTTGACATTTTCATTATCTTTTTCACGAACTTTGATGACTCTGAACTATTGGAATATCTCTTTCTTCAACTTTAAAAACAACTATTTCACCAGCTCTAATAGGATCTTCTTGGAAATTTGTTACAAGCAGGTCTCCTCTATGAAATGCTGGCTCCATACTGCCATTCAGAAACACAATGATAGGATTTTTGCTCCCAGTGACAACTATCAAAACTTTCCATATCATAAGAGCAGATGATACAATCATGGCAAAGTTTAAAACCTGGTAATATAGCTGTTTGTTCATCTTTCTGCTTCAAAGATGTTTCTTATAAACAACATAATACAGGATTCTGTTTTTTAGTTCATTCTGCTATCTGCTTCAATTTTATGGGTAAGGTCTATCCATCCATTCACATTTAGTAACAGTAACTGTGTATTTTCCTTGACGGTATTTATCTTATTTATCCTCTTCTCTCTCTCTGAATCACTTCTTTTCCCTCCTCACAAATGTTTTACTTCTGATTATCACCTTCCCCATATACCCTCTCTTTTATTAGTCCTCCTTCCCCCTTCTATTATCCCCCCCTTTTTACTATTTTTTGGGGGTATATTTCTCTATATACAAATTTTGATTATATTAATTTTAAAACACGTTGTACAAACAAAACCAACTCATACAAGATTAGAAGAGAAGCAGTAAAGTGGGGAATTTTTTTTATTAAAAGCTTTTTATTTACAAAACTTATGAGTGATTTTTCTACATTGACCTTTGCAAAACTTTTTTTTTGTTCCAAGCTTTTCCCCTCCTTCCCCCCACCCCCCACCCCTAGATGACAGGTAATACATGCTAAATATGATAAATTATATGACAAATCCAATATATGTATACATATCTATACAGTTATCTTATCTTACTGCACAAGAAACATCAGATCTAGAAAGAGAGAAAAAAAAAAACAACCTAAGAAGGAAAACAAAATGCATGGAAATATTCACAGAAAGCATTAAAATGCTGTGTTGTGGTTCACATTCAGCTCCCTCAGGCCTCTCTCTGGATGCATATGACTATCTTCATCGCTGAACAATAGGAACTGGTTTGAATCATATCATTGTTGAAGAGAACCACGTCCATCAAAATTGATCATAGTATAGTCTTGTTGCTGTGTATAATGTTCTCCTGGTTCTGCTGATTTCACTCAGCATCAGTTCATGCAAGTCTCTCCAGGCCTCTCTGAAATCATCCTGCTGGTCATTTCTTATAGAACAATAATATTCCATAACATTCAAATTCCATAATTTATTCAGCCATTCTCCAATTGATGGGCATCCATTCAGTTTCCAGTTTCTAGCCACTACAAAAAGGGCTGCCACAAACATTCTTGCACATGTGGGTCCCTTTCACTCCTTTAAAATCTCTTTGGGATAGAGGCCCAGTAGAAACACTGCTGGGTCAAATGGTATGCACAGTTTGATAACTTTTTGAGCATAGTTCCAGATTGCTCTCCAGAATGGTTGCCACAGTTCCACCAACAATGTATCAGTGTCCCAGTTTTCCCACACCCCCTCCCACATTCATCAGTTTCTTTTCCTGTCATCTTAGCCAATCTGAGAGGTGTGTAGTGGTATCTCAGAGTTGTTTTAATTTGCATTTCTCTGATCAATAGTGATTTGGAGCACCTTTTCATGTGACTAGAAATAGTTTCAATTTCTTCATCTGAAAATTGTCTGTTCATATCTTTTGACCATTTATCAATTGGAGAATGGCTTGAATTCTTATATATTTGAGTCAATTCTCTATATATTTTAGAAATGAGGCCTTTATCAGAACCTTTTAATGTAAACATATTTTCCCAGTTTATTGCTACCCTTCTAATCTAGCCTGCATTCATTTTGTTTGTACAAAAACTTTTTAACTTGATATAGTCAAACATATCTATTTTGTGATTAATGATGATCTCTAGTTCTTCTTTGGTCACAAATTCCTTGGGGGAAAATTTTACATGCAATGTTTCTGATTAAGGCCTCATTTTTAAAATATAGAGAACTGACTCAAATTTATAAGAATAAAAGTCATTCCCAAATGATAAACAGTCAAAGGATATGAACAGACAATTTTCAGATAAAGAAGTTAAAGCCATTTCTAGCCATATGAAAAAAATACTCTAAGATTCTATTGATTAGAGGAATGCAAATTAAGAGAAGTCTGAGGTTTATACTTCATACCTCTCAGATTGGCTGAGATGACAGGAAAAAATAATGATGAATAATGGCGGAGATGTGGGACACTAATGCATTGTTAGTAGAATTATGAACTAATCCAACCATTCTAGAGAGTAATTTGGAACTTCGCCCAAAAGATTATACAGCTGTGTATATGTGTCTGTATCCCAAAGAAATCATAAAAGAGGGAAAAGAATCCAAATCTTCAAAAATTATTGTGGCAGCCCCTTTTGAAGCAGCAAGAACTGGAAACTGAGTGGATGCCTATCAATTAGGGAATGGCTAAATAAGTTATGGTATATGAATGTTATGGAATATTATTGTTCTGTAAGAAACTATCAGCAGAATGATTTCAGGAAGGTCTGGAGAGACTTAACATGAACTGATGCTAAGTGAAGTGAATAGAACCAAGAGAACATTGTACACAGCAACAAAAAGATTATGTCATTATCAATTGTGATGCATGTGGCTCTTTCCCACAATGAGCTGATTCAGGCCAATTCCAGTAGATGTGTGATGAAAAGAGTCATCTGCATCCAGAGAGGGAACTCTGGGGACTGAATGTGGATCACAGTACAATATTTGCACCATTGCAATTGTTATTGTTGTGTGTTTGCTTGTTGCTTTTTTCTCTCTCATGTTCCTCCCCCCCCCCTTGGATCTGATTTTTTTCTCATGCAGCATGATGAATATGGAAATATGTTTAGAAATGCAATTGCATGTGTTTAACTTATATTGGAATGCTTGCTGTTTAGGGGAGGGAGAGGAAGGGTGAAAAAATTGGAACACAAGGTTTTGCAGAAGTGTTGAAAACTATCTTTGAATGTATTCTTTCAGTGCAATTTTCTCTCTCCCCTTTATTTAGTTTTTTGGTGTATCATGCCATCAGAGTCACCTTATATTCACACCATCTATCTATATATATACTCCTTCTCATTACTCTTATAGTAGTAAAGTTCTTAAGAGTTACAAATATTATCTTGAACATAAATACATATAAATATAAATAGTTTAACCTCATTTAATTTCTTACATTTTCTCTTTCCTTTTTCTTCCCCCCCTTTTAAGTTTTCTTTAAGTCTTGTATTTGGAGTTCAAATTTTTATTCTACTCTGATCTTTTAATTAGGAATTCTTGAAAGACCTCTATTTTTTTTAAATATCCATTTTTTCCTCCTGAAAGATTATAATCAATTTTGTTCAGCATTTGTAATTCTAACTCCTTTGTTTTTTGGTATATCACATTCCAAGTCCTCTGGTTCTTTATGTGACAGCTGCCAAATTCTGTCTAATCCTGACTGTAGTTCCACGATATTTGATTTTTTTTTTCTGACTGCTTTCTCCTTGATCTGTGAGTTCTGGAATTTGTCTATCATACTCCTAGGAGTTTTCATTTTGAGATCTCTTTTTAAAAAGTTAGTGATCAGCAAATTCTTTTAATTTGATAGTCTCTTCTGGTTCTAATAAATCAGGGGCATATTCTTTAATACTTTCTTGAAAGATGTCATCCAGGATTATTATTTTTTATCATGGGTTTCAGGTACTCCAATAATTCTATTTTCTAGCTCAGTTGCTTTTTCAATGAGAATTTTTACTTTTTCTTTTATTTATTTATTTATTTATTACTTTTTTATTTTGCTGTATTTTATCTTGATAACTCAGAGTCATTAGTTTCTATTTGCTCAATTCTAATTTTTAAGGAATTATTTTCTTCAGTATGCTTTTGTATTTTCTATTCCATTTGGCCAATTCTGTTTTTTTAGGGAGTTATTTAACTTGGCAAATTTTTGTTTGTCTTATTCCATGCTATTGCATTATTCTTCATTTCTTTTCTCAATTTTTTTTCCATTTCTCTAATTTGCTTTTAAAAATCTCCTTTAAGCTCTTCTAGGTATTCTTTTCAGGGCTGAGACCAAATTCTATATATTTTTTTGAGTCTTCACATGTAGTCATTTTGACTGTATTGTCCTCTTTTAAATTTATGCCTTGATCTTCCCTGACACTATATTAACTTTAGATAGTGATGTTCTTTTCTTTTTTCTTTTTTTTCCTTTTTTGCTCATTTTTCTTCCCCTTTTGTGAATTGGTATTTTTATGTAGGAGTTGGGCTCTGGTCCTGTACTTTCCCAAGCTTTTTGTGCTGGGGCTTAGATTATCATTATTGGCTTTCACTGGGTTTCACACCTTACCTACCTTCTTTCAGTGGAGATTAGAGTAATCTTCTGGCTGTACTGGAGGGTGGAGTCTCCATGTTGACCTCCCAGGGGTGTGAGATTTAGTGTTGGCCTGTCCCAGAGGTAGGGTCTTTCCCTTAGGTAGATGTTGAACAGGTTTCTAGTGGCTGGTCTTGGGTATTGTTGCTAGTCTGCCACAATGGTGGGGGTTTTAATTATCAGGTTGCTATGGTAACAGTGCCTCTCTGCTAGCTGACCCTGGAAAACTAATCTTGTTGCTAGTCTGCCATAGGAGTGGGACCCTGCTGCTGGGTTGCTATGGAAACAGGGTCTCTCTCTTGGCAAGCCCCAGGGCTGGGGTCTGACTGTTGACTAGCCCCAGGGCCAGGCTTTACAATAGGCCAGCAATGGGGGGTCAAGGACTGTGATAGGGATGGTAGGTTTGCTGTGCTGCACAGACTGCTCACTTGACTAGATGACTGCTGGTTTGCAGGAGGGAGGGGCTCATTGGTGGACCATCCCAAGCTTGGAGCCTTGCTACAGAACCCCTTCTATGAGATTGGCTGCTGCTGCTGCTGCTGCAGCCTCCTCCCCTCCAAACCCAGTGAGACAGACCTTTTCAGCAGAGCTTGTAAATGCTTCCCTGATCCTATATCATTTCTGAGGCAGTTTTCTAGTTGTTTGGAGGGGAATATGAAAGGGCTTCAGGGGGTTCCTTCTTCCCTTTCATCTTGGTACTAGAAATCTCCTCCTTTTGTTTTATGTGCCAATTTTTGCTATGTGCCAATTCCCACACACCAAACAAACAAAACAAAACACAATTATGGCCAAAACATTTCATTTGATGGCTCTATAGTGCACTGAGATTTATTTAGTCAGTTTCGATTTTGTTGAGAGGAATAAAAGTGGATCTAAGTTCATAAAATTCCAGGACTAAAAGGAAAATGCAGAGATGCAATATTTTTGCCTCATCTTTCTATTAAAAAATACTAATGCCCTGAAAGATGATGAAACATACTAAAAGTCACAAAAATTACAGAATACCTAATCTCAGCCTAGAGCTCCCTTGAGTACACCATAATGGAAGCACTATGATACAATGCGCTTAACCTCTGAGGACCATGTTTTTAATCCTAACTCTTCCATTTCTTGCACACATGACTCCAAGCAAGTCATTTCACCTCTATGCACCCCAGATTTCTCATCTATAAAATCAGTAATTATTTCTCTAAAATTTGTGAACTTAAAAAATAAGATTAATTATTTCAATATAGTTAGCTTTCTTTATAATTCTATGTATGCTATTCTATGCATTTTAAAAGATTTTTCTACAGAGAGGTCCATAGGCTTCACCAGATTGCCAAAGGAATATATGATCCAAAGAGGTTAATTAAGAACCCTTAGATTAAGTGGTCTCTGAGGTCCCCTCCATCTCTACATCTATGATTCTATTGTCCATTGAAGTTAAAAAAAAAAAGAATTGATGTAATAACTGCTTGAAATCTCTACTTTATTGAGCCACCTGGTATTACAGGCACTTAACAAAGTAACTTTAGAGGGAGTCATCCAACCTATAATCAAAAATCCTGAACAGAACTCTAACTAGAGGTGGGCAATTTGGACTTTGTGCTCAGGTGTTGAATTTAAGGAATGGCTTTACTTTTTTCAGGAGGATAGAAACAACAAAGCTTAGCATATGGTTAAATATGCTTGATCGGGTGAAATAGGAAGCTCCCCTGAATGACCCACTAAATCCTGTTTTCCTCAGTTTCCTCATCTGTGAAATGATTTAGAGAAAGAAATGGCAAATCACTTCAGTACCTTTGTTACAACTTCACATGGGGTCACAGAGTCAGATAACACTGAAAAAAAATGAATGACAACAAACCAGATGATGTCACACTTCTGGTCCCTGTACATTTCAAGCAACTATATTTCAAACTAGCTCCTCCCTCCTTCCCTCTTTGATCTTTTTCTATGAGACTTGTATGGTGCACTTATGTGGTGTTTTTGTCAAGGAAACAATTTTTTCTTTTCTTTTTTTTTCAACATATACAATGGAAGATATTGTATTCATAACTGTCCATCTTTTCTTTGCTTCCTTGTAGGTTTTCTTTTGTTTTCTCCAGGCATTTTTTACTTTATTCCTCCTGCCCTTTCTTCCCTTCCCTTCCCCTAATAGGCTACAGTAAGGCACAGATATTTTTAGGTATATATACATAAATGCATGCATATTTACATATATACATATTCTCACACATACATACATGTACACATACATACAAAGACATATATGTGCATGTGTATACTTATTCTCACACAACTATATACATATATACACACCTACATATACATATATACAAACACAAAAACATACATACACATATATTCATACATCTATCTAGATAGATATCTATATTATATTTATACACACGAATACACACATTTATACGTAATGCATATATATATATGTATATATATACTCTCAAACGCACATATTTATACTTACATATATAAACACATATAAACACACATAAATATATTCATGCATATGTACACATATACATATACATGTGCCCATCCACATATATACATACAAATGTGTGCAAACATACAAATGTAACATACATTTATATACACACATGAATATACAAATGCAAACATACACATGCAAAACACACATATAAACACATGAACATACACATACATCTAAAACAATACTAATATGGGTGACACATAATGTAGATTTCTCTGTTAGTAAAAACTGATCTTGTGAGAAATGCTGAAAAGTTGGGTTTCCATAGTGTTGAAGGCTTTGAGATAGTGTTGGATTTGGATAGTGGGTACCACTAAGCAAGAGGTTTTTATAATGTGAGAGGTTAAGGAATATTAGGATTCACAGAATAATTAAGTGATCAATAGAAGCTTTGAGCAAACAAGGAATTAGGGGGAAGGGGGCTAGGAAGACACAGATGGACTCAGCTAATCAGAGTCTTGTGGTTTTGAGAAAACCACAAACTTGTTAATAGCCCATCCAGTACCTCATCTAAATTTCCAATCCATTGTACTAAATTCCAATGATCTGATGGCCTCAGAGTTGATAGAATAAGAACACTGATCCAGTTGGGGTCAATGACAGGACTTGACCAAATCACTACTGTGCCTGCTTAGTAGGCTAATTAAATATTGAGCAACACACCCCATAAGAGGAGTTTTCTGCCATTTTTGAACATGGGATATATGATGGTGGGGGAACATGTTTTATACATATTAAGGGGAAACATAGAGTGGATGTATCAGAAATATTGTAACTTGGAAGAAACAAACCAATCCTTTCTCTGAAGGGAGGTGCTGTGCCACACAAGCAGGTATATAGGTACTCCCACTTAGTGCTCCCTTTTCCCAAAGAAAAGTGAGAGCTGCTTCTGGCCAGAAAAGATAAGATGATTCCTTAAGATTTTTCTTTAATAAAATTTCCTCAATATCTAATTTTCAGTGCCAGGAGTGTTATTTCTAACAATTCTGAGAAAATTTCAAATGGATAGATGATTGGACCCGGAGTTAGGCAAACTTGAATTCAAATCCTTCCTCAGACATATCCTACCTATGTGACTCTGTGCAAATCATTTAAATTTTATCTTTCTCAGTTTCCTTTCGTATAAAATGGGGATACAAGTAGCATCTTCCTCCTAGGGATGTTGTGAGGATGAAATGAAATAATATTCATAAAGAACCTTGCAAATTTTAAAGAGCTTTATAAATGCTACCTATTGTTATTATTATCATTAGACATATTATCATGAAAATGTAAGTACTCTATCCAGGAGATTATACTCAATCTGTCACTGGAAAATTTAGAATATAAATGTCTGCCTCAGGAGACTATTTATTGGTGACACCATAAGATTTACTGATCTAATAGAAAATTATCAAAGGACCTTTGCTTTGAGAAAACAAATGCTTATTTTCTCACACATGCTGCTTCATACAAATTATGTTAATTTAAACCCAGCATGTCTTATTCACTGTAGATCTAAATCAATACTTTCCATCAAGATATCAGTCCTGATTTTCATTCATGTAATATATCAAATAGCAATATCCAATTAGGATATCCATTTTATGTCTGCTGTATAAATTTTATGGAAAAAGTACAATAACTCTCTATTACAAGGTTCTTTCAATTGAATTAGCATGACATGAATTTAATGGATCTCTTAATTGGGCAATGCTATAGAAATATTTTATGCAAATTATATTAAGAATTCCTGTATTCCAACTTTTATTGTGTTAAAAACCAACATCTTTTTTTGAAAGGAAGGAAAGAAAGAAGAGAGGAGGGAGGGAAGAAGGGAAGGAGGAAGGAAGGAAGGGAGGGAGAGAGAGAAAGAAGGAAGAAAGGAGAGAAGAATGGAGAGATGGAAGGAAGGAAAAAGGGAAGGAAGGAAAAAAGGAAGGAAGAAAGGAAAGAAGAGAGGAGGGAAGAAGGGAAGGATGAAGGAAGAGAAGGAGGGAGAGAGGGAAAGAAGGAAGGAAGGAGGGAAGGAAGGAAAGGAGAGAGAAGGGAGGGAAGAAGAGAAGGAGAAAGAAAAGAAGGAAGGAAGGAAAGAAAGAAGGAAGGAAGGAAGGGAGGGAGGGAGGAAGGGAAAGAGGTAAGGAAGGAGGGAAGAAGGGAGAGATAAAAGGAAAGAGGGAGAGATGGAAGGAAGGAAGAAAGAAGGGATGGAAGGAAGGAAGGAAGGCAGGAAGGAAGGAAGGAAGGAAAGAAGGAAGGAAGGAAGGAAGGAAGGAAGGAAGGAAGGAAGGATAGGAAGGAAGGAAGGAAGGAAGGAAGAAAGGAAGGAAGGAAGGAAGGAAGGAAGGAAGGAAGGAAGGAAGGAAGAAAGGAAGAAAGAAAGGAAGGAAAGAAGAGATCATAGTCACTTTATATTCCTTGTAGTTTTTATTCTATTTCTTTAAAATAAGAAACGTCTTTATACTAGCAAGGAATAAATAACAAGTTTGCAACTATGTAGTTCAGCATATGGCATAAAATATTAATGAACTTTTATATTTAGTAAAAGCTAGATACCATCTTGTTAGTAATTTATCGAAGTGATATCAGGTTTCTATTTTATTTGACAGTTTTTGTCTTTGTTATTCCTTTACCTTTGTAAATAGAATTGGATAGATGTGCAATGTGCTATTCTCCCTATCCTTGCCCCCCAACCTCATCATCTAAATTTCCAATTCATTGTACTAAATTCCAGTGATCTGATGGACTCAGGGTTGATAGAATAAGAACACTGGATAAGAATTCAAATGTAATTTCTGCAACTTGAATAGTTGTACAATAGTCGACCATGTAACTTCTGGAGCTCAGTTTTATCATCTCTAATGGGAGGATTTAGACTAGGTTATCTCTTAAGGTCCTTTCCAGTTCTACAATATCATGACTGTGTGACTGAAATCAGACATCTGTTTACTGATAAAAACTGGAACTTTTAAAACTTCTTGATACCAGAAAATGTCTTTTATTTTTCTTTCCATCCCTAGTTCTTAACAGTGCCTGGAACATAGTATGCACCAATAAATTCTTATTTACTGATTGATTCTTGACCAACTGGCTTTTTCAAGGCTACCTATAATACCCACTTCATAATCATATTAAAAATTCTCAACTTTTACATTAATCACCAAAATTAATAACAGATCCCTTTTAGTCCTCCTAATTAAGAGTTTTAAATAATTACTTCTGGGTGGGGATAAGGGAGAGAAACTAAAACTCAAAAATTTTAAAAACACATATAAAAAAATTTTTTTTTGGTTTTGAATGTAATTGAAGAAAATATTAAATAAAATAAATAAATACAAAATAAAAAATATTTCTTAGTTTTGTGCTCTTTTTTCCCCATTGTTGTCAATATCTTAATAAGCTGGATAAGTAAGTAAACAAAATGCCAATAAAAGGATCAACCAGATATATTCCAAATCTCATGGTGGCTGAAATCTCACCTATTTCAGTCTCACTAGGAAATGTCTTTATTTAAAAATAATAATAATAATTTTTCAAATAACATAAAAGTCTAGTGCAAAAATGAAGTAGGAAAGAGAAATTTGAGCAATGAGAAGAAATCAAAATCTACAGCATTTTTGTCATGCAAAATTGACTTCATCTGTCCTCAAATTATAGTGAGGTAATTATTCAGTCCATTTCAGATACTAATAAAAACAAATGAATGTCTCCCATATTAGATTTGTGTTTTCATACCTATCATGCCTATCCAGATTTAAATGATGGAAGATTATGAGAATTAATTCAGGTTATGGTTTTAATAGTCATAGCTTAGTCATTTAAGTAAATGTTTTGCAAGACATATTGCCATGAGAATAAATATGTACACATTCTACAAAAGGCAGCTAAACTCAATTTTTTACCATGGTTAAATGGAGTAGCATACACTTTACCTTGAAAGCTAAATAAATGATTAAAATGGTTCTTTTGTATCCAGCATAAAGAGGGCCGGCAAGAATACATCTTATAAAGTAGGCGATCTAAACCCCGAAGGTAAATCCAGGTCAGATTGTGTAGGAAACAAAATATGTTATCTTGTCAGCAGCTTCAAAACAATGTTAAAAGTTTTTTTTTCTTTTTTCATTCAGTCATTATTGACCAGGATTATATATGACTGATGAATAGGACCTGATAAAATTCTCTGCATCCATAGTATACTCAAAAAATACAACTTTGGCTACTTTTATAAATGATGGGTAGTAGTGGTGTAGTGAATAGACCACTGGACTTCAAGTCAGGAAGACATGAATTCAACACTTCTTAGCTATGTGACTCTGGGCAAGTCACTTAACCCTGCTTGCCTCAGTTTTCTCATCGGTAAAATGAACTGGAAAAAGAAATGATAAACCAATTCAGTATCTTTGCTAAGAAAATCCCAAATGGGGTCATGAAGAGTCAGAAATGAACAACATGGAGCAGGAAAAAGAGAAATAACTAGATTATGCTAAAAATAATATGCCTACCATGGAGAATTTTCTTAGATTATTTCCATAACTCTGCTTACTTTTGTGCTGTGGCAAATTGTTCAATGTGGACATACCTGAAAAGTATACTACCAAGGTAAGTGAACTTATCTATAGCACTCAAAACTTCATCATTTACTGTAACTGGTGGTTCCACATATGGATGGTATGGGGCTGACTGATGGAGGACCTGTGTTTTCTTGGTGTTAATTATTAGGCCAGTATTAGCACAAGCAACAGAGTATTGACTCATATTTTGTTATATCTCTTCTTTGGAGGCTGGCAAATTCTTCTCATTATTAGATCAGTTAAAATTAATTCGTAAGTGTATTTCCCTAATTTTTCTCTACAACTTCCCACTTGGAAACAATATGATATTGTGAATCGAGTTCTGAAACTGGAATAAGGAAAATATGGGTTCACATCTTGCTCAGGTTTTATTTAACTCTTTGTTCTGGTAAACTTACATGACCTCTTTGTCTCTCATATTTCTCATTTGTAGAAGGAAAGAGTTGAACTCAACTACCTCAGAAGTCTTTTCCAGTTCTAATTCTGTGATTCTATGTATATGTACTGGTCAACTCATCCAAGAATCTCATCAGTTCAAAGACCCCTCTCAGCCTTACAAGAGAGTTTTGTAAGATGCTCCTTCAGATTATAGGCAGTGACATTGAGGGAATTAGCCTAACACAGCATTTTTATTAGAAAAAATACTATCCACATATTGGCCTACTATTTTTCATAAGTAGTGCAATCTAGCAAACATAATACTTCCTCTCTCTCTTATCAATATATGCTAGTCACTGGGGATAAAATTATAAGTATGAAACTATTCCACTGGGGTAGAAACATGTAAAAATTGTGTATACTGAATAACATAGAGTAATTCCAAAAGGGAAAAACTAATAAATTAAAGGATAAGGAAAGTTTTCCTAAAGGAAATGTCAAATGAGCTGTGTTTTAAAGAAAGCTAGAGATTCTAAGAGACAGAATTGAGGAATAAATGAATTCCAGTCGTGGAAGCAAGAAAGAAAAAAGCATATGGGAGAAACAGCTAGCAAGTCAATATGACTAAAATGTAGTATATATCAAAGTTTCATTATTTCATGAAGGTATTTGCTTTCATTCAATCAACAAGCATTTATTCTATACATTCTACATACCTACTACTATTTTTGGAATAGTAGATGATATAGAAGTCATAGACCCAGACCTAACAATACAGGATTTGAACTCATATCCCTTAGCACTAAATTAAACATTTTTTTCCATCATAATACTCTACATACCTAAGGAGCTTACGTCTGGTTACATTAGAATCCATGAAATAATTATAGAGGAATAAGTAACATTAAGGACAAATCTTAAGAGTCATAGCCAAACTGATAGGAGTAAAGCCTATGAATTACCTCTGAAGAAGTATACAGTAGTTTTACCTTCAGAAAACTCCATTTATGCCAGATATCATTAGTCTGCATTGACCATGTCTGCAGCATTTTATTGCATAAAGAGTGTTCTCTCTTCTTTACTCCTATTGCTGCGGGAGATGGTCCTTCCATTGACATAAATTTTAATCTTTCTATGACTCAATAGAGATATTTAGTTCCTATGGCTCACAAAACTGCTGCCCTGTGCCCAACTTTGTGATAAACCTTTTTAGTTGGTTTGGGGATGATATTTCTACAATCTGAGGCCAGACACAAATTCTATCCAGTTTATTGTGATCTACCAGGGCTCAGTCCTCTAAAATAGCCTTTTAAAATACAGAACCATTTCAAAATGAGAACTTTAGGAGAAAAGCCTATGCAAAAAGAAACTTCTAGAAGTAACAGTGTCAGGTTATTCTTTCTTTACCATGCTGATCAGGTAAGACACTATCTATAGCAACCCCCAAATCCTCGCTTTGAAGAGCTACATCATACTGGGAAAATGAGCCAACCAGCAGACCACTGTTTTATTTCACAGAATGGAGCTGAGTCAAATATCATTGAAATAGCATGATTATGGCCAAAAGTCACAATGGATTTAGAAAAAAGGACTTTTTTGAGGACTTTATTTTGAAAATTAATGAATATTCTCTTTTTATTCTTATTATTCAAAGGAAGGGAGAATAGATAAGACTTTGTTTTAAGATTATAAAGTGCCTAAGTATAATATTACTGTTAATTAAGCCCTCATTTCTAAATGCTTTAAGATTTGGAAAATGCTTTACAACTTTCTCATTTTATGTGCACAACAGTTCATTGCAAGTATGTTCTTTTATTATCCTTGTTTGACAGATGGGAAAACTGAGGCAAAAAGTGTTAATACTTTTCCAGGATTTGCATACCTCCTGTGTTTGAAGCTGAATATGAATTCTTCCTGACCCCAAGATGAGTGTTCTATCCACTGTATCACAAAGGAGAGTATATTTAGAAACTGGAGGGCCATTTTTATTAATCTTGTCACATGCCCTCATTATAGAATTTAAATATTTTTTTTAAAAAGGGAATTGTGTCTCTGCTAATGTTACACATGATGCACATATTAAATGACAGAAGCAAAATTTGAACCCAAGTTCTTCAAATCTAATTCCAATACTCATTCAGCAAAAACATGCTATATTTCATCTTAGTTGAGGGAAAAGAATGAAAATGGGGGAACAGGGATCAAAACAGGAGGAGAAAGTTTTTCATTATTGAGATGGGTGGAAAGGAGAGAAAAAGAAGGAATGGAAACAGCAATCTGTGTTTTATAAGTTTCCCTTTGTCCTAATTTTATTAGCTTTTAATTAAAAACTTTTTTTCACTTTTAATCATTAGAAATATTTCTAATGAAATTTGTATTTGCAAGAGTGCAAATATAGTCAATTTAATTTAAATTTTTCTGTGGCCTAATTTACTCAAACCAGATTTTATGTGTGGATGCAGTGGAAGACCTCAGGGCTCATCTAGACATTATTGAGTACATGGTTTGAGTGTGAATTATAGAAGTGTGTTAATTTTTTAGGTAACTCACATGAAAATAAATCATATATACCTAAAGTATCTAAATAACCCAAAAATAGAGGGAAGTTTGATATGAAATATTTGCTAAGATTTAGAACTAACTCTTTCTGCAGATTTTCATTTGACTAGCCTGTCCAATGCAGAAAACAAAAGAAATTATTTGTATCAGAAATTATTTGTTTGAAATATTTTTTTCTCAGTCTTTTCTGCTACTGTAAGGCTTCTTTAAACAATATAAAAAATTGCTGTGATTTACTGGTCAAATAATGTCATAAAGGATTTTGACCAGCCTTAATTTTTCTTGAAAATCTCAATTCAAAATCAGCTTTAAAAATTTTCCCAATTGCCCTAAACATGTAGTACATTACATCTCTCTTGACTTCAAAATACAATTTAAACAAACAATAAATTTTCTAGTTCACCTATATTATTTTTAGAACTCAAATGTCTTTTAAAATGAACCATTTTAAAATGAAATGCTGCTGGAAATTGTATCATTTGAGATCAAGTTTAAATATCCATAGAAAGGTATGACATATATCTATAAGTAGATTTCCCATTTGTTGACATTCTTCCTACAGATTGTTATGTATCTTTATATTAACATCATAAATAAATGTGTCTTTTTCCCCATACCATATTATATTTTTTTTTTGCTGTGAGATGAGGGTATAATCACCACAGATCACTTGGCCTTATTAGTAAAACCTGAGTAGTAAGGTTAATAATAATAATAAAAACCTGAGTAGTAAGGTTAATAATAATAATAATAATAAAGTAACCAATAATAATATAGCTAAAGTTTTCCACTCTATCACTACTCCCTGAGAAAGGATGCACTATTGAGTAAGATGGTGAATGAGTCTATATCAAACAAGAAGTACCCTGGGAATTCAAGAAACTGCCCTATGAGGTATAGCAAACAAACTATAAAACAAAAGGAGCCTGAATCAGAGAAAAGCAAATGACTAACATCTGCTGATATTTGAGGAAAGCTGTAGGAAGAATGAGCTACAGAGTAGGATAAGGAATGCTTTCTCAGAGAGGAGCATTAAAAATTGTATTGGCTGAGATCAGCAAGAAGTAAGAGCTTCAGAAAAAAGCAATGTATTGCAGATAGCCAGATGAATCCATGAGGCATAAATTCTTAACTGGTTTTGTATCATGGACCCCCTTTGTAGTATAGAATGCTTCAGAATTGACTTGAAATTTTCCAATATATATTTTTATTATTCCTGTTCTTTTCTAGACCTGTAGTCTCCAAAATGACTATCTTATACCACTAGGAAACTATTACTTATCCCAAAAGGATAAATGATCAACTAATAGGTGGATGGAAGAGAATTTACATCGTACCCTTCCTGTGATATCCAATCATGGGGCTTACCTCCCACATACCAAACCACCCTTTTCATCACATTACCCACAGTTCCCCCATTCTGACCTGTCTCACAGCTATATAAACTACGAACCATTATCCTTGTACAACAGAAATAAATCTCTTAGGACAGTTAGTACCTAACCAGTCAAGAATCTGTAACAGTGCTACATAGGAACCATTCAGAAAATTAACAGTCTCTGCCCTCAGCATTTCTTTTCCAACATCTTGCTCCACAAGTTACTCATGCATGGTTCCAACAGGCACTTCTCAACTGACTCAGTACTTCAAAGCAGTGAGCAGGGAATAAAAGTCACAATCCCTTTTTGTTTTTCAATAGGACAGTGAATTGCACAGCTCCTTTAGCTATAAAATAAGAAGGTTGGATTAAATCATCTGATTTCATCTGAGGTTCATTCCATTTCTAAATTATGAGACTATAAGGATAAGCATTGGTGGATGGGTTGCATTCTTCATCACAGACCTCATTACAGCATTTTTCCTCTTAACTCTAGCCTTCTTCCAAATTTTTCTATTAGAGTCAAGGGCACTATTATAACCTTCTGTGTTTACCTTCTAACTATCATCTTTGAATTCGTTATTGAACACATTTAATCAGTTACCAAACTTGTCATTTCAAACTCCATACAATATCTCTGGATCCTATCCCCTTTTCTCTATTTACACAGTATCTACTCTCTACTTCAGGTTCTCATATCTCAAACCTCTCCATTCTCTATCTCAGTTTACAATTGAGGAAACTGAGACTAACAGGGTTAAGTTATTTGCCAAGGTCACAGAGCTAATGTGCCTGAGGTCAAATTTGAACTCTGGTCTTTCTGACTGCAAGCATGGTACTCTATTATGCCACCTAGATGCCCAATATTAGTACATATAATACAAGTATTTAATTTATAAATAAGAAAGACATATCAGGCCTGTGTGCTTTAAAAATTGCATTTTTCCCCTCTGATAGGATCCATAATAAAAAAGTTTACAATGCACTCTAGAGCCTCTCAATATCCTCCTTTTTTTTTTTTTTTTTTTTTTTGCTGAGGCAATTGGGGTTAAGTGACTTGCTCAGGGTCACACAGCTAGGAAGTGTCTGAGACCAGATTTGAACTCAGGTCCTCCTGACTTCAGTCAATATCCTTCTTGAAAAATGAATCTGATGCTACAATAGAACAATTTTTTGAGAAAGAGTGATGTCAGTTCTTTTCTGCCAAATAGAAATGAATTTTTAGGCGAGTTGTTGGAGGAGAGCTTGAAAACAGTTAAAGGTTTTCAAAATTTTCATAGTTTCTTCACCCCTAATTAAATACTACCACACATAGTTTAACCTCAATTAAACCATCATAACTTCAATCTATTATGACTAGTTAAATTAATGTTCTGAGTGGGGGGAAATGATCATTTCAGATAAGAGAATAATTAAAAGCCTATGAGTTTCCTCCTTGATATCTCACCTCCCTTTTTCAGTACTCCCCTACAGAAAGGTTATGCTCCTGTCAAACTAAGGTAGTTAAGCTATATAAACAAAGTACTTCACAAGTTTTAAAGTGCTATATAATATCCTAAATTATTACTCACTATCATAAAATGTGATTTATACTTTCCCAGCTGTTTACTTTTGCATATTTATCTCTGCCCCCACAAGCCTAGAAAATTTTCCTTTCAACTTCCTCTTATCCCTTATTCAAGGCTTTTTAGGCCTTCTCCAATGGCTCCAATCCATGGTAACTTCTATGTATTGAAATCTTATATTAAGTACTCCAAATTACAGTGCTGACATCTCCACAGGACTTTATGCCATGTTGCAGACATGGCTGTAATTCCAGCCCTGTAATTCCAGACTACTTTTCACATTGGATATACTCTGCCACTGAAGTGTCCCCTTCTGACTGACTATTTTCTCCCAGGATCTCTAGCCTCTTTAAAGAGGCTCAGATCAAAGACATCACCATCTCTCTTCTGGCTGCGTTGTTGATTCATTTCCACAAGACTTTCTCTACTTTCCTCCCTCTCCCTCCTATCTTTTTTTTTTTTTTGGCTCATATATTTTGTCTTAGCCCATTATAATGTAATCTTCTTGATGGGGTAAATTATCTTTTTTTCCACTTTTATTTATTCTAGCATTTAATACATTGCCTCTTAACTATTACCTCCACCTGACTTCTGCCTTTGTCACTGTCTCTTTTTGTACATTTAGAAAGAAGTCTTTTATTGGGCTGTCTGCTGTCAATCTCTTACTATTGCTATCCCTGGATGTTGCATTTGTTCACCCTTCCTGTATTTCTGTTGTCTGGGATAATCTGGATAAAAATAATTTCATCAGGTTTGCTTTTCTAAGAATATTTAAATGCCTCTTTATTATTGAATATCTCTTTTTTCATTTATGGCTAAGCTCTAATTTGAACTGTAGGTCAGCTGAGGCTGCATCCTGAGCTCCATTATTCTTTGGAACATATCATTTCATTTCCTCCTTCATTTTCAGATGGGTACAGAATACTCTTGTGTTTTCACATTTCTTGTCTTTTGTATTTGAATACTTTTCTCCTGGTGATTTACAGAACTTAGTATTTCATAGTTACATTATAAATTTATGATTTAATTATCACTATGAATCTAAAAGATTTCAGCTTTTTATTGTTTGATTTTGGAGGGTTGTTTTTGTTTGCTTTTTGTTTTGGAGTAGACTTTTTTCTGAAAGTTATCTATAAATTTTTTAAATTTATATTTCATTTTGTATTTTTAGAAATTTTGGATAGTTCTCTTCTATTATTCCCTGTATGAGGGTATTAAACTTTTTTGTTTTGTCCTGTTTCTCTGGGTAACATATGATTTTTAGATTATCTCTGTACATCCTATCATTTTGATCAGTTTGCTTTGTTATGACAGTAAGTATATTATATTTTAATTCTATTGTTTTGTTTGCTTCTTTTTTTCCAGATTTTCCCTCTCTTCTGTGTATTTGCATTTCTGACCTATTGTTCTTTCTTTTGTTTCTTTGATGTGAGGTTGACAATTGAAGATTTAAATTCTATTCTGCCCATTATTTTTTCAGGCCATACATTCTGGTCTAATAATTTTCATTTTTCTTTTGAACAATTCAGGAGCAGTGTGGTATAGATTGATGTTCTTCTCAAATTCCATAGGATCTTCTGCCTCATCAAACTTTGGATCATTTTCCTTTGTTTTACAGTATTCATTAATAGATATCTGAACCTATTTACTAGCTTTGGTAGCCATATTTCCTTCTTCTGTTACTGTTTTCCCACAAGGTCACACTATTCGTGTTCCTATCCAGATCCCTCTAATGTACAATATTCTGACCTAGCACTGACAATTCAAAAATCTACCATGCTACTGATGTGTGATTGATTTCTATAGTTTGGGTCTCCTAGCTCTGGAAAAAGTGGGGAATGTGAGATTAAGCTCAATTTTAATATTGAGCATGTGACCTGCCCGTTTCCCTACGTTCTTGGTTCTCATTAAGTGTTCCTTTGCATTGAATGTCATCACCCCAGCAAGCTTTTGCTTTTTCTGCCTAATTGCCACTGATTCTCTGTGGCAACTCAGACAAACTTCTACCCCTTGGAGCTTGAATTTCCATGCTACCAGAAAGAGTATGTGTGTATCAGGGGAGGGGAAATCCAGGGTGAAGGGTTGGATTTTGTTGCAAGCTAGAAGGTTGGGTCATTGTGTTGGCTAATGCAGAAAGTGTGGGAGGATGTTCCAAGTGAAGTCAGAGTAAGGTGTTGGTTCTGAATTTGATTTTTTTCACCCTCTTTTGTATTATATCATCATCTAGATGACAGAGACAGCTTTTAGCTTTAGCATAGAATTTCTGTTTTAGAGAGATTTGAAAAGCTGAAAAAAAATGCTCTAGTCCTCCATCTTGTAAGTCATATAACCCAGAAGTCTCCATGAGTATTTGATATGTACAATGAAATGGAGTTCAAAACACTTCAAATAATTTCAAATATCTTTAATATTAGACAAAAGTGTTAATTGCTATCTATATAGTATTAGGTTTATGTTGTATCAGTAGTGATGTATGAACATGCAATGCAAGGAACACTAACTGTATTTAAAGGACCAGAATTCAAATCCAAGCCTCGTTACTTTTCTACCTATTTGACTCTCGTCAAGTCATTTAATCTCTCTAAGTTTCCTCCATCTATATAAAATGACAGTATTGAACTAGGTTGACTTCTAATTTCTCTTTCAAGTTGAGACCTATAGTCTCATGATCTATGCATTTATGATGCTATGAGCTTCTCTCTGTCTTCTAGTTAAACTGCACTAGTCAATTTTCCCATGTATGCTTAGATGTTTTCCCACCACTTTCCCACTGCTTACTTATACTGTTCCCTATCCTGGGAATAGATGACACATCTCTTTTTATCAATTTTTAAAAAATCTTTAAAGCTTATCTCAGATGCTGCCTCTTCCATAAAGTCTCTTATGCCCATCTGCTCTTTTTCTAAACTAGTAATTGAATCACATGCAATTTTATTACATTAACTTGTGTGTAAATCTTATATCCTTTATTAAACTGCAAGCTAATTAAAGGCAAGAACTACATTTTATGTAACTTTACAGTGGCCTGTAAATTATAAATGCTTACCAAATGCTTGTTAAAGGAATGATTTCTTTATTGTTTTGATTATGACTTCACTATTAGAAGAAATAGCTTAGGTATAGCAGGAAGTCCATTCTTTATTTCCTGACAACTAATGCTATTTTTAAGCGTGTTTATGTGAGATAAAACAAGCAACAACAAAAAGTTCAATCATGCTATCCCATAAGGGAACCTGAGATGGAAGAGATTAACTGAAGTAATAAATTGCATGACTTCCGTGAGGTAGAACAGAAAAGTCTTAAGGGAAGTGTCTTGCTGAACCTTTCTTTGCCCATATGGTATTTTATACTATGTTTGGAGAGTGGTCATTACCATATCCCAGGATAGGCCAGAGATCAAGTAGAGTCGGAAGGCCTAACCATTTTGTAGGAAACAGAAAGAAATCAAATAATGAAGATGTGAAGAATGAGGTCTGGTGTCCAGAGAAAGCTTAAAAAGGGGGGAAATTTCAGACGGAGTCAGGATGAGTATAGTACAGAGTAAGCAAGGGTGAAGAGTCAAAAATGCCAAATAACAAAAGACAGATGAGATTGCTTCTTGGTTTCTAATTTCAATTGGACATAGCAGAGGTGTACTTTTAATTTCCTTTTTCTTTTCCTTATAGAAGTTGAGAGTTTCAAAGTACTTTAAAATTATGGAATCAAACATTCTTATTTTATAGATGAGGATGGTTTCAACCCAGAAAGGTCAAGTGGCTTATCTGGGATCATATGGAGGATTAGAAATAATATGTGACAAGAACTCAATTTCTTGATCCCCAGTCCAATGATCCTTCTGTCGTACTATTCAGAGTTATAATTAATGAAAATATATGCAGTGAAAATTTGAATAATGCAACCATTGCACCATTATTCTCACTAATCAGCAGGATCTAGATGTACTTCTCCATTGAATGTTGATTAGAAAACTCTTAATTGCTTAAAAGCTATCCAAGAGGCTTGTCATAGCTGCAAAATTCAACACTCATTGATCAACCTTGCAATTAGACTCCCTAAAGTTAGAAGTTAGTTGGGCTGTTCAACAGACAACACACACACACACACACACACACACACACACTCCATCCTTAGGCTCCTAGTTGAATCATTCTAGTTTGGTAAGAAATTTTTTGGCGTAGGCTTGGGAATTGTGGTCACAAATATGCCATTACCATGCATATTGAGTTATAGTGTTCAATTTGAATGGAGTTTTTTTCTAAAATTATTTAGACAATAAGTAGTGAAGAAAGCTGTTATATAAACTTGGGCAAATTAGTTGATTCCGTTCGATTTTATATCAGTTTCTGAACTGAAATGAGAGGATTAGACTAGATGATCTTTAAAAGCTCTTTTGGCTTTAAAATTCTAAAATTTATTCATTCATTAAAATATATGATCTTCCTCCAAACAATTTCGATTATTTCATCCTTAGATAGAAAGATCTGCAAATCTCTCTCTCTCCACTATATACAGAAATGGAAATTTGGGAGAATGCAAAGAATCCTGCCCCAATGATTTGGGAAGGAGCAATGAAAAATTTGCCCAGGTGCCTAGGAAGAATTGATGTGGAAAAAGAAACAATTGTTGGGAGAATATGCTTCCCCATGAAGTTCTATAAACATTAAGAACACTGAGGTGAATGAGACATACCATCTAAGCATTAGAGGAGATATAAAATGATAAATCATCTTAAGACAATATGAAATTTTGCTTATAAAACACTAGAGGAAATCTTGTATGTTAGGCTGGAGGCTATTGGTTATCATGCAAAATAACGCTACAAAATTAGTTTTAATGAATGGAAGTGGTCAGGTCTGACAATATGTATTAGTCAGTAAATATGACCTGCTGAGATGGAATCTGAGGTTCTTTCTCTTATGTGCTTGGATAGGGAACAATTAAATGATTTCTATCTTCTGAAAATCAAGAAAAATTGAAAATTAAAAAAAATAGGCAGGACCTGCTATAAAATTAGGGCCTTGATCTCCTCTGTTGGGAGATACTGAATATAACAAATAGAACCATGCCAGGATCTCAAAGGGATGAGAACTGTCAAATGATTGTCATATGCTAAAGACTGAGGAAAGATATAAGGGCCATAGTAAAAGGGACTTGTAACTGTGGAATAGTAAATTCAATACATTATAACGATAATACAATTTTCTAATCTATAGTAATGATTTTGTTGTTTAGTCTTGTCTGACCCCATTTAGAGGTTTCATTTTTTTTTTGTTTTTTGGGTTTTTTTTTTTTTTTTGGCAAAGATAGTGTAGTGTCTTTTCATTTCCTTCTCCAGGTCTTTTTACAGAGGTGGAAACTGAGGCAAACAGGATTAAGTCATTTGCCAGGGTCATACAGATAGTAAATGTCTGAGGACAGATTTGAAATCAGATCATCCTTACTCTAGGCCCAATAATCCATCCACTGTGCCACCTAGTTGTCCCTATATGTAATAATTATACCATATCTGTTGACAGTTATAAGAAACAAAAATTGCAAGGAAAAACAAGAGTCACAAAGGACAGTCTTAACAAAATAGATAGTCCCCAGGTTTTTCTTCTAGAGCCTATCTGGATCAGTAATATAAATGATTTCAACTATGGAGGGCAGAGGCATACTTGCTTATTGGTGAAGATTTTTATGGAAGGTCAAAAGGTGATGAGTCAGTTCTAAAGAATTCAACTAGATTCTCTTAAGTTTTCAACAACTATATTTAAATATTAAATCTTAGTTATGAGCCTATGTACACACAAAAATTAGTGACTAAATGCAAATCTATGAGGGGGCTGGGAATATAGGTGCTGGGAAAGAGATATTGATAATGCCTGAAGTTCTACATGTTCCTAGATTATATGAGTTGAAGAATAAGCCAGAAAGATAAGAAATCCCTTAAAGTATATTTGATTCTATGTCAAAATGAAACTTTTGACATATTTGAAATTTTATATTTCTTTATTTTCCTTTTTCATATTAATATTATACCTGGGAACATCCTGTTTACCTTTTACATGGTTTCTCCAAATGAGATAACCCTAAGTTCAAAGTTCTAGATGAGTCCAAATCCTCTAAAAACATAGTTCATGAGTCCTTGTCAATTAGTTTGCAATTATTAATCAACCACAGGATGACTAATTCATAGCAAAGGTTTTTAGTGATATGCCTTATCAAGAAAGTAGCTAGACCATTTCCCTCATAAATCTGGGCACATTTTCTCACAAATATACATATTCCCAAAGTGATGATAGTGGATGCATGCATAAACACATATGAAACTGTTTATATATAGGGAACAAAAGGAAATCTTAAGGAACTTGTGCTTGGACACATCCATGAAGAGACTAGTCTTACCTCCCCTGCAGCACTACTGAGAAACCAATATAGTAAAATGTAAACAACACGGAATTGAGAGTCAGGAGATCTCAGTACAAATTTCAGCTCTGACATTTAATATCTGTATAACTTGGGGCAAACCTCAGTTTTCTAATCTGGAAAATGAACATGTTAAACTGCATGAACAAGAAGGAACCTTCCAACTTTAATGCTTTTTGTTGATATAATTATGCTACTCTTACTGGACCTGCTCCTGACTAGTCTTATGTAATTCCTTCCAGATGCATAGGTTTTGTTGGTATTGGGTCCCTGCTGGTCTTAACTCATCCTATGGTTGCTGTTAGTTTTGTCTGGAGTAGCAACACTTAAAATGAGCCTGAGAAGCTGCTTGCTTTTGGTTTTACCTGCAGTGCTATTTTTTTTCTCATAAACATTTGGTCTTGCCATGATTTTTTAAATGCAATGTCCTTCAGCAATTTTTGGAAAATATGAAATCCTTAAAATATTCAGTACCCAGCCATTGGACTAGGGAAACAAAACAAAACAAAATATAATGGGTGAGAGAAAGGAGAGAAAAAAACCTCTTCTTGACTTTGCATTGTTTTTGTTTGTTTGTTTTTTACCTAAGGAGTCTTTTTTTTTTTCCAAAATTTTGACCCGCAAGGAGAGCATCAAGCTTTCTGAAAAAGAGGCCACTCTTAGTTAATTAGCTTCTTCAGACTTAAGTCTATTTTTTGTCCTATTCCTTGTTCACTAGAACATGAGTCTCTGCTAGTGACAGTTTTCCAGCTGAGGATTCACAAAACTGTATGTCATATTTTGTTTCTGGTAGTTACTATATTCCATTATCATCTATGTAAAGGCTACTTCTCCTGCAAAGTACAAGATAAAAGGAAAAGAAAGGAAAGGAAACATGGATGATTATCAGAAATCTACATGGGTATACAAATAAGTACTGAAGCCAGATAATTGAGAGAAATGTAAATTGGAATTTTTATCATGATAATTAAAGGAAAAATTCCATACATATTCATTTTAGGTCTCCAAATAGTAAAGCCTTTTGTTTTGAATCATTGGTCTATTTGCTTAATTTGCACTTTGGACAAGATACTAAATGAAAACAGAAAGATTTAGTTACTCAGCTGGGTTTGACAACAAATTGGGTTTGGGTAAGTTTTTCCATTGTGGTTTATTACATACAATTTATTACTCAAGTGTTTGATCAAAAATATAAATAGATATAAATGTATGGATACACACACATACACATGTGCATGTAAGTGTGTGTATATAATGTTCATCTATGTGAAAACAAGAAAGAGAATCTGATAATTATAAAATTTAGAACTAGAAGGAAGCTTAAAGGTCACCTAGTCCAACCCCTTCCCCTGATTTTTGACCAATGAGGAAACTGAGAACAAGAGAGCTTCTAACTCAGGTCATTTTGATGAGATTGATGTGAGCAACTGGCACCAAATGATGAGATTTAGGAAGGTATTGGCACCAAGTGTTGGGATTGGTATAGACATACCAAATGTTAGGTTTCAGTGAGACCATCTATATATTGAAAGTTTTCTGATATACTGGTTATAAAAAGAATATCGGCCCACATACTTACATTGGATAAATAAGTTTAATTATGATACTGGTATCACCTTCTATTTCTTTTCTAAAATAATAACTTTGTAGGGCTTCTTTTGACACTTTTTAAATTTTTTTTTTTTTGCTTTTTGCTGAAGCAATTGGGGTTAAGTGACTTGCCCAGGGTCACACAGCTAGAGAATGTTAAGTGTCCAAAGCCAGATTTGAACTCAGGTCCTCCTGACTTCAGGGCTGGTGCTCTATCCATTGTGCCACCTAGCTGCCCTGACACTTTTTTATTTAATATTTTTCCATAGTTCCTTTCAAAACAACTTTTTTATGTTTTTAATATTTTTGAGTTTTAAGTTCTCTTCTTTATCCCCACCACAATTAAGAAATCACTTAGAACATGTGAAGTTATATAAAACATTTTTATAAAAGTCAAGTTCTGAAAGAAAACATAGATCTCCCACCTTAATGAAAATAAAACCCTCAAGAAATATTAAGTTAAAATAGAGAAATAGAAATAGAGAATGCTTTGATTTGTATTGAGATTCAGCAAGTTCCTTCTCAGGGTATGGATAGGATTTTGCATCATAAATCCTTCAGAGTAGTCATGGATGATTGTACTACTGAGAATAGCAAAATCATTTATAGCTAGTCATCCCAGAACATTGCTATTATTTTTATATATGGTATATTTTACTTTGATCATGGAGAAATTTCCAGGTTGTTTTTTTTTTTTTCTAGAGCATCCTGCTCATCATTTCTCAGAGAACAATAATATTCCATCAAAGAAACTTGCTTCTAATTTTTTTTTTACAATTACTATTGCTAATTGTATTCTCCCCTCATGTATTCTCTATCCCCTTTCATGCTGTTCCTCCTCAAAAATGTTTTACTACTAACTACTCCCTCTCTCAATATGCCTTTTTTTAAAAAAATCACCTACCCCTTTCCTGTATCTTATTCTCCTCTTCTTTTCCTTCAGAATAAGGTAGATTTCTATACCCCTATTGAGTATCAATGTTATTTCTTATTTGAGCCAATTCTGATGAGAGTAAGGTTCACTCATTGCCCTTCTACTCAACCTCTTCCCTTCCATTGTAAAAGCTTTTTTTTTTTGCCTTTTTTTAAATAGCAGATAATTTGCACCATTCCACTTTTTCTTTTCCCTTTCTCCTAGTACATTCCTCTTTTATCCTTTAATGTCATCATATTTATTTATTTGTTTGTTTTTTGTTGAGGTAATTGGGGTTAAGTGACTTGACCAGGGTCACACAGCTAGGAAGTGTTTAGTGTCTGAGTTCAAATTTGAACCCAGGTCCTCCCGACTTCAGGGCTGGTGCTCTATCCTCTGCACCACCTAACTGCCCCAGTCATATTTTTTAAAAGATATCACTCTTTCATATTCAATTCATACTCTGTCCTCTGTCTATATTTACTCCTTCCTACTGCCATAAGAACATTCTAATGAGTTGAAAGTATCATTCTCCCAAGTAAGAATTTAAACAGATAAACCTTATAAATTCCCTTACGATATCACTTTCCTGATTACCTCTTTATGCTTCTCTAGAGTCCTGTATTTGAAAATCAAAATTTACATTCAATGCTGGTCTTTCCATCGTGAATGCTTGAAAAACTTTTCATTGTTTCTGTTTCATTGAATGACCACCTTTTCCTCTGAAGGATTATATTCAGCTTTACTGGGTAGGTAATTCTTGGTTGCAATCCTAGCTCCACTGCTCTCCAGAGTACCATATTCCAAAGCCCTCCAGTCCTTTAATATAGAAGCTGCTAGATTTTGTATTAACCTGACTGTGACTCCACTACACTTGAATTATTTTTTTCTGGATGCTTGCAATATTTTCACGTTGATTTGAGAGATCTGGAATTTGACTATAGTATTCCTGGGAGTTTTTATTTTGGGATCTCTTTCAGGAGGTGAAATTTTTTCAATTTCTATTTTACTTTCTGGTTCTAGAATATCAGAACAGTTTTCCTTTTGTATTTCTTTTGCACCTTTCTCAATTCTTTCCATGATTTTTCCTCTATTTCTCTTGATTTTCTTTTTAAATTTTTTTTATTATAGTTAATTTATTTTTAATATATATTGCTTTATGAATCATATTGGGAAAGAAAAATCAGAGCAAAAGGGAAAAAACTATGGGAGAGATAAAAAACAGGAAAAAAGGAGTGGACATAGCATGTGTTGATATACATTCAATCTCCTTATATCTTTTTCTGGATGCAGATGGCATTTTCTATCCAAAGTCTATTGGGATTGCTTTGGATCATTGAACCAAGTCTTTCATAGTTGATTCTCTTAACTTGATTTTCAAGGTCCGTTTTGAGCTCTTCCATGGCCTGAGCCCAATTGTTATTTTTCTTGGAGGCTTTGGATTCAGGAGCTTTGACTTTGTTATCATCTTCTGATTGTGTGTTTTGATCCTCCTTGTTCACCACAATAATTTTCAATGTTCAGAAACGTTTTTTATTGTGTCTTCATCTTCCTAACTCTGCTATTAATTTTTTGCCAAAGTAGGGCTCAGTTTCCAGGATGGATGGGGCAGTGTCCCATACTTCAGGGGTTATGTGCAGCTTTTTTCAGAAATCCTTCTAGGAATCTGACCACAAGTACTCTTTTCTGCCCTGGAGCTGTTAGTCCTCCCTGGTGTCTGGGCTAAGTTTTGGAAGCCATCAGTACTGCTCCTGATTCAGAGTAGCTGGGGCCAGGGCCAGACCAGGGCTGGGGCCGCACTCTGGACTCTCACCTTTCCTGCTGAGCTTCTAAGTTGCCTTCTGCTGGAAATGTTCTACTCCATCTTTTTTGGGTGTACTGATGTTCTAAAACTGGTTTAGTCATTATTTAAAGGAATTTGGAGCAATTTGGGGGAGTTGGGTAAGTTCCTGCCTTTAATTGTCTTGATTCTGCTTTCTTGGTTCTTCCTCCCTTTGTGGGATTTAATACATATATTAATAAGTTCCAACCACTAGTTAGTAAAGTGGCAAGCCTAAGAGCCGTTAATAGAGGAAAACAAATAGGCAATATCAATCTGGATATCTTAATAGTGATTTTGTGGTTGTTTTTGTTGTTAAAATGCTGTGAGGTCACTTCAATTTGTAACACATTACATCTGCTACATGCAGAGTATTGTGCTAATTTTGATACAAAAATTAAATAAAACCAAGCATCTTCCCTCATGCAGTTCACATCTTGTGATTTTTGCATATTGTCAGAGGATCTATAATTTTGTCAGAGTGGGAAACTCCTGTTATGAGAATTCTTATAACTTGCAACCAACAAAGAACCAAATCCTCTATAACTTAATAGATAAGTTTTAGCATTGCCTGAGGGATGCCAGTCACAAAGCTTCTAAGTGTCAGAGGTGAGATCTGAATCTCAGGTTTTTTTTTTTTTTTTTGATTCTGTCTATTCATACTAGCAGAATCCAAATAAAATAACATAATCTTTTTATTCAAAGTAGTTTTATGCTGTCTTGAAAGACAATTCTCTGTCTTGAAAACTGAATAGATGATTGCAAAAACATAGCTAATATTTATTGGCCTTTCTAATTGAATGTATCAGTCAGTTTATTCAGAATAACTGAAATGACCTGAGTGGCTTTAATTAGTAAGGTAACAGTCAATTTAATCAGTTGACCAAACCAATTTCATGGATACATTTTTTCGGTTGTTGTTGTTTGCTTTTATTTCTGAAGAGGATCAATAATATCATGGAGTGATATCTTGACTTAAACATTAATTGGTATTTAAGTAAGGCAGTTTTGTACAAAGTTGTCAGTCTCACTTTCTCTTCCAGAGACATCAAAATCTAGTGGCAAGACAAAAGAAAAGATGACTAGCAATGACTTAAGATGCAATGAATGACCTTGGTATCTTTAATATCTGACCAATCTGAGCTCTCCACAGTAACTATGGATAGACATTCCCCATACTGATAGGTTTGAGGCCTGTCAGTTATTCTCTTTTTTTGTTTTCTTTTCCTCTCTTTCTTTTTCTGCCTCTTCATGTGATCTAATTTATCCCATTTTATCTTCTCTTTTCATCCAGTATAATATTTTTTCACCCCTTAATGTCTTTTTTATATAATCACATCAGAGTCAATTTATACCCACATACTCCATCCATGTATACTCCCTCTAATTGCCCCACCCCCCAAAAAAAGAATACAGTTCTCAAGAGTTACAAGAATCATTTTCCCATCTAAGGATGTATGTATAACCATGAAATAATGCTTTTTCCCTGTTTACTTTTCTTTACTTCTTTTGAGTCCTATGTTTGAAGATCAAAATTTCTGTTTAGTTTTGTTTTTTTTTCAATAGAAATGATTGAAAGTCTCTTACTTAATTAAAGATCCATCTCCTCCCCTGAAAGACGATGTTCAGTCTAGCGGGCAGTTGATTCTTGATTGTAATCTCAGATGCTTTGCCTTCTGAAATACGATATTCCAGGCCCTCCAGTCATTTATTGTAGAAGCTGCCTATCCTGGCTAATCCTGACTGTTGCTCCTTGATACTTGAATTGTTTTTTGTTTTTTATTTTTGTTTTGTTTAGTTTTACATTGCATTCTGACAGTTTGTAAGTATTTTTTTTTTCTTGAGATTATAATTCTGGACTTTTTCAACAGTGTTTCTTAAGGTTTTCCTTGTGGAATTTCTGGAGTCATTGATGAATTCTTTCAATGACTATTTTATCTTCTGCTTCTAGTATATCAGGGCACTTTTCCTTGATCTCTTGAAGAATGTTATCCAAGCTCTTTTTTTGGTTGTGGCTTTCAGGTAGAACAATAATTTTTAAAATATCTCTGCTGTATATATTTTCCAGCTCAGCTGGTTTTACAGTGAGACATTTTACATTTTCTTCTATCTTTTCATTCTTTTAAAAATTTGTTTGACTGATTCTTGATATTTCATAGTCATTAGCTTCCATTTGTCCAGTTCTAGTTTTTAATATATGATTTTTTTCAGTTAGATTTTGTGTCTCTTTTTCCACTTGATTAATTATACTTTTCAAGGTGTTGTTTTCTTCAGTGTATTTTTTAAATTTGGTCAATTGTGTTTTTTAAGGAATTGTTTTCTTTTTTCAAGCTTTTGACTCTCTCTTGCATACCTCTCATTTCTTTACCCATTTTTCTTCTACCTCCCTTATTTGCCTTTTAAAAATTTTTATGAGGACTTCCAAAAAGCCTCCTGAGGCATCAGATCAATTCATAAAATCCTTTAAGATTTCCCATGTGGGCATTTTGTCCCCTTCTGAATTGGTGTTTTGGGTCTTCCCTGTCACCATAGTAGCTTTCTATGATTAATATTAATTTTTTTCTTGTTCATTTTCTTTCTTTATTTCTTTTTCTATTTTGTGACTTTTAATGTCAAGCTCTGCTTTGGGGGTACAGAGGATTCTGTCCCAAGTTTCTTGTGCCACTCTATGCCTTGGCTTTGAGCACAGGCTCCCTTTGTGCTGGGTGTCTTGCTCACAGTAGTGGATAACCTTACTTTCTCCCTCTAGGCAACAAACAGCCTGTTTTATCAGACTAGCAATTTGCCTTTTGTGCTGGATCTGGAGGTTGCTCCATTGCTCTGCTCTGCTATTGAGCCAGGACCAAGGGTCTCAGTTGCTGGCCTTCTGTGATTAAGACTCTTTCACTGGCTTTGCCAGGCACATCTGAGCTGAACTGAACACTCCTTTAACTACAGTGAGATTGATGTTTCTTGAAGTCTTTCCAATCTAGCAATTTCCTGGCTTCACTCTGCCATCTTGGCTCCTCTCCTCATCTATTTGTTATCCTTAACTTGGTTCAGTTTGTTTGCCAAAATAGTTTTGAACTAATTGTCCATATCAAGATATCATGACTAGCCATAGGCTGTCTTTTCATGGACAATAAAGAAAAGAACTGTACTCTGACCCAATAAGCTATGGCAAAATTCTATTTTTAACATCCTTAAATTATTGATCAACTAATATCTCCTTATTGCACATTTACTATCTGGTAGCCATTTTAAGGAACAAAGGAATGTGGTACCTGCTCTTAAGAAATTTTTAGTTGAAGATTGGACATCAGATTTATGTATACAAAAGAAATACATAAGACCAGAGCATTATATCCCACCCTCTTATTTTATACCTGAAAAAAAATGAAGCTCAGGAAGTTTAAATTTTTAAATTTTTTTTTCAGAAAGTTTAATTAACTTGTCCATTGTCATTCAGTTAATATACAGAAGAGGCTGTATTTAATTCAGGTCTTAATGACTTAAGTCCAAGGTCTGTCTAGTTCTATGCATAATCTGATACTCCTTTTTTTCTGTCTTCACAAATCAATCAATATACTTCAGTTAATTACCTCTTATTCTTCTTCATTTTCATTCATCAATTGACTTCCACTAGATGTTTTTATTATCAATCAGTATCAATCAACACATTCATTAAGTCCTTACCAATTGCAGGCATTGTGCTACATACTGAGGATACAAAGAAAAACAAAAATATTCCCTGTACTCAAGTAACTTACATTCAAATTCAAGAAAAGCACAATGAAAATAAATACATGTTATATATAGAATAGATGAAATAAAACCCCAAAGGGGCAAGCTCTAGGAACTAGGAAAACCAGGAAACTAAAAGCTTCCTAAAGAAGGAGTTTGATCTGAGTCTTGAAGAAAGTTCTGATTTCTAAGAAATAGAAGGTGGGATGGGGAGGGAGGGAAGACATTCTAGGGATAAGGAAGATATAGGAGAGGGAGTTTCATATCTGAGGAACATCGAGTGTGTTAGCATGGCCAGATTGTAAAGTCCCTGATGGGAAGAATAAAGTATAGTTAAAACTGAAAGGTAGGATTTGGCCAGATTATAAAGAACTTTAAATGCCAATAATAAAAAGCAACAATGCTTTGGTCTATTATATATATATATATATATATATATATATGTATATATATATGTATATATATATACATATAATTTGTGTGTGTATGTATAAATGGTCTACTATATATATATATTTGTGTGTGCATTGTATTGATATACATATATGTTACATATTACATATTATCTATTTTCTGGAGCTTTAAAATGCCTTTCATATAGAAGGTAATGTGCTTTTAAAATATATACATATATAATTTAAATATATGAGTTTAAAAAATATAATACCTTCTCTAAAAAAGAAAAAAAAACATTCTAAAGAGATAGAAGTTGAATCAAGCAATAGCCTACAGTTACTCAGATCCTGAATCACTCTGTTGAACTGCATTTTAATATGCTTTAGTACACTTCAAATTTGTGTAAATGTTACCATTAAGTAATTAAGTAAGCCAGTTGAGATACAACAGAACACTGAACATATTTGGTTTGATTTTAAAACATGCTCCTCATTGTACTTTGGAAAAGGAAGTCATCTGACAAAGGAGAGCAGACAGAAGTGCAATGTTGAGAAAGAGACACAGAGAGAGACAGAGAGAGAGGGAGGGAGGGAAGAAGGGCAGGAAGAAGGGAGAAAAAGAGGGAGAGGGAAAGGGAGAGAGACTTATTATTACAAGGAGATTTACACATGATTGTTGGTTCTTTAAACCTTACTGTATCTTACTATGGATGGAAACTTTTCAACCAACTAGAACTCAGAGTAACCTTTGGATATAAATCAGGATTACATGATTTATAGAATCCTCCTTGTGGGTGTGCATGTATATGTGTAATCTTAATAAGACTGAGAATTCTGTTTTTAGAGAAAACAATAATGAGCCATCACAACAAGTCTGCAGGAATCTATAATGACAACATTGAGGATCATTACTGTTTTTTTTTTTTTTTTTGGTTTTTTTTTTGCATATCCAGAAAGATAAGATATAATACATATGTCTATATAACAGTCCAGAGTGCATATATGAATGTGAATGTACATATGCACTAATGTATATATGCATATATATGCACATGTGTATTATACATTGCTTGCATACATACATATATTTATATTATGCCCTAAGTTAAAATATTTATATGGGTCTTCTTCATTGTCATTCTTATTCCAGAACTCACACTCCTTCCATCTGTTGGCTTGTTTGGTAGAACAATGATTAATTAGAGCTGGCTGGCTCTGTTGGTAATTTATACTCAATTAATAGAATCCTCATAACATCATTTGAAAATTTCATAGACTACTTGTACACCCTAGTGGGAGAAATTAGTCAAAGCACTTATCTAAAGGAAGAAAACAAAACTATAAAGTACGTCAAATTTCCAAGCATCACCTTAATAGCTGGATTTGCTCAAGCAACTTGAAATATTGTTAGCAAACTGACATCATGACATCTGATATAAAACTAGTGAAGCCTTGCTATCACTATAATAAAAATTTGGCAACTTTAGATCTACACTATAGTCAAGATTGGCAACTAAAGATCAATCAAATTCTTGAATTCAAGGCTTTTCTGTTCTGGGATTTATCCCTGGCTATATTCAAGAAGATTAAGTTAGAAATTGACATATAAAGTAGAGGCTGACTAGGGATTCATTCCTATGAAAATGTTGGGAATTTTCCTAAGGTTAGATAATAAGAATAACAAAGTGGTGTCAGATTTTTCCCCCTTAAGCCAATATTCATTTGAACTTTTATTTAAATTTAAAATTACTCTGACCTAAAGACTTTAATGGAGTTTAAAAGAATCCTTTTGATAATAGGAAAAGAGAGTGAGTCACTATTATATAATGCAAAGGACAATGTGCTACTCTTGGGTGTTATTCCCAGTTATTTCTAAAACCCTGTGACCTGGAATAATTCACTTAAATTCTTTGGGCCTCACTTTTCTGATCTGCATAATGAGGGTGTTAGACTACATAATTTACAATTTCCCATCTAATTTAACTATTTAATCTAAATCATCCAATAGTTTTTTTTTCTCCTTTAAACAATATTACTCAGATGATGAAAAGTTAAAGTTGGCATAAAAATCTCTTTAATATTTAAAACCTATAATATTCAATTATGCCAGTATATTGATACCTATTTAATTAACATTATTATTCATTAATATATTAGGTGATTATCCTCACATTCCTAGAGCACTTTAAGGGTTCCTCGGCATTTTGTCTCAATAATTTATAATGCAAGTATTATAATACCATACCCAGGGATGTCAGAAAAATTAAGTGGTTTTGTCCAAGTTAACACACTGAGTTAGTATTGGAAAAAGTATTTGATGTCAAATCTTCTGACTTTTAAGTTCAGCAGTATCCCTACTACATTAAATTGCCTATACAACCAATTTTCCATTTTCTACACACATGGAGGAGGTTGGCATAACAAAATATCTAAAGCAACAGAAAATCAAAAGAAACAAATTTTAAATAGTATTTAGTTTTGTCTAAGGAAGGCATTTTTGTGTTTCGTTTTCCAGAAATAATAATGTTGGCTTCCATTTCCAAAAGAATTGACCTGATATAGCAACTATAAGGCTTACATTCTAATTTTATTTTACAAATGACAGTGAAGGATAAAAAAGAAATTACCAAGAGTAATATATGAAACTTTACTGAATTACTCAAATTCAAACCACTGAGAGTTGACTACAGGTCAACTTTTACTACTAGATTTGAAGATCTTTTATCAGTCTTCACTATCCCTGCTCCATTTTAATTTCTTTATAGCTTTTAATAGTTTGATTATCCTGCTGCCTTACTTAATACCTTCTCTCCTCTGACTTCTGTGATTATGGGATCCTTATTCTTCTCCCACCCTTTTTTCTCTCTGCAAGTTTCTCTTCTTCTTTTTGTCCCTTCTATTGAAGTCTGTCAATATAATTTTTCTCCTCATTACATTCTATTCTTGGGCATCTCATCCATTCTAATAGGTCTAATTAGTTCCTTTGTTCAAGTAACTCCCACATTTATATCTTACTTCCCAGACTATTTTCTGAATTCTAGCTTTGTCTTTCCAACTGTTTATTGAACAGTTCTACCTGGATTCCCTGCATTACTCTCACAATTTGTCCCAAGCCAGGCTCATTATCTTTTCTTTATCTATTCATTCTTTTGACTTCCATTTTTCTATCAGTCATAAGATTATACATTTAGAAATGGTAGACACTAAAAGTTGTCTAATTCAAACTTCTCATTTTATAAATGAAAGAAATGGGAACTATAGAGATTAATTCACTTTCCCAATGTCATAAACTAGTAACCACTAAATCTGCAATTTGAACTCTGGCCTTATGACTCTAAATCCAGAACTCTTTCTATAGTTCCATAATGTGTCACCATTCTTAGTAATTTAGGCTCAAAACTCTTCTCCCTCTCTCCTCCTCTTCCTCCTCGTCCTTCTTCTTCTTCTTTTTCTTTCTTTCTTCTTTTTCTTTCTTCCTTTTTTCCTCCTCCTCCTCCTCCTCCTTCTTCTTCTCCTTCTTCTTCTTCTTCTTCTTCTTCTTCTTCTTCTTCTTCTTCTTCTCCTCCTCCTCCTCCTCCTCCTCTTTTCCTCTTCTCCCTCTGTCTGTCTTTTGCTCTCATATACAGTCATTATATCCTATTGATTATACCTCCAAGGTATCATTTATGTCTCTCCGCTCTCCTCTGCTCAGAGCTCAATCAAGGTCTCATAAGCTCTTGACTTATTATAAAAATTATTTTTTTTCCTTCATCACTCTCTCCTTCAATCTATTTGGCACACTTACTACACAAGTTTTACTAATGTACAATTCTCTTGACTTTGCTCTACTTTTAAAAACCTTCACTGCCTCCCTAAAAATAAAATCCAAAACTTCCACTTAGCATCCAAGGTCCTTCACAATTTGACGCCAATTTATTTTTTCAAACTTAACTAAAAATTTCCTCCCTTTATGCTGTAATCAAACTGGACACTGATCCATTCAAAATCATTTTCTATGTGTCTTTTTTTCTTGTTATTATTGTATCTTTGCTTATTATCTAGATTTGGGTTGTTCACGTTGTCTTCACCATCTGCTGAGATCTCACTCATCAATGAAAAGTTGAATCAAATCCATCTTTCCTGACTTGCTTTTCACTATTTCATTATATAACATGGATCTGTTAAAGTCATTTTTCCTTTGAATTGTTCTGTGGGTTTCTGTCTCATTATTGATGTTTCTCTCTTCTCCTGAAATGCCTTTAAGTTTGAAACTTGTCTTAATGAAATCCAGACTACCTTTCAAAGTTCAAGTCATATGTCATTTTCTCTGTTTAGCATTTCTCTTATAAATAATTATTTAGAGCATTTACTTGATTACTATTGATAATTTGAATTTATTCTTGTGAGTAATTGCCTATTTTATTTATTTATCAATTGGAGATTAGCTTATGATTTCATATATTTTTTTATGTGTGGTTCAGACTTTCTAGACTACAACACCATTACTTAGTTCCAGTCTCACACTGTACCTTCCTAAAGATGCATGGTCTTCTCTCTCTGGAACACCCGTTCATTCATTTCTTCTTCAATTGATGAATTCCTTCATTTTGGAGAGTGTCAAAAGCTGGCCAACCTACATTCCCCTGCTGGTTGTGCTTCTGATTTTCTGAACTTCAAAATTATACATCTGTACAGATAACTTCATCTCTACTCCCTTCCTTTACAAGGAAAAAGAAAAAAAACTTAAAAGCCTCCCATCAAGAAGCAATAATTTCTCCTTCAGATTTTTGGCCAGCAGAACAACATAGTGAACACAGAAATAGGGAAATTGCATTCAAATGGATTAGTACCGTAGCCTTGTTCAATAAATTATATGCTTATTTCCATCTTTAATTATAAGACATAAAAAGTGACAATCTTTAATATTCTATATTTCATGAACATATATCTCATTAAAAGGTAAATGTTAAGGTACCTTTGGGTCCTAGAGTCACCTAGAAGTCAATCCCTCACCTTCTGGAGAAAAATTGAATTGCCCTGAGTGAAAATCTCTCTGAGTCTTTGGCACCCAGGAGGAAGGGAAGAGAATAACCACGAGAAATATCTCTATGGATCTATGTATTTTATATAACAATCCAATTGGTGGTCCAAAATAAAAAAAAATTCCAACAAATCTTTATAACAGATAAAGCAATTTAAATATAGTTCTGAACCCATCTCTTACTAGAATAGGAAGGTTAAATTTAAAAGAAATAAAGAAAAGTCCCAAAGAAATATAGGGCTCCCCAAAATAGAGTAAGGTTGATTGCTTGACATTTTCAAATCATCAGACAAATAGTCCATTTGTATAAAGCAAGCAGTTTAGGACCTTTGAACTTTCCCTTGGCCTCATCTTAAAAATTAAACAAAGCCAAAAATTGAATCTTAGCTTATTCCATGAAGGATAAATTCAAAATCCCTAATGGCTTAAAGTCCACCACAATTTAGGAAACAATCTACTTTTCAATGTTATATGATAAACAATATATTTCAATAATAAATGATAAATATTTAAGTGCCTACTTTATGCCAACACTGTACTAATTATTAAAGATGTGCATAAGAAAAAGAAAGACAACTCCTGCCTTCAAGATGCTTACCATCTAATGGGGAAAGACATCATACAGAAAGAGTTGATATTTGAGGGTGGGGAGAAAGGAAGAAAGTAGATATCTAGTAGTAGGGGCATAGAATGATGGTAGTGGAGTCAAATCCAAAGATTTAGGCCGGTTGGAAATGGGTAGGAGACCTTCTTTAATCAAGAATATGGAAGATGTTTTTCCTCTAACCTCCAGCCCAACAAACAGTGGACAGAGATTACCGAAAGCACTGATAAGTGTAAGTACCAAAGCTAATAAAATTTCTGAGATAATCAATTTCCTGATGACGAGCTTTAACTGGCAGAATGATGATGATGGATATAAGGAGTGCAACTTTTCTAGCCTTTCTTTCTCACACAAAAAAATCTGTCCCCAGTTACACTCAGTATAATTCCTGTTTCTTTGCCTTTGCTCACACAATTCATAGGTTCATCGATTTGGAAGTGGGGAGAGATCTAAAAGATCATGTACTCCAACTCTTTCATTTTACATGTAGCACTAATCTCATTCAGTCTTTCTATCTCTCAAGCTTATAGAGTGATAGGAACTAAAAAGAAATAACTGAAAGAAAAAAAACGTAATGACAATATAGAGTAATGCTGAAGTTCAGAAAGAGGGAACAAAAGGACACGTAAAAGGATTAGGAGAAATATGGGTCTCTAGGATGGACTGGCTGCTTATTCTACCAATCATGCTATAGTATAGGTTAGTGTTAGCTAGATGAGATCAGAAAATGCTCCCCCAAAATACCAAACTAGGAAAAAAATGTGAAGCAAATTTCTCTGAAAAGGCCTTACACAATACAAATATAAAAAAGATCCATTTCCCAAAGGATACATATATTCAATTCTCAGAAAAAGAATCTAAGTTGTCAACAAGATAAAAAATACTAGTAACAATAGGAATGCAAATTAAAACAACTCTGCACTTTTATCTCACATCTAGAGTGGCAAAAAATTAAAATTAAAATGATAACTGTTGGAGGGAATATAGGAGTGATCTTTGGGAATGGATCCATAGAATATATTTATATAAAAAGACTGGAATATTATTTCAGGATAAGAGATGATAATGAGAAAATTTGGGGGACATTGCAAATCTTGTATGAACTGATACATAGTGAAGATAACATAATTAGATGACAGCTTACATAGTAATTACCATATTGTATAGGAAAACAACTGTCAAAGATTTCAGAAATCTGATCAATGTAAAGATCAATCATGATTCTAGAAAACAAATGGCTAATCTTGTTTCCTACCCCTTGGCAGAGTAGTGATAAATAAAAGGGTATAGAATGTGATAAAGATTTTTCAGATATAGCCAATGTGCACATATGTTTTTGCACACATATGTTTTACTTTACCACACTTACTTGTTACAAGGGAAAGCTTTATCATTCAGGAGAGTTATTAGGAAGGAATGGAGTCTTTGAGATCCATTTTCAAGCTTATGTAGACTACTACAAGTACTAGGAATTATGTATTACTAGCATTTTGTTATTTATTTTATACTAGGGCATAGTACCAGGATATTATAATTACTACCAAAGAATTCTAAGATGGAAGTCATGCTCTGCAGAAGAAAAGAGAGAGCAAGCCAAAGAACAATATCACTCACTTTAAATGCTAATATCGATATAACTTTTCAATAGCCTCTTCCACTCCTTCAGTTTTCATGCACCTAGAATTAAGCAACTTGTGTCCCCACAACTCCAGTTAAGTAGCTAGGTAGTGCAATGGATAGAACATTAGCCCTTGAGTCAAGAGAACTTGAGTTCAAATCCAGCCTCAGACACTTACATAGCAATGTGACCCTGGACAAGTCATTTAACCCTGTTTTCCTCAGTTGCTTATCTGTAAAATGAGCTGGAGAAAGAAAAGGCAAAAAACTCAAGTATCTTTGCTAAGAAAACCCAAAATCAGATATAAATGAAAAAAAAATTCAACAATAGCAACTAACTCAATTATTCATGTGATATTGAATATGTCCAAAAATGTTGTGGGTCAGCTAAGAGCTGGTGCTTTAGAACTAATTTTGATTAGGTAGCTCATCTGTAAAATGAGGCAGTTGGACTAGACGGTCTCTGAATCTCCTTCAGATCTAGAAAATAAGTGCTATTACTCCATAGAGAAAAAGGGAGAAGATGGACAGAAGATCCTTGATTTTCCAGTAACCACAAAAAACATAGCATTGAATCTATTATTCTGCCACAGCAGACTATGCACAAATCATTGGAATGAATGTGGGAATTGCCTTTAATGAATAGGTATCAATGACACCTAGTGGTTAAATTAAGATGAAGAAACTGAGTCCCAGGAAAGTTATGGGACATAAATGCACAAGAACACAGATACTAAATGGCAGAACCAAGATTTAAATTTAGGTCATATGATTCTAAATCCAATATTCTTTCCATCATATCATGTTGCCACTTTCTTAGATTAAGTATCTTCCTTCTTTATGTATTCAAATTCTTTTCAGCCTTAGATGCCCAGAACAAATCCCACATATGACATAAAGCTATTACTGATCACATCGATTTCTCCCTTATCTATACCCTAAAACATGTGTTTGGCACTTAATACTATTAGGGACTTGAAGTCATGGATCTTTTGTCTTTTCTTGTTATGTACACAAACTCTTAGTAATCTCCTTCTCTATGCCTGTCTCTACCTGTGTGTCCTGTACAAGTCACTTAAACTTGCTGAGTTTCCTCATTTATAAAATGAGGTAGTTGGACTAGAAAATTTCTAAGGCTTTTTCCAGCTCTAAAATCTATGATTGTATCAATGCCCCAAGTTCTAATAACCTTTTCCCCTTTAGATGTCACATGTAACTATGATTGCATTTATTTCATTGTATTTGTTTTACAGCTACTTAGGAATACATGATACTGAGCAATAATATCTATTGGCTTTCTAGGATTTATTGTGTGAACCCACCACATATTCACTGTAGGCCTAGACATAGACACATGAGCAGATGGAATCTATGGCTCAACATTCTTTGTGGCAACAGGCTTCCACGGCCTTCATGTAATTATTGGGTCACTCTACTTAATCAGATGCCTAATCCTCTCTTCATGGACTATGAGCCCCCATGAGTCTAAGCAATTTTAAAACTGCATCTTTCCTACCACTTAGCATGATGTCCCATAAACATAGGTGCTTAATAAAATTTGTTCAATTCAGCTAGTTAATCAATAAATATTTATTAAGCCCATTATGCACCAGCCACTGTCCTAAACATGGGAGAATAAAAAGAGGCAAAAGACAGTCCCCTGCTCTCAAAGAGTTTACAATCCTATGGAAGAGTTCCATTGAATTACCTTCAGAAATAACTTTTTTTTTTTTTTTTGTGGGGGAGGTGGGAGAATTCTGGATTTGGAGTCAACAATAGATCTGAAAATGAGGCTAACCATTGACACTAGTTGACTATAAGAAAGCAATTTAACCTCTCAGTGTCTATCAGTTACCTTCACAGAGTCCTAGTTTCCTCATCTGTAAAACTGAGATTATAATAACTGTGGCTCTTTTCTTGGAAGTTTGATGTACATCATTTTCAAATCCTTATAAATGCTTCCTATTAGTGTTACTTCTCCAAACAGACTTTAAACTGAATAAGAGAAAGGACCACATCTGATTATGTTTCTGATGCTCTTCAGGGCCTGACACAGTGTCTTATACATGAATCAATTCCTTATTAAATGATGGAATCATTAGGCTACAGGAGCAAATGACTGAACCATGAACAAAGTTCACAGGCAGTTTTAATCTTTCTGGCATTACTCTGCTGCCAAATTTCACTGCTTTCATGTCAGAAAGAAAACTTTAAAATTCTTTATGAACAAATGAAGCCTGCACATGTATATCAAAATGATACATTCTTATTTGAATTTCTACTTGGTTTCTCATCTCTGTCATGTTTACTTGTCTTTCACAATGTTTAACAGAGAATGAAAGATTATTCCACCCACCACTTAACTATAGAATGGGGAAATGTTACTCACACAGTTTTCATCATAACATTTGATACCATCCTAGCAAAACAAAACAAAACAAACAAAAAAAAACTCTCTGGTAGAGGGAATTTTTTTTTTATTGATTATACTTACCCATGAAATTTGAGTCCAGGTAGAAAAAAAAGTAAAAATAATTTGTATTGATATTTAATTAATATAATAATGACCAAACCACAAACTCTGTTGCTGACACAGCTGGTTGAAACTAGAACAGCAGGGACTTAAGAAAGAATTGTAATTTAATGATTAAACATATTTTATGTTTTTGCATTTGGTGTTTCCAATATAGAAAGATGTTTTGTATTAATATGCACAAGCATTCTAATATACAATATATTTAAATGGCACATTAAAGTATGTGAAATAATTTACATATATTCTCTATTTCAAGCACCAAAACAACTAACTCTATCTGGAATATGTCATCATCCTCATTTTAAAGATGAAGAAATTGAGTCTCAGAAAAATGAAGTAATTTCTCCATTGTCAAAAAATTAACAAGGGTCAGATGTAGGATATGAATCAAGTCTTGCCTAACTAAAAGTATAGTTTTCTGTTCATGACACCCAATATGCTGCCTTTTCTTTTCTTATTATGCATTGATTTATTTTTATCTTATTTTCTAGTGAGGATTCAACTAAAATGAGTGAAACCAGAATAAACTCATTTTATTAAGTTATTACACTGACAGATTAGGAAAGGCCATGAAAAAAGTATACACAGAATCCCAAGGCACTGCACGGAATCACTCTTATGTATTTCTGAGCAAGTTAGAGTGACAGCAGCTAAAAAGTTGAATGACAACATCAGGGTACAAAAAAGATTGGCTACAATAATTGCCTGAATAAAAATGATGAATTGTAATAAAGATCAATGTAAAGTTTTACTCTAGCACTATAAAATTCAAATGCACAAACACAAGATAGAGGAGACATGTTTGAGCACAGTCCTTATTGGAAAGGGTTTGAATGAAGCAAACAAAAGTTTATTATGAGCCAAATGCAGTCAAAACTGTCAATTTGATCTTGAGTTGTGTGCTAGTCATATTTGATATTTCAAGAACTAAAAACACAACCAGGTATATTTACAGGCTTCATGGACAATATAAAAAATTACCAGTGGATATATTCATGCATGCATAAGGGACACAATAAAACATCTGTAAATCTGATTTACTTTCCCACCACTCATAAGGTTCCTGTCTTTGTCATGAAGAAATGAAGCTAAATAGATAAATGGTCCCAGAAGTACCTCTCTTTCCAAACATTATTCCAAATCCCAAGAGAATATAAGGTTCTGAATAAGCACACTCTACCTCTATTCTGCCAAAAACAAGTAAAAATACTATAAATACCAGAGATTCAATGCTTTCAGATGACATTATTTTTCTGTATTCCTTGAATATGGAAATGATTCGATGATGTTTGTCAAGTGGATAATAATGAAAAGAAATTTTAAAAAAATAGATTGTAAGGATATCAAGGTAAGGTCAAAGTAGGCACATAGTTTAGACATAAACAGGATACCATAAGTAAATTGGGGGGCACAGAATAGTTTATCTCACATCTATGAATAAGGGAAGAATTTAAGACACCTCAAAGAGAGAGAGCAACTATTACAAAATGTAAAATGAATAATTTTAGTTATGTTAAATTTAAAACAATTTTATACACACAAAACCAATGGAACCTAAATTAGAAGGAAAGTAAAAATTGGGGGGAAAGTTTTTTATTAGTATATCTGATAAAGGACTCATTTCTCAAATATATAGAGAAATGAGTTGAATTTATAGGAATGCACATCATTCTCCAGTTGATAAATGTTCAAGGAATATGAACAGGTAGTTTTCAGACAAAGAAATCAAAGCTAACCATAATTATATGAAAAAATTCTCCAAATGACTTTTGATTAGAGAAATGAAAATCAAAACAACTCTAAGATACTACTTCACACCTATCAAAATGGCAGATAAAGCAGAAGAGGAAAATGACAAATGTTGGAGATCATATAGGAAAATTGAGACACTATTGTACCATTGGTAGCTTTATGAACTGATCCAACCATTCTAGAAAGCAGAAACAATGCCCATAGGGCTATCAAACTGTGCATACCATTTGTATTCAGCACTGTCATTACTAGGTCTGTACTCCAAAGAGATTTAAAAAGGTCAGGGGGAAGGCCTTTTAGTACACAAATATTTATAGCAGCTCTTTTTATGGTGGTAAAGAATTGGAAATTGAGGGGATGCCCTTCAATTGAGGAATGGCTAAACAAGTTACAGTAAATGATTGCAATGGAATACTATTCTGTTATAAGAAATGATGAGCAGGATAATTTCAGAAAAAACCTGGAAATATTTACATGAACTGATGCAGAGTGAAGTGAGCAAAAAATGAACATTATACATAATGAGAACAATAATGTACAGTAAACAACAATGAATGACATATTTTTCATTTTCTATTTTCTATTTTCAGCAATACAATCATCTAAGACAATTCCAAAGGACTCAAGATGAAAATTACTATCTGCCTTCAAAGAACTGATGATTGCAGACTGAAGCATACTATTTTCCATTTTCTTTCATCTTTTTTCTTTAGTTCTAATTTTCTTCCATAAAATAACTAATATGGAAATATGTTTTCTGTAATTTTACATGTATAAGCTATCAGATTGTTTACCATTTTAAAGAGAGAAGAAAGAGGAATGGAGAGAATTTAAAAAGAAATTTAAAGAAATGTTAAAAGTTGTTTTTACATGAAACTTGGGGAAAAGGAAACTATTATTTAAAAATAGATTGTAATGTCTTTTCAATGTCAGAATGTTTTTGAAAAGATGAGGATACTAATGCACTATTGAAAGAATTTTGAATTGGATCAAACATTCTGGGAAGCAATTAAGAATTATGCTAAAATGTGATAAAAATATTCATACCTTTTGATCTAAAGTTCCCACAGTTATATATAGCACCAACAGAAGAAGGGAGTTGAACTTACAATGGATATAACCTGTTAAGAATGCCAGAAATAGGGCTGGGAGGATCACATATGAAGAGGTGATAGCTGGGGCAGGGAACTATGTGGTCACAGCCAGAGTTAGAGACCTGGATTAAAAGAATTAAGAGACTCTGCTAAGAGGTTCAACACAAAAATTTCACTGGTGACAGGGGAGGGCAACAGAGGTCTTATTTTATTATTTTTTTATTGTTCATACAAAACATCTGGAAGAAAAGTAGTTGCCCTTTGAATGAGGAATAACTAAGCAAATTGTGGTATGTTAATGGAATAGAACATTACCGTACTATAAGAAACAATGAATAGGGGAATACAATGAAGCATGGAAAGAATTATATGAACTAATGGAAAGTGAAATAAATAGAAGTGAAGTAAATACTAGAAACTCAATGACTACAACAGTGTAAATGCAGAGAACAACAAGCAAACAATTGAAACTTAATGCTGTGAAATTAAAATTACTGAGTTTAGATACAAAGGGATATATAATACATACATACATTATACATATACATATACAACATTATACATTATACATTATACATATACATATACAACATTATACATATACATATACAACATACATACATTATACATTTATAATGGTATTAGTTAAAAGCTTAAAATGTACATAAATCAATATACCTATAGCCCACATATTTTTAATGAACTCCTAATTGGCATATTAAAAATTACCTTAAGGCAATACTAAATAGCTTTCTTCATGAAATTAGAGCATGCCAATCTAAATCACATTTTATATAAAGATATATTATGTGATATAAAATGATATGAAAACAGTCATTTATATAAATGAAAAAGTCAGAATAAGGCAACTGGGAGCTTGAGAAATGTGAATTAAAGAGAGAGAGGACAGGCCTAATCAGTTCACCATATTGATTATAGAGATGGAATAGTTGCATGTAAAAAGCTTCAGATCTTTCCTCTCTTTCACTTTTTTTATTACTGACTAAATCTGTTTCATCTGCCAAATACCATAGGAGTTAGTATAGAACCTAAAAATTATGGGATCTGTGATAATCATTCTAATTTCTTCTACTCTCAGGTAACCTAGTCCAAAGTGCCTAAAAGGCTCCATTCTGATAGATAGATTTATATAGAGATAATACATACATATAAATATACATGTATACATATATATAATGCTATATATGTACAGAGAGAGAGAGAGAGAGAGAGAGAGAGAGAGAGAGAGAGAGAGAGA
>JAJPUD010001288.1:251295-370527 GCA_023553655.1 Myrmecobius fasciatus
CTCTCTCTCTCTCTCTCTCTCTCTCTCTCTCTGTCTCTTGTCTCTTTCTCTCTCTCTCTCTCTCTCTCTCTCTTTCTCTCTCTCTCTCTCAAACCATATTTTAAAAATTAACTAAAATGCCACTTGCTTGAGGAAACCTTTTCCCATGTCCTCAGTTGGCAGGAAATGGCTTCCTTCAATATCACAGAATTCTTTGGCAACTCTCTAATGCACATATCAAATAATAACATGACCTTCAAAAAGGCAAAGCCTCATTCATATTTAAACTTTGTATCTCTTCCATGTATTATAATACTCTGTATGCATTTATATGTAATAAAATATATAAAATATAATACATATAATTTAATATAATATACAACATTAATATACAAATATTGCATACAGAGTACTTAATAAATGTTAAATTCAATTGAAAAACATATCCAACCCTCTTTTAAAATGACAGGTGTTTCCGGGTCGGGGGGAATAGGATTTAATGAGGGCATCAAATTTTATGGTTCAGGGTTGGGATAAGGAGGGCTATATAATGGCACTGTGCAACTAGGGGATAGAGGAGGGAAAGTCGCAAAAATGAAGAAATCCATAAAATGAACTTGGCCACTGACAAAATGATTGCATTTTGTCAAAGGCTGGATCTAAGTCCTGGATATCTGGCCCATAAAAGAGTAAATGTAAAATAGAAGCAAAGACAGCTCTTAAAAATGTATACTTAAGGAATGATTATTTCAAGTTTTATTAGGTGAGTATATCATAGAACCCATAGTCCAAGTTTTCAATGAGATCTCAATCAGTGTACTGAGACATAGCATTAAGGCAAAGGGCAAGAAGCTTTATTGAATACTAAATATCTTTTATGGTCCAATGCCTCTCTAAAACTAACTTGGCTGCCCAAAATATCATTATACCTAGAAGCAGTGGACATATCCCCTACATGAGTAGATATTGCAAAGGCATAGACAACTTTTGGGTGAAGTTAAATGTCCATCCTGATTCTGATGAAGATGCCTTAATACTATAGAGAAGAGTTTTTTTCTAGGGCATACCCAACACCTTCCTAACTCCTTCAGCCTCTTCTCCCTTCCGATGGGAGGGCTAGAAAGTAGAACACTAAAGTTCACCTAAAGATTTCCTTTACAGAGGGCATGATGGAGACTTTGAAGTTCACTCTATTTTCCATCGTCAGCTCTCTTTGGTCTGAAATTCATAAAACAAGATGCCTTGTGCCCTGATGTCCTTCCCTTCCCACTCCAACCCCGTTTTCTTTTATGTATAGTCTTCTACCATTACTAAACTTTTTTTCCCCATATTTACACTAATACTTAGCACGATATCTGCTGCATAAAAGGTTCTTAATAAATGTGTTTTTTTTAAATTGAATTGACAAAAATCCTAATATCTTTTTGTTCTTCTCCATCTTGCCATCTAGTGCCATCTAGGGGAATGATTTGCTGAGAAGAGTAGGAATAGTATGATAGGAATAAAAAAGAATTTTCTGAAAATAATAATTTTGAAAATAAAAAAAAGAATTTTTTGGAAAGATAAACTGAGGCAATCAAAAGCAACTTCAGAGAAGTCAGTTCAAAAGACAGACTTCATAAGCTTAAGGGCTCCTAAATTAGCCTGAGTGTCTAGCTAATCCCTGCCATAGAGGAATTTACATTCTAATGAAGAAGACTACACAAAGGGAGCTGACAAGCAGGAGGGAGGGAGACTGAGGGCATGTATGGGTGGGTGGGGAGGAGGAGGCATAGTTTTGAAATAGGAGATCCAGAAGCAGGATAAGGATGGCAATGAAGACCTCAGGAGGAATTAACCAATGTGAAAAGAAGTTGGGCCTTATGGAGGGATATTTCGAGTTATAAAAGGCTTCAGGAGTGGCAGAATCTTCTAGGAGAAGGAGGGCCCAGGTGCTAAGGGAAGTTCTAGGATAAGACAGTGGCACAGACATATTTTAGAAGTTTATAAGCCATATACCATGGAGGACCATGTTTAAGGAGGTAAAGGGTAAGGCATTGTCATAACCAAAGGTAGACCTCTGGGATTCAAAAGTTAAGAAAAATTCCAATAAGTTTCAGCACACACACACACACACACACACACACACACACACAATGTCACAGGAGACAGGAAAGGGCAACAAAGGTGTCATTGCTTTCTGATCAATGATCTATCTCCTTTCAGATATAATGGGAAGAGAGACAGAGTGAGTACGAAGTTAACAAAAAGGAGGATGATAAAGTCAGGAATGAAGGCTTGGTTTGAGGTAGTCATCTTTGGCAGACAGAATGCAAAGTACAAAGCTTCAGGAAGAAACAAGAAAAACAGCAAAATTCAAACTGACAAGGGTTCCTATAAGTGCTTTTAAATGGACTTGAATGATGGTAATAGCCATTCTTGGGGGACTTACTTGGCAGGCCATTAATAAAAGTCTGGAGGGAAAAGGGATGGTCTTTGAAGCAGAAAAGATGTCTCAGTCCAAGCATCTCCATTACTTACTTAAGCAAGTCACTTAATCTTATAAAGCCTCAATTTCTTTGTCTTTAAAATGGGAATGATAATCCCTTCCTAACTCATAGGAATTTATGGAGGTCTCAAATAAGAAATGTAAAAGGTCTTTTGACAATTTAATCTAAAGTAAATCATGGTTTTAAGTTTCATAGACTGTGTCAGAAGTCCCCTCTTGGCAGGGGGGGGGAACCTCCCAAAGGAAAAAAATCTTATGCTTCTTGAGAAACTTTCATTAAGAAACACAATAGTAGTTCAGGTTCATGTAAAATTTTTTGGTCACAAAATGGGCTCCTTGAAACTACCAGTCTGTGGATAATATAACTGAACAATGCTGTTTGCTTAGAAACAGGAAAGCTGTATATGTATGAAAAGCCAGATCATTCAACATTTAAAGGCCACAAAAGATAAATAGAATTACTATATACATTGAATCATAAGACTTGCTAATTTGTTTATGTGGATAACAGTTGTATATAATCAATTAATGCTCCACAAATATTTATTTGCCACACAGTCTTGGAATCATGTTTCAAGACCTCTCCTTTTAAACCTCATGTTTCCCATTTTCTTTCTCCTTCATACATCTTTTTTCCCCCTACATCTATCCATAATCCTCCTCTCTTCTTAGTTTCAACAGTATAGACACAAGTAAGTCACTTGACCTCTTCAGTATAGGAAAAAAGACATGAATGTATTTATACTATCTTTATCACACAATTCTGAAGATCAAATGACATATGTAAATTAGCTTTTTACAAACTTTAAAATCATACACAAATGGTTGGTGTAAGTATTAGGAGTTAATGATTACATAATTTATAGCAGCTCTCTTCTCAGGGCAAAAAATTGGAAATTGAGGGGATGTCCATCAACTGGGGAATCACTGAATAAACTGTTATATGTGATTGTCATGGAATATTGTGATGGAATACTACTGTGCTATAAAAATGATGAGCTCAATGATTTTAGAAAAATGTGGAAAGAATTGAATGAAATAATGAAGAGTGAAATGAGTTGGATTGAGAACATTGTATGTAGTAACAACAATATTGTTTTTTAAAACAAGTTGAAAGAATGTCATTTTGTTTATTACAAATATCCAAATTAACTATAGAGAAAGATGACTTATTTTTGACCTATTTTTGCCTAATAGTAATCATCTCTAGGGCAGAAGGAAAGAGAAAAAAAAAGAAATTTACACAACGATTTTGTTGTATATTTGAAAGGAATAAAAAATTGTGCATAGTATATGTACTATGTTATAAAAATGTCCCCCCCCCATTTTAATTGCCCCCTTTTAATGTCCCTGATGACAAAATAAAGGTAAGGTACATTTTTGAGGGGAAAATCATTAGTACATGGGGAAAATAGATAAGGATGCATTTAGAAAGCAATGTTTTTACAGAATTTTGAAGGAAAAATGGCATTCTAAGAAGCAAATGTATATTCCAGGTATATGACAAGATGATGCAAAAGAACAGAGATAGAAAATGGACTGTTATGCATGAAGAATACCAAGAACATCAGTTTTGACTGGACTACAGAACACAAGAAGGGTAATATATAAAATTAGAAAAGTAGGTTGGAGTGAAATTGCAACAGGCTTCAGATACCAAAGAATAGAGATTATATGTGATTCAAGAAGCCATAGGGAGCCATTCAAGTTGACTGAGTAGGAGAGTAATATGAATTAAAAGCTGTGTGAAGAATGAATTGGAGGGAAGATGCTAGAAGCAGGGAGTTCAACTAGGAAGTTATTGTAATACTCCAGATGATAATGGATGGAAGACCTGAACTGAGATATAAAGAGGTGAATACAAGAAATGGTAGGGAGGCAGAACAGAAAAATTTTGGCAAATCATTGAATATGTGAGATGAAGGAGAATGAGTTTCAAGAATAAAGTCAAGGTTGTCGATTACCTCGATAGAAAGAGAGAACCTTGCAAGAGAGGAGAATTTAGAGTGGGAAAAAATAAATGTTCTTAGATTTTTAGTTCAAAACAAACAATAGTTGGAAATATGTACACGGGAGCTCAGAAAAGAGATTAGAGGTCTGTGAATTATCTGCATAGATATCATATTAAAGCCAGAGGAGCTGATAAAGTCAATAGTGAAAGAGAGAGAATGTAAGGGATCTCACAACAGTCTCTTGGCAAGCTCTGACAGTTAGGAATGGGGCAGTTAGGAATCAGTGAAACTAACAACAGAAATTGAGATTAAAAAGTTAGTAAGTAAAAGAACCATTAAAAGGCTTAACACCAATTCACTCAAGATTGGAAGCACAACAGGATCTGGGAAACAATCTTTACAGTAAGTATTTTATAAAGATGTCATTTCTTGAAATATATAGATAACTGGGTCAAATTTATAACAATATAATCTATTCCACAATAGATAATGATCAAAGAATATGAAGTATTCAGATAAAGAAATCAAAGCTATCTACAGATATATAATGGAGTGCTTAAATTACTTTTGAATACAGAAGTACAAATTAAAAGAACTCTGAAGTACCACACCTCACACCTATTAGATTGGGTAAAATGACTATATATATATATATATAATGATAAATGTTGGAGAGTGAGAAAACTGGGACGTTAATGTACTTTTATAGAATGATCCAACCATTCTGGGGACCAATTTGGAACTATGCTCAAAGGGCAACCAAATTGTTCATACTCTTTGAACCAGCAATACCACTACAAGATCTGTATCCCAAAGAAATCATGAAAAAAAGGAAAAGAACTTACATGTGGAAACATTTATAGGATTTTTTTTGTGATGGCAAAATATTGGAAATTGAGGGAATGCCCTTCAATTGGAGAATGGTTATACAAACTATGGTATGTGGATGTAATGGAATACTACTGGGTAATAAGAAATGATGAACAGGCATATTTCAAAAAATTTGAAAAGACTTGTATGAACTGATGCAAAGTCAAGTGAGCAGAACCAGGAAAACATTGGATACAATATCAGTAGAATTATGTGATGATCAACTATGAATGACTCAGCTCTTCTCAACAATACAATGATCCAAGACAAGTACAAAGGACTCACAAAGGAAAATGACATCATATCCAAATAAAAAAAAAACACTAATAAAATCTGAATGCAGATCAAAGCAATTTTTTTCATTTTATTTATTCTTTTTAAATTTTTTCCCCATTTGATCTGTTTCTTCTTTCACAATTGTTACTAATATGATTTAAATGATAGCACATGTTTAGCCTATATCAAATTGCCTACTATTTTTGGAAAAAGGGAGGTGATTGAGAGAGGGAGAAAACTTTGGAACTCAAAATATTGTAAAACTAAAATGTTAAAAATCATTATGACATATAATTGAGTAAAATAATAAAATGCTATTAAATTAAAGAGCTTTATCACAAGAACTCTGAAAGGAGAGAACATTCAGTAAGAAAAGTGCTCAATAGTGTCAGATGCTCCAAAAAAAGGTAAAGACAGGTGAGTATGTTGAAGAGTCCTTTGATTTCGGCACCTTATTAACAAGTCTAGGAAGGAATAAACTCTCCAGTTTTAATATTTATGGACTCTGAACACCTGACAACTTTAAGATTCAAATATTAATTGCTCTTTCTCTCTGCTGGTCTCTTTCTCTCTGTTATGTGCCAGGAGTCTTGCTCTTTCTCATCCTCTGTAATGACAGATGGCTCCCCTGTTTACCACTGGGTGGGAATGAGAGGGATAAAGGAGAACAAAGCTACTGCAAAGTGGGCATAGATCCATACATTTCTTGCCCAGAATCAGTCCAGAATCCCCAAGAACTTACTTATTAACACACCTTCCTCCTCTTAGAGTTTCTACTAGAGGGAAGAAACCCAGAACAGTAACTAGAACATCTTTCTTTCCAATAAGCATACAGTTATAAGTGGAACAAAACTTAGAAAGCACAACTCTTTTGATGTCCAGTTAAAAAACAATAGCACTTAAGACTGAGGGAGAGGGGGAAGAGCTAGGTGATATAGTAGAGAGAGTTCCAGAAATAAAATCAAGAAGGCTCTTTTTCCTGAGTTCAAAGGTAGCCTCAGAGACCTACCATCTGAGTGGACTTGGGCAAGTCACTTAACCTGTTTAGTGCTGATACTCAAACCAGGAAGAGCAAAACTAGAGAAAGAACATTATATATCAATTTCACAAATGAATAGGGATGCAAAAATCCTAAATATAATACTAGCTAAGAGGTTACAACAATATATCACAAAGATTATACATTGTGATTTATAGCAGGAATGCAGGGGAGATTGAACATGATGAAAAGTATTAACATAATAGATCATATCAATTAAAGTAACAAAAATCATATGATTATATAAATAGATGTAGAAAAAAGCTTTTCACAAAATACAACACTTATTTTTATTAAAAACACTTGAAAGCATAGGTATAAATGGATTTTTCCCTTAAAATGATAAAAAACTAGAATCATTAGTTACCAAGCATTATTTGTAATGGTCATATGATAGAAGCATTCCTAATAACATCAACAGTGAAACAAGAATGCCACTATCACCAGTGTTATTCAGCATCATATTAGAAATGCTAGGATAGTAAAAAGAGAAGAAAAAAAAATTAAAGGAATTGGAATGGGCAATGAGGTAATAAAAACTATTTCTTTTTGCAGTAAATATGGTGATATACTTGAAAAATCATAGAAATTTAACTAAAAAAACTAGTCAAGACAATATTTTTTGCAAAGTAACAAGATAAAAAAATCCAAATAAATAACTAGCATTTTTATGTATCACTAACAAAACCCAGCAAGAAAAGATAGTAAGAGAAACCGCATTTAAAATAACTATACACAACATAAAATATTTGATAAAATACCTGCCAATACAAACAAACCCAGCAACTACATGAACATAATTACAATACAATTTTTATACAAATAAAGCCCAGACTTAAATAATTGGAGACATATTATTTGTTCATGAGTGGATAAAACCCGTATAATAAAAATGACAATTCTAACTAATCTTCTTATTCAATGCCATCCCAATTAAAATAACAAAGAAAATACTAATCTAGGAAAAAAAATAACAACAACAAATTATATTTGGAAGAACAAAAGGTCAATGATATCAAAGGAATTAATGAGAAAAATATAAAGGAAGGAGGTTTAGCAATACAGGATCTTAAATATATTGTAAAGCAGTAATTGTCAAAACTGTTTCATATTAGTTAAGAAATTAAAAAGTGGATTAGTAGAAAAGAATAGACATATGACACACAGTAGTAAGTTATTGTAATAACCTTGTATTTGACAAATGCAAAGATTTAAGCTTTGGGAGCAAAAATTCACTCTTTGATAAAATTTATTGGGAAAACTGGAAAACATTCTAGCAGAAATTACATATATATCAATATTTTCTGCCATATGCTAATATAAGAACAAAATGGACACTTGACAAATATAAAAGAAGAATCCATAAATAAATTAGAAAAACATGGAACATATTACTTATCACTTATGGATAGGCGAAGAATATGAATAAATAAGAAATAGAGAGCATTGTGAGATATAAAATGAATAACTTTAATTACATTAAATTAAAAAAAAGATTTGTACAAATAAAACTACAAATTGGAAAGATTTGGAAAGAGTGATTTATAGATAGTTTATAGATAGTTTCTCAGATAAAGGTCTCATATTTCAAATATATACAGAAACCTGTCAAATTCATAATAAGAATGAGATTCTGCAACTGATAATCAAAGAACATGAACAGACAGTTTTTATGAAGAAATCAAAGATAACATGTCATATAAATAGTCATATAAATGGTCTAGTCATATAAATATGATAGTCATATAAAATAGTCTAAAATCATTCTTGATTGGAAAAATGCAAATCAAAAAACTCTGAAATATTATCTCAACCTACCAGTTTGGCTAAATGACAAAATCAGAAAATGACAATGATGGGAGGATGTGGAAAAATTGACACATTTATGCAATATTGATGCAAGTGTCAACTGATCCAATCATTTTGGAAAATAATTTGGAATTATGCCCAAAGAGTTACAAAACTGAAAACTCTTTGACCCTAATAATGTCACTATTAGATGTTTCCCATGAAGAACAAGGAAAAAGAAAAAGAATCTATATATTCTAAAATAATTCTAGCAACTGACTTTATGGTAGCAAACTATTTGAAACTGAAAGGATGTTCATCAACTGGGGAATGGCTGAACAAATTATAGTATATGATTATGATGAAATGCCACTATACTATAAGAAATGTGGAGCAAATTTATGTTAGAAAAAAAAATATAAAGAATTACATGAAATAATGAAGAGTGAAATAAACAGTACCACGAGAACATTATATACTATATATACATATGTATATGTATGTATATATATATGCAACAGTAATATTGTTTTAAGAACAATTTTGAGAGAATAATTCTGAATATTATATTCAAATCAACTACAAAGGACCTATGAAAATAAGATGGTACCTACATCCAAAGAAAGAACTGATAAATAGAATTATGCATGATTTTGTTATATGTATATACATAAAGGCATATATAGATATAGATATACACTTAATATACATGTGCAATATGTAAAACATATAATATATACATATACACACAACCATTCATAGTTATAGCTATAGCTATTCGTATGTCTGTATATGTGAAATGATGGCCTTCTCTATGGCAAAGTGGGGGGGGGGAGACAGATACTTCAGAAGTGAAAATGTAACCAAAAATATTAAATATTTTTATTATTTATATATATTATTAAAATAAAAATATATATTTTTTTAAAAAGACTGAAAGGAGGACGTGATTGACAGTCACTTAGCTATGTAGTGTCAAGGAAGGATTAGAACCCAAGTATCATCTCCTAAGACCTGGTGCTTTGTTTCATTTTGTTTTTTCCTCTTCTATCACTGTCTACATCCAGGGGAGGATGCAGCTTTCTTTGTACAAAAGAATGTCTGCTCTGTTCTGTGCCTTGGAATCCTAACATCTGTTTTCTTCCTTCACCTGGACAGAATGTATCCAGACCATGGGTAAGCTTATTGGAGTAGCGAAATGCTTGAATACCCTGACTATATATTCAAGGGCCTTCAAAATAATGATCAAGGGACCGTCTCAATTCATTCTTCTTTTCTTTTGTCCAAAGCCATCTTTGCTTTATTTATCTGTGTGAAACTAATGGTAAACTATTACTATCAATTGAACTTTTATTTATTTATTTGTTTGTTTTTCATTTATTTTTTAAACAATGGGTATCTAGGTGTGCAGTAGAGTGCTGGACCTGAGGAAGACTTAAGACTTTATGAGTTCAATTCTAGCCTCAGATACTTATTAACCATGTGACCTTGGGCATATCACTTAAACCTCTTTGCCTCAGTTCTTAATCTGTAAAAAGACCTGGAGGAGGAAATGTCAAACTGTTCTTATATCTTTGCCAAGAAAAATCAACATGAGGTCATGAAGGATCAAACACAACTGAAAAACCACTTAACAACAAAATCATACATTTATATAATAATACACAGCTTTCAAAGCACTTTCATATCTACAATTTTATTTGCTCATCACAAAATCCCCTGAGATCAGCAGGACAAATATTATTCCAGTTTTACAGATGAAGAAACTGGAATTCAAGGAGGTTAATTAATTTACTGAAAGTCAAATAATTGATAAATAGAAGGATCAAAAGGAAAATATACGCTTTCCACTTTCAGGACTCAATTGGTCTTTATAAGGTTTGGACTCCATCTGGGAAACTTAGTCATCAAAAATCTTTCCCTCTTCATAACAACATTCTTATTAGAACCTTGGGACTAATTTGGACCAAATTTACTGCCTGCTTTTTACTCCACTTCTGCTATATAGCAAATTTCTATGTTATAATTTAGAACTACCTTCTTCTTTAAGGATAAACCTTTTATATTTCCATCTTGCCTTGAACTTTTATTTGTATCCAGATCAGATTTTCTTCTTCCACTCTGGCTTTTTGAATACCCGTTTTAATTCAAATATCATCTCTGATGCTTATTTTCCATATAACTTTTAGAAAATTGCTTTACTTTCCAGCTTCTGTTTCCCCATCTGAATGTAGCCTTGAGAGCTTGAGTTACTGGGGAATGCAGTATTTACTATCTGACAAAGGACATGGGGAAATTATTTAGTCAATAGTCAATAAACATTTATTAAGCACCTACTCTGGGTCAAGAACTGTGTTAAGAACCGCAAATACAAAGAAAGATAAAAAATAACCCTTAGTCTTCAGGAACTCAAAGTCTAATAAAGGACACAACATGTAACCACTTTTGTATAAACAAGGAAAATATAGAATAAATTGGAAATAATCAACAGTAGAATGAAGAGGCATTGGAAAAAGTTTCCTGTAGAAAGAGAGATTTTATATTGGACTGGGAGGAAGCTAGAGAATTCAAGAGACAGAGATAAAGTGAACTATTTGGGCAAGGAAAATGACATGGGATTGGATGATTTATGTTTTCGTGGACAAACAGCAATGAAGTCAGTGTTACTTTACTAAAGAATATGTAGGGAGTAGTGCTTAACTTGTTTTTGTTTTTTAACTTTTACTGTTGCCTCATCTGAGTTCATTATTGTCTTTATGAATTTACCAACTGAAAAATAATATATGTTATTCCATTCTCATTTTAACTATACAAACATTGATGTTTCAACTTTTTTTTTAGTAAATGACATATTAATTGATTCTACTTCCTTTTTAAGTGTGGCATAATATATTTTTTATTAAAGCTTTTTATTTTCAAAACATATGCATAATTTTGTTTTCTTTCTTTTTTTCACTTTTGGATCTGATTTTTCTTGAGCAGTATGATATTTGTGGAGACATGTATAGAGGAATTGCACATGTTTGACATATATTGGATCATTTGCTGATTGGGAGAGGAGAGGAAGAGAGGGAAAAAATTAGAACACAGGATTTTGTAGGGGAGAATGTCAAAAGTTATCCATGCATAAATTTTGAAAATAAAAAGCTATAATTTAAAAAAAAAACAAAAAATATATGCATAGAAAATTTTTTAATATTTACCCTTGCAAAACCTTGTGTCCCCATTTTTTTCTCCCTTCCCCCACCCCTTCCCCTAAACAGCAAATAATCCAATATATGTTAAACGTGTAACACTTCTATACATATTTCCACAATTATCATGCTGTACAAGAAAAATCAGATCAAAAAGGAAAAAAATGAGAAAGAAAACAAAATGAAAGCAAACAACAACAAAAAAATGAAAATACTAAGTTGTGATCCATACCAGTTCCCACTGTCCTCTCTCTGGGGGTATAGATGACTCTCTTAATCACAAGACTATTAAAACTGGCCTGAATCACCTTGTTGCTGAAAGTCAGAATTCGATAATGACATAATCTTCTTGTTGCTGTGGACAAGGATCTCCGAATTCTATTTACTTCACTCAACATCAGTTCATATAAGTATCTCAAGGCCTCTCTAAAATCATACTGCTGATGGTTTCTTATAGAACAATAATATTCCATAGCATTCATATACCATAACTTATTCAGCCATACTGATGGACATCCACTCAGGTCCCAGTTCCTTGCCACTACAAAAAAGGTCTACTACAAATATTTTTGCACATATGGGTCTTTTTCCCTTTTTTATGATCTATTTGGGATACAGGCCCAGTCAAAGGGTCAAAGGGTATGCACAGTTTGATAACTCTGGGCATAATTCAAAATTGCTCTCCAGAATGGTTGGATCAGTTCAGAACTCCACCAACAATGTATTAGTGCTCCAGTTTTCCCACATCCCCTCCAGCATTCATCATTATCATTTTCCTCTCATCTTAGCCAATATGAGAGATGTGTATTGATACCTCAGAATTGTCTTAATTTTCATTTCTCTGATCTATAGTGATTTATAGCATTTTTCATATGACTAGAAATGGTTTTAGTTTCTTTATCTGAAAATTGTCTGTTAATAACCTTTGATCATTTATCAATTGGAGAATAGCTTGTGATTGTACTTCCTAATCTATTACTTTCCTTTATTTTACAGGTAAGTCCATTCCAATCACATTCACAATTAAAATTTTCAGTTAAGATTTTTTCCATTCACATATCACATTAAAGTAGTCCCTTTCTTTTCTTTAGGCAATGACAAGAAAATCCTGAGACAGGAAAATACAAAGGATCAATATTTTAATCTATAACTGGTTTGCTGATCCTAATATTTTGCTTTACTTCTTTTCAACCAGTCCAGACCCTGATCACTGGTTCTTACAGTTTCTCTCATTTTAATGTTCACTTTATTATTAATCCTCTATAATGAAAGTGCTTTTACTTATGACTGTTCTCTCTCCAATTCCCTTTTCTCCCCCTTAAATATCCTATTCTGCTTTAGTTCTTTTCCAAATTTGAGATATTATGATCCAATTACCAACCTCTATCTCCTCTCTCTCTGCTACCTACAATGCTGAACATAAAGATCTCAGAGAATCTCATCATCAGCCTTTGACTTTAAGATTCTACTTCAAGAGAATAAAACAGGCACATATTTTGTAAATTAAATAGGAATGTTTTATTAGCAGAAAAAAGCCTGTGTGAATTATCCTTTTGGAAAAAAACACCATTTCAGATGATGATTTTAAATTCTATATCAATAAACTGAATAATTTTGACATGATAGAAAATTCTTAAAATTATATATTGGTTATTTTTAGCTAGAAAGGAGACTTACTATTGTTAACTGATTTTCTAATAACTGACTTTTAAAGCACCGGTACAAACCTTCAAAATATTCTATCTCCTTTAGTAAAGCTTTTCAAGGTGATTGCCTTAATTTTTCTGCTTTAGCAACATATATCCCTTTATTTGAAGTTCTACGTTAGTAGACCTAACTATGCAATATTGATGTCATTTGTTTGCATTAGAGTCAAGACTACAGAAAAAGACTTAATGATTTCATCAATTTTCCAAGTAAAACAACAGTGGGAATTTAGAACAGGTAGAATGAGGTCTGTATTTTTCAGATACAACAAAACCCAAAGCTTAACCCAGGTGTTATGAAGTTTAAAAAGCTATTCACACAAAGTTAATTAAGTTTGGGTGCATTTTTCAGAATGTTAAATTCACTGTCATTATAATGTGAATTGATCCTCCAGACTGCTATTTGTGGAAACTACCATTCCTTCCTTCCTAAGATCTGCCAAATTCTTCCAAAGAAACTAAAAAAAAAAAAAAAAAAAAAAAAAAAAGAGTATTGTAAAGATACATAGAGCATACTTTGGGTTAAATGCTCCCAAAGAACAGATACTAGAATTGGGCTTATGAACTGGGTATAGTAAGTAGCGATCAAAAACTCTTAGTCTACTGTCTGAAACAAATAGCAATTTTATTTCAATCACTGCATTGATAGAACAAGCTTCTTGTGCAGTCAGTGCTTCTTCCCCATTTTAGTGCTATATAGCAGCCAAATCTATGGCAAAACACCTGTGTACCCCCTTTTACTTATGACTGTTATTTTGTTTATACCTCAATTCCATACTTTTTCACTATTCATCTGAAGTGCCTTGTCACATAAATTTGAAAAAAAATAGAGCTAAACTAATGAACCAAGTTTTTATTTTCACACTGGTTTCTTAAGGTAACTGGACTAACTATATTCCTGAGCAAAGATTCAAACTGTTCTCTATACTTGAAGTGTTTTCCCACTTCCCACACCTGCCACCCAACCCAATCAGTAATTTCATTCTTCCATAGGCATAACATAGAATTGTGCTTTGATCTTCTCTAATTTACTTTCATTAATTATTATATATTATTGCAATTTTTATGTTACTATTTTTAGATTGTAAACTCCATGAACACAGAGACTATTCCTTGTTTAACCTTGTCATCCTTAACTTTCAGTCCAATGTTCTTCATAAAGCCAATTTCTCTCTTATTTGCCATCGATTGGTTGCTGTTCTTTGTTCATGAAGAGGACCAAAATAACATCACTATGTTAGAGTCAAGTTACACCATGTCTAACTGTGACTGATCAAACCAATACATGCTTGGAAGGCTCTGCCACAGGTCAGTCACAAATAGACCCTATGAACTTTTGGGAGCCTCTCTAATTTTATGCATCTCACATTTCTTTTGGGCAAATTCAATTCTGCCTTGGACATAGAGATCAGCACCTTATTTGATAAGGGCACACTATCCTGGGCAGTCCTGTGCCAGTGTCTCCCATGTCATACAATCGATTCTAAAGTTCTTAAGAGAGACTTTGAGAGTATCCTTGTATCCTTTCCCTGACCACCTTGTGAGCACTTGCCCTGTGTGAATTCTCCATAAAATAATGTTTTTGGCATTTGGCATTTGAACAATGTAGCCAGTCCAGTGGAGTTGTGCTCTCTGCTGTAGAAATGGAATGTTTGATAGTTTAGTTCTGAGACTTAAAAGTGCTACTTATGATAGGTTTTTCCCCCTCTCCTGCCCAATAACTGGAATACAAAAATATTTCAAATAAACCTGCTGGTAATAAGGTAGTTATCTTTTAATAAAACATATTTGGGAAAGTGCAAGTCTTCTCAATCATGAATTGATTATGTGAGGCCAAGAGAAAGATTTAGTGACTTTTTATTAATTACTGGCCAATTGCAAGTGAGACAACATTTACATTTCCAAGACTTGAACAATTCAATCACCAAGGAATCAGAAAAAGTTTAATAGGGTTGAAACTGTGAAGGAATCTTAAGGGAAGGGAAATGGGAATGAGCCTGAGAAAAGTGAGAGTAATTTTCATTTAATCTGAAATGTACAAATAGCTTTGTGTAAGCCTCCCAAAGGAAGCAAGGAGTGTTTGAGACCTACTGTCAAGTCATATAAAATCATGGAATTTGAGAATCTGAAGGGACATCAGCATTCAGTCATCTAGCCTAACACATATGTGGAAGAATTCTCCTGCATAATATACCCAAAAAGTAGTGGGTGGTCCAGCTGTTGCTTGAATACCTCTAAGGAAGAAGAAACTCACCACTTCTCAAACTAGCCCATTCCATTTCAAGGAAGCTTTATTTGTTAAGACACTTTAAATTTATATCAACCCTAAATTTACTTTTTGCAATTTCCTGATTTATCTTCTCTCTTCCACATAAAAGCCCTTCAAAAAATTGAAGCTATCACATCCTCCCTGATTCTTGTCTGCTCTATGCTTAACAACCCCACTTCCTTTAATTTCTTATCTCTGACCTAGATTCAAAATCTTTTGGTACCCTAGTCACTATCTTCTAGATACATTCTGGAACAGAAGTGAGGAACATCTGACCTGTGAGAAGTATGAAGAAATTAAATCATTTGGTCTGGCCCTGACAAAGCAACAGCAGGAAATGATGAACTGAAAGCCAAGTACAACAACCTCCCACTGCTTGAGTTTTTAAGTTGATAATCTTGTATGGCTTGTGAATTATGTTATAAAAATCCAAATGGCCCTTGATAGACAAAAGATTCCCTATTTCTACTCTAGACTATCAGTGCCTTTTTAAAATTGTAATGGCCAAAATTGAACACAATATTCCAGATATCATTAAAATTGGCACAGTAGTCACTTATTAACATTTAAAGTTCCCAACATTGCAATTTATCCAGGTCCAATAAACTTGAATTCATTAAGAGCAATAGTGCTTTCTTATAATCTTCTTTTTATGTTTGTTGTATCAATTGTTAATCATTTTTCTTCTACCATTTACATTACCAAATTCATCCTTTGCATAAGGATTGAGCAACCCTGCCTGCCGTCTTTTCTCAGTTATCAGACATGCAAAATAAATGCTATAACCTATTTTGATTATCTTTTTTCCTAATATAGGTTAAAAATTATGTTTTGTTTCCCTTTAGCAATCTTAGGTCTATTTGAACATTACTGCTCCTTACACTGTTTTTATAGGACTACATTCTTCATACAATCTTATATGCAATGGTCATATTCATTTTGTGTTAGTTGTTCTTCCATTTTCCTGCACATTTCTTTTTCAATTCTATTAGTTGATACATAACCACACAGTTCTTCTCAGATGAATTCCCCTTTTCTTTTTTATGAGGTATGTGTGTGTGTGTGTGTGTGTGGGGGGGGGGGGGGGAGGGTATATATGTGAAAGGGTTACCTTTCCAGCAATCCTTATATAAAATCAAAGGCAGTATGCTCTGCATACTCATAAAATTGGCCTTATTTATTGTCTTTTTGAATCTGGTGCTTCTTTATTTGTTCTATAAATGAAGCAAATATAGAGTCAGTGTTTCAGAGACAGGAGGAAAAAGAAGACAGCAGTGTATGATTCAGTGCTAAAATAGAACAGCTGTCAAAACACCTGGGGACCATGTTGATAGGCACTGTATAAATGCATGGATTATACTGAAAGGTTACTTCATCCTGATAAGTGGGTTAGATCTGTACTTTTGACCAAATAAAGCAATGCATTTTTATTTTGAAGACTATTATTTTCCAGAAACTGTACAAAAAAGCTTTTTTTCATGTAAGAATAGTTTCTGCTTCTATGGATTTTAAATTCTATTTACGTCAATAAATATATATTAAGAGAATATAGCAATACACTAGAAAAAGCAACAGTTTTGGAGATAGGACTTGGGTCCAAATCTGCTTCTGCCATTTACTCTCTTTGTCACTTGGAGCAAGTTACTAATCTCTTTGTGTCTCAGTTCCCTAATGGACTAAAAAAGGAAAGAAGGGGGCTGAAGTACAAGACTTCTAGGTTTTCTTTCAGATCTAAAAATAACCTCCTATGTTATAGTGCTTTAAGTTTTTATCAAACATTTTGCTTAAAATTAGCTCCTTAGATGAAAAACCATTTGATATTATTAGAGGAAAGTACCTGGCATTAACAGATCAGAAAAATTTGTAATTGTCAAAATGATGAATTCATATTTCTAAAATTAGTGGGGAGTTATTGAAGGTTTTGGATTGGTGGAGGAATAGTATTGAAACAACAGATTGATAATAATTTGGCTGAGGATTTTTAAGATAGCTTGAAGAAAGTGAAGAGAAATTCAAGTCAATCAGAGAATTTGAGTAATTGAGAGGTCATTTCAACAATCAGATGAGAAATGCTATTCAAAGTTTTCTTTCTCTGGATTTTTTTCCTGCCTAAAACTTCCTCCTTGACAGGTACTTTTTCAAATCTATCTTATCCTTCAAAACTCACAAAACAGTGTGCTCTCCCTCCCATGGCCTTGCTCTACAGTAATATGTTGAAAATAGAGGTCCATTTTTCTTTCTAGACAGGGTGGATGGTTATCTAGAGTGAAAAGTTTCATTTCCAAGCATCTTTCATTGGAACTATCACCTGATAATTATACTGAATAGAAAGTAACCATTAATCACATCTTTAATATATCAATTCATCACAGTCTGCCTTGTGTGAAGCAGAAAAACTAAAATTAATCAGTCAAACTAAACTCTATCACATCTGAAAGGTTTTATTTTGGGGGAGGGGTGGAGGAAAATGTGAAGGGAAACCCTTTTAAATGGATAAAATACATTTGGTTCTGCTGGCAGAATGATTGAGGTTCTAAATGTTAAACTATTTTCTGTCATTATAGAAGATGATTTTAATCTCCTCTTCTGCCAGATTGAGCAACCTTAAGTTTACAAGAAACTTAGTTATTAAATGTTATCTGACCCTCGAGGGGTACAAGCAGATAAGATTTTCATCACCCTTTCACCATGGGGCAATTTTATTAATGAAAAGATTTTTTAAAAATACTTACATGTCCAAATGCAACAACTGCTCATGTCCTTTTGACCTCTGTGTTCAGTTTTTATCAAACTGGTCCTGATGCTTTTGCTTTACTGTAGTGTTTTTTTCTTCTTTTCTTTTTTTTTCACATTTTCAGAAAATATTTTTTTTATTTTACTCCAGTTACACGTAAAGACAATTTTTATCATTCATTTAAAAAACTAATTTCAAAATTTTTTCTCTACTTCTCTCACTTCCCCCATCCCTGAGACAGCAAATCATTTATACAGGTTATACATGTTCAAACATGAAAAACATATTAGCATATTAATTAGGCAGATAGAATTTAATAAAATGCTTAGTATTGATTAATCTTATTTCTTTCAGCACATATAGTGTGCTTTTTCTTGAAAAAAAAAAGCTCACATAAAGAAACTATTTTAGAGGCAATGATTTGAATTCAGGAATATGCCCCATATTCCAAATTTTTTGCTTACTCCTTATTGGAGATTCATGAGATAATACATTTAGAGTGGGAAGGGACATGAGACACTGGCTGTTCCAAGTCCACCATTTAACAAATGAAGAAATGCAAGCTCAGAAAAAATTAGTGACTAACTCATTGTCACACCACTGGTAAGTGTGAAATGTGGAATTTGAAGTCAAATCTTCCTGCCTCCAAATCCAACACTATCCACACTCTGTTACTCTACTTTTCACTTCACTTTTCACCATTAGCACTTATCTTACTTCACAGCCTTCTTTTGCCATCTAGTTCCTAAGATCCTTGAAAGGAGTACTTTTTATCTCATTCATAATTTTATCCAAATAATGACTTGTAAGATACTTCATATATCTGTTACTCAAATATTTTTGAATGAATTAATAAATTATTTACAGTATGCTTCTGCTGTTTTGTTTTTTTTTTTTAATCCTAGCTATAACTATTATATTGCTAATGTAAGTATGGACTTCATCAAATAAAAGTTAGAGGAATCACAAAGGAGTATCTGAAGTGATAGAGAAAGAAATTTGCCATTGCATTACTGCTCCAAGAGGTTTTAGAGCTTATGAAAAAAATATTAATTGATGTTACAAGTTATTAGAATATAAAGGAAAAAAATATATCTGGATCCCTCTAGGCCAGGGATTCTTCATCTTTTGTATGTCATGTACTCCTTTGACAATGTGATAAAGTCTATGGATTCCTAAGATAAGGTATTGAAATTTATAAAAGGAAATACATAGGATCACAAAGGAAACTAATTATGTTAAAATACAGTTTAGAAAATATTTCACATATAATCCTCCGAATTGATCCATTGTGAGCTAAGTAATTTAGTATGTAATTGACTTGATGTAATTATGCAACTATAAGAATTGTGAGAAAAAAACTTCATTGCATTGTTTAAACCTGGATCATCTGAAGCAAGCCTCTACTCCTGAGTAGACAGACGTAGAAACAGCCAACAACCAAATGAGACATCTGGAACCAAAAGATACCAGGTGAAGGTTAAGTTTGCTGTCATAGTTTTTTTCTCCCCTTTTCCTTTGTTATGTACCCAAACTCCAAGGCCCTGAAACAAGTGTGTATTAGCACTTTTTTTTTTTTTTTGCTCTAACATTCTTGGCCCCTTCTCTTTTTTCCCATCACAGAAACCTGTCCTTCTCCCAAATGAGTTTGCCACCCAGCTTCTTGAGGGGGGAATGATGGGATTCTGATTGTTACCTTCAGCCCACCTTAGTTCAAACCTACTCCCAACCTCATATCCCAAATTCCACAAAAATCGTTAATCCTGGGTCTCTCTAGAGTAATGAACAGGCCAGCATGTATTGACATCATATTACCAGGTACCACATGATGGTAGACAAAAAACGTAACACAGAAATCATCCAATAAGAAAGTAGCACCAATAGAATGCAGAAAAGTGATGTACTTTCTTCCCCTATTAGGAAGAAGCCCAAATGGATTTCCAGATAATACTGTTTTATAGAATAATGTGAAGTTGGAATCTATTGTTAATTTATCTATCCTGTCCCTAATCCAATTAGCATCTTTAAAGACATTAACAACAACTTTTGAGACAACCTTCATGGAAACTTAATTTTTTCAGACTTGTGTTATTACCATAAATTAAGAAGTTAGCTTTCCCAAGCTATATTGATTGGCATATCTTTAGGCAGGTGTGAGACTAATCTGCCACCTGGCTCCTGACCCTTCCCTTTGACTTCCCACTTTTATTTCTCTGATCTCCCTAAGAAATCTCAAATCCTATATTTATAACTACCCCCTCTCTGTCTTTCTGTCTCTCTGTGTCTCTCTGTATCTCTCTCTCTATATATATACATGCATACATATATATATATATATAAATACACATACATATATATACATATATACATATATATACATACACACATATATACATGTATATATGTGTGTATGTATATATATGGATCTGCTTATTATGGAGACTTTTGCTAAGTTCTCTTTAGGATTTTAATTAGTAGTACAATAAGTCTAGAGGTAAAGGAGATTAGAGAATTTGTTGACCTTCCATATACTTCTGCCACATTTCTTGGCAATTTTAGAAATTAATTTCAACGATTACCAAAATCAGTAGTAGGATATTAAAGGAGGTAGCCTTGGAATCAAAAACATCTGGATTCAAGCTCTGCTTCTAATATCTACTGGCTATAGTACCTTAAACAAAATTTATACATAGTCCAGAGCAGAGCTTTCAGGAATCTTTCTAAGATTATAAATTACAGATGAGAGGCTCATTAGCATGGAGGAAGAAGGTTTTTACACTAAAAATCCTCTACACCAGAAGTGCCAAAGTCACAACTCTCAGATTAAAATGCAATTGGGAAATATTTAACGATGATGATGATAATAATAATAATACTTGATTTATGATTTTCTTAGTCAATCTATGAGCCACACTGCTCTGCATAGGTGAAATCAAAAATCTAGATCCTGTACATATCCCAAGAAATTATCATAAAATTATTTCAAAACTGGACTCATACACAAATCTTTACTTACATTATTTCTTATGGATAAAACTAGTTCTATCAGACATCTTCCTACTTGGCAAATATTTTTCAAAGCGTATAACTGAAGAAGTATCTGTCAATCTTGTGTTATATGCTGAGTCTAAGTAACTATCTATCTAGATTGCTTTTGGATATTTCCATTCTCTTCTTAAATACAGAGTATGAATCTCTTTCCAACATCACCATTTTTATTATTACCTATCAGAAAATATTATTTTTCCTTTCACTTTTTTCAGGATTATGCACATTTGTAAACTGACTTTTTATTCTTTCCAATTCAGAACAAAAATCACAAATCTTCCAAACTAGACCTCATTCATCTTTTGAATTTTTGTAAGTTAAACTAAAATTCTACCCTGTAGAATTGTCTTCTCCAATTTACAAGGGTAGAGAACTAAGTCTTTTATATACAATCAATTTCCATCTTGACCTTGTTTACTATATTAAAATTATATGATTTATCTTCTCTCCAAGACATATGCATAATCCACTTCTCTTGTCTCCTGATTTTTTTGTATGTTGCATGATTCTACTTTGAACTGTGTTTTCTCCATTTTTCAATGTTTTTTTTTTTTTTTTTCATAGCTTCTGTTGAATTCTCTTTCCCATTTGACTGGAGGGTATTTGTGCTTAAGATAGTGATCTTACACCAATATATAATAATTAAGTGAAGGGAAACATCAGCAAAAATAACCAAAAAGAGATTGTGTAGTTTATATTTGAATCAGCCAAAAAGGGAGATATTAATTATAGGTAATCTTATTCTTTTTATCAAGAGGATGAAATGTTCAGGCTACTTTCCTTCATCTACGTGTTACAAAGTTATTTATTTTTCACCTATATCTCAGAGATTAAAAACTACAAAAGACCTTATAGACCCACAAAACCAACATTGTCATTTAACAGTTGAAGAAACTGATGCCCATAGCAGGTAAGTGATTTTCATAATGTCACACAAGCATAAGAGGCAGAAGTGTGATTAGAACTCATGTCCTCTGATTCCAGATACCAGGCCTATTTTTAATTATATCTCATTGTCTCAGGTTTTCTCTAGAATGTTATTATTATTATTATTATTTTGCATTTAGGGCAGACTTATCATTCTTATAAGCTTTACTTCTTTACACCATTTTTGTCTCTTAATCATCTTCTCCAGCCTCCATATATAGCCTCACATCTTTCTTTTTTTTTTTGGTTATATACTTAAAGTCCTCTCTTCCAAAAAAAAAGTTTTTTTCTCATTTCCTTTCATAAAGTTCTGTTCTTTCTGCTCTTTTCTTTTTGGATCTCCAGTTCTATCCTTGACAAAATTGTCCATTTACCTCTCCCTCCTTCCACAACCTGAAATTCATCTTCTATGCCTTTCAAAATCTCCTGCTATTCCATTTTTGTTTTGTCTTGTTTTCTTCAGCTCCAAAAGATTTTCCCATATTTACTTAGGCAGATGTTTCCAAATTCTATATTCCTTTTCCAGTTTCATATTGAGTCTTTGAAGTTAGTTCAGCCTCCTTTTTCATTATACTAACTTGGAAGTTTGAATAGATAAGAAGGTAAACATGTACGAAGCCTTTATTCTGGTATTGACTGTGTTCCTTTGATAAGATGCCTTACTTTATATATTTAGTGGTCTTTTAACAAGATTTGAAATGCATTGTTAATGAAGTTGACATGACAATTTATGAATAGGTGAAGCTGACAAATAATGATTCCTTTCTCTCTCTACTTTAACACATGGGAGATTGTAGGTGTGAAGCATCAAATACACTATCAGACTCAGTTGGTATCTTAGTTGTATTCTACTTGGGTTTTTTTGGGTTTTTGTTTGTTTTTTGATTTAAAAAAAATCTTTGTTCCAAACTAATAGTGACAAACTAAAGTAGAATCAAGGGCCACTATACCATACATAAGGATCCCTGAAGTTTGCATATTAATTTAGAAACCACATATTAATATTATATTTATTTCATTATATTTTTATCTATTTTCTTAAATATTTCCAAATTTTATTTTATTTAGGTTGGGGCTACAGTTGGGTGCAATGTTGGCAAACAGACCAGGTTTTTCACATTTCTTTTCTAAGGAATGACTCTATTAGAAGGGGAAAGAGGAAGAATATTTTGGGAAGTACAATGAAAAAAAACAAAATATATCCATAAAATTATTTTTTAAAGAAGTAAAAAAGAAATCAAGGTGATTAGCATCATCTTGATGATGAAATCATAGCTGATATTCAATAATGTTCTTGAACTTGGACTTTAAAAAAAGGACAACAGGAAAACAGGAGACAGAGAGAAATGGAGAACTATAGAATAAGAGACAGAGCTGGATTTAAATCTAGATCATCAAATTAGAGATAAATTAACCTACAGCATCATATAGTCTAGTCTTCTCATTTTTCCCTTAGGAAAATGAGGCCTAGAGACTAATCTAACATCAGATTGCTATTAAGTGGTTGTTGGGAATTCATTCCTTGGATTCCACCTCCAACATTCTTTCCACTGCACCATATTTCCTCTGATATTTAGTCCCAAGTCACGTATTCTGTACTGTGACTTGACTCTACTGTGGTATAGGTTGGTTTATCACTTGCAGTTCTGCTAACATCTGTGAAGGCTGTGGTCATAAACCTCCTAGGTATTCCCAAGTAATATGAATTGTCTATAACATCATGTCACCAAAGCTCAGCCATTGCTCTTCAAGGGCGACATAAAGGGTGATGGTAGATGGTTCACCTCTTTTCAAATTACCCTTGAAAGCATAAAGAGGCAATACCCCCATAGCCAGGTAGAAATCATTAGCCTTTTCAGCCTTTTAAATGAAAGGAACTCAGGAGTAAGAAGTTTCATTATTGTCTGGTAAGTTAGCTCAGGCTTATTATTTTCTCCCCCGGCTTATGCAATTAAAAAAATATATGACCACAGCTTCCTTGCTCCTGTTTCATTTTCCGGTTTGGAGCCCTTACTCTGTACACTGGCTACATTTCCCACTCCTCTGGTTCACTGCCTATCTTCTCTCCCCTCTGCACTATTTAAAAACATAGGAGGTTTTATGGTGAGTGGCAACGCACACACTACAATGCAAAGGATGGCTTCCTTGGGACAATAATAACTTGATGGGGCTGATGTGATGAGGTCAAAAAAGATGTAAGGTAATTTGGGTTTCAGCAACTATCAGTCAGTCAGGATCTTGCTGTTGTCTTAAAAATAGCTCCCCCATATCAGAATATATTTTAGAGCTAACTTAAAAGTACATTAGCTTGTTCAGTGCATCTCTTGTGGAGCTAAAAATGCTGAGACTGTGAAAAGTAGAGTTTGAAGTATTTATGTATAACTTTTTTTTTGCTCCAAAGCTCCTTAGGGAATGGCTATGTAAGAATGCCAGCTACAATGTAGAGAAGCTAGGGATTTTTCTTCTTAATTCCCTCCCTACCTCACCTTACCAGCTCCTCCTTCTTATTTTGGATGGGACATTAACAGTAGATAGAGTGCTGGGCTGCAGCCAGGAACACCTGAGTTTTAATTAGGCCCAATTAACTTACTAAAGATATGGCTCAAATTAAGTCACTTCATCTCTACCTCAGTTTCCTAAACTGTAAAATGGAAATAATAATTAAAAAAAACCCTACCTTACTGGGTTGTAATGAGGATAAAATGAAAAAATCTTGCAATATGCTTAACACGCCTAAAAGTGCCAAATGAATGATGTTATTATAAGAAACTACTACTTCAATCTACCATCTCTAAAATGGTTTCTTAGAGTCAAAGAGACCCAAACAACGTCAGAGAGTCACCTTTGATAGCTCCCTGCCTCCAAATGATGGAAACTCATGACAGGGAAATTTTTCTATCATGAACCATTCATTCGCAGAAAAATTTCAATAAGAGCCCATATAAATAAAGATAAGTTTGGGTTTTCTATCTTTTAATAGTAAGGAGGCTTTTTTGTATGGTGCTTTAAATATACAAGGTAAGTTCCTTACAATAAAATAGTTCTGTACTAGCCAATTATTATTATTATTATGTACATTTTATAAGTGAGGAAACTGAGGTATCAGAGGGAAAGTGATCTACCCAGAATCTTACAATTATCAAGCCTAAGTCATTAGAGTATCAGTCTTGAAATTAAGACCTTAGTTGAAATCAGCCTTCAAATATTTACTAGCTATGTGATCCCCAGTAAAGTCACTTAACCCTGATTGCTTCTAAACAAACAAATGAAATAAAAACTAATTCTCCTTGACTCCATATCAATCTTTCCACTAGGCTTTAGTGCTTATAAAAACCCAAATAAAAAATATTCCACTTTACATTTAAATTTTTCAAATTAAGATAAAGAAATCTAGCCATTCAACAAGGGTAACATCAATAAGAATAATAAATGAAGTTCTGTATTATGGTTGTATAATTAAGAAAAAATGTCTAAGAGAGCAAGAGAGGAAAAGTACAAGGAGGAGGCTGACAGAGATAAAGAAAAAGAGGAAGATTAGGAGAGGCACAAAGTGAGACAAGAAAAGATTAATGAAATGAGAACATGGAGAACAAAGGAGACAAATAAGGGGAAGAAATGTCAGATTTTAATTACTCATCAAGTAGTCATTTATTAAATTTATAAACCATGCTGCTTGTTCTTGGTAAAAATACAAAGATAATTAAGATATGCTCATTGCCTCCTTGGAATTAATCATCTAGGAAACAGACCAAAACCAAGACCAAGAGAGAGTCAAACAGAGAAAGAAATAAGGAGAAAAAGAGATGGAGAGAAATACACACAATGACATAGATGCAGATATGGAAATAGAAAGACCTAATGAGCACTCAGAAAAGGAATTAGATCTGAAATTTCATTGGAATGAACTCTCAGCTGAGGAGCACTCTCTCTATTATGCAGATCTGCACCTTTGCCTCAATTTAGAATTTCAGTTGCCTGGGTAATTCAACAGTTAAAGATCTAACATCCCACAGATAATATGTCCCAGAAGTGAGACTTGAATGGAGATCTTCTCATGAATCAATATGCATTTTCTTTGAAATAATGTTTTATATTTCAATGTCATCCCTTCTTTTCTCAAGTACTATTAATAAAATGTCTTTATAGGATGCTCCCTTTTCCCTCTCCTTATTTTGTCTCTCATGCTGGAAAATGTTCATTCTTCTTGCCTCTGTTTTAGAATCTCTGCTTTCCTTCAAGGTTCAGCTTAAAGGACAATTTCTTGAAGATTTTCCTGGTCAGAGATTTCAGAAAGGTAATGTTAAATGAATACTGCCACTGATCAGGAGGTCCACCTTTGTAGTCCAACCTAATTCCAACCATGGTCATTTCCAACAATGTCAAAAGCTAGTGCCTTTCCTTCTAAAGTTACTTTTTTTTCCTATTGTCTTTGTATCTTATATGCATCTTTTCAAATTTAAACTCCTCTCTTCAAATGTAAATTCCTTGAAGGAAGAACTGCTTTTTTTTTCCTTTGAAACTCCAGAGCTTACTACTTTGCTTTCCACATATATTTTCATGGTTTCAAAGGTGTTTGATTCCTCTTACACCCATTTGGAGTTTTCTTGGGAAAGACACTGAAGTAGTTTGCCATTTCCTTCTCCAGACATAAGTCCCAAATATGACAGATTGATTAATTTGCTATTTTTTTGAACTTATGATAGGTTAGAGATCCCCATTTTATAGATGAGTCAGTGTTGTCACAAGACACATTAAATGACTTGTCCAAGACATCTCCACTAGTTATGGATTCACGTCTAGGACTTGGAGAAGTCAGGGCACCAAAGGCCAAAGCATCATTCCATTTCCCACTATTGCTTGCTGTTATCTAAATATGGCTCTCCCAAATGCTTCTCCACTGTAGTAATGTATGCGCTAGGCAAACTTACATGACAAATTAGGATTCTGTGAAAGAGCCAATTTTGACCTTGGTCAACCTTTGTCTGCCAGGAACAAAATTTAAGTGATAAACTTGTGTGTTCTCTCATGTCTACTGTGGTGCACTACATCAAAATCAACTTTTAAATCACATTTAAATACTTTAACTGGATGAGACTTAGGTAGCTGAGGTGATAAGAGAGGTTTTCTTTTGTTTTTGTTTTTAAACATGGGCAGCACGAGCAAGGGGGGTCTTGTGCTAAACATAACAATCTATTCCATATCCCTTTTTTCCTCAAATCTGAATTAACTTACTAGATATTAATTTACTGCCCACACGTTGATACACACATATATAAGGAACATAAAATGTAATAAGAAAAGTAAATTAAATATTATTACCATTACTATAATTAAGAAGACAATGACTGTCTTAAAAGAACAGCAATCTACAAAGAGGCATTAGCACAAAACAGGAAGCTGATTCTAAATCAAGGGTTCTTGATTGTTTCTCCCTAGCACTCCAAGATCAGATACCCTCAAGCCCAGAGAAACTTGACAGATTTCTAGAAAAACCTGAGCATCTCTCTATCTGCAGTTCATTCCCTGGGTGCAGTGAGAACATGTCTTTAGTTCTCACACACACTGTGATTGAATGAAATAATTTGGCTTTTCAAATAAAAAGGAAGGATTCCTCAAGTGAGTGACTATCCTGTATCTGTATATCTGTATGTGTTCTCTCTCTCTCTCTCTCTCTCTCTCTCTCTCTCTCTCTCTCTCTCTAATCCCCTCTCTGTCTCTGTCTCTGTGTATCTCTCCATCTCTTTGTTTCCATCTCTGTCTCTCCATCTCTTTCTCTCTCTTGCTTTCAGTCTCTCTCTAGCTCTCCCTCACTTCCCCTTTTTATCTCTTCCTCTCTTTTCTCCTTTTGCCTCTTCTTTTTCTTTCTTTCCCCTTCTCTCTCTCCATTTCTCCCCATACTCCCTCTCTCCCACTCTTCTCATTTATCTCTTCCCTCTCTACCTCCCTCCACCTGTCCCTTTTCATCTCTCCTTCTCCATCTCTTCCTCTTCTTCTTCATCTTAAATTCTATCCTCTTCTCTTCTCCCCTTTTAAACATACAGATACATTCACAAAATTAGCATGATCCTAAAGGTAACATAATATATGTAAATGTTTATCAGGAATAGAATGAAAAATTGAGGAGGGAAAATCATTTTATTCTTTCTCAAGGGTATCTCAGACCACACAGAGCCCAGTAGTTCAAAGACAGGGAGAGAAATAAAGTTATAAAGTCTGTTATTGCCATTTATCACTAAATATATCTAATTCAATCAATATATGCTAAACACTATGTGAGGTACTGAGACAAGGACGCTAAAAAAGCTGCCATTATTCTCTTTTAAAACTTTCAATCATATTTTGTTGTCTTTAGAATAATATAAAAAATCCACACCTTAGAATTAAAAATATCATTTGACACTATCCTTCTAGCCTTTTCTCCCAGTCCTACCTTACATGTTTCTGCATTAATTTTAATACTTCTTGGAGACATCTTTTCTGAATCTGTGAGAAAGCTCATGGAAATTCTCCTTCTCAGAATGCCTATACTCTCATGTATCCAACTAATGAAGTCTTATAAGTGCTAGTACAAATACTACTTACTACCTACATGAAGCCTTCTTAGGTCACTTCATCTTCAGATCTCTCATTTCAACTCCCTCATCAATCCCACCTACAAGTATTTATTAAGCATCCTACTACGTCAGTTACTTTGGTAGACATAAAAGTATTTGTCTATAAAGGGTTAAACAATCCTTACTAACATGGAACTTATATATAAAAACAGAAATATATATGTGTGTATGAACATAAAAGTAGATGTAAAGAGAATAGATTTTAAAAAAATAATTACCATGTAGTTAGGGAGGGTAGATCATAGTAGTTTAGGGATCAAGAAAATATCCATTTAAAGGGTAATATTTGAATTCTCTCTTGGAGAAAGAGAGAGATTCTTTTATGCAATATAGATGAAGAAGGATTATGTTCCAGACTGGTGGATGATCAACACAAAGGCTTCAACATAGAAAATGGAGTATAGTGTGGGGAGTAAACAGAAAAGGCTAGTTTGGCTCCATCAGAGTATGTGGAAGGGAGAATAATGTACAATGAGATTGGAAAGAAAGGCTAAGGCCAAGCCATCAAAGGCTTTTATAAATTCAAAAATTTAAATTCTCTGAAGTTTAAAGTAAACTATGAGTTCTTAATTTGATATTCTTCTTAGTTCTGTCATTGATCAGGTCAGTACCACAAAGTATGAGCTTGTTTTTATCATATCACCTAATTAAGAAGAATTAAAATTTGAGAGGCTATACTGATTTGTATTGCTATCTGTTTTGTAGAAAATTTTATCAGAAATATCTAAGAATTTCTGTAGGTAACTTGGACCTAAACAAGCAAATCCACTGAAGAGGAGATGGCTGTCCTGAAAATAAGACCTATTACGAAGAGTCCAAAAAAAGATATTTCCAGAGACCAAAAACCTCCAAGGGACATCTAGGATAGATCCAAGATGAAATTTTCCAATTGAATAGACATTCCAAAGGAGTTTTACTAAAATACAAGGAGACATGCTATTAGTTAATATTAATGATTATTATTGTATTACTTTGGCTTTTAATTTCATAATATCTATGTTTGCTGATTTCTTAGTTACTTTGATGACATGTAAATCTCTCCTGTAATATTAGTCAATAGTTTTTTTTGTTTGTTTTTTTTTTTTGCTGAGGCAATTGGGATTAAGTGACTTGCCCAAGGCCACACAGCTAGGACATGTTAAGTGTCTGAGGCCAGATTTGAACTCAAGTCTTCCTGACTTCAGGGCTGGTGCTCTATCCACTGTGCCACCTAGCTGCCCCTAGTCGATAGTTCTTAACAATAACAATAACAGTAATTGATCATTCCTCTTATTCTTGCATTGACCTCTCAGGGAAAATTGTGCTAAGTCTCTCATTAACAAAAAGAGGGAAACTGAGGAAAATCAAATGATTCCAATTCTGCTTTGTAATTGATTTTGATGTATCATCCCCATTATGCTGTAAAATCACTTAGACCATTGCCTTTGAATTTAGTTCAGAAATTTAGCAAGCCTATAATAAATTAAGTTCAGAAATCCAGTTCTCCCACTAATCACCAGATGCCATAGACATTTTCTTCAATTCCCTTAGTAGAGTATGAAACAAAATTGTAAAAACTGTGATAATTTTCTTGTTAGTTATATTGTCTTGTTGCTTCTCCTTGTATTATTGTTGTGAATTGTGTCTCCAATGTAGCTCATTGTTGAGTTCCTCGGCTTTCTCTTATAACTAAGTTATTTGTATATTGTTCAAGAAACATTGTGAAAGATATTATCAAAAAAGACTATATGAGCAAATCACAAAGAGGGGAGTGTATAGAAGGCTTGAGAATCTAACCTATGGCATTTATTGTAAACATTATTGTTATTGTAAACATTAAAACAGCTCCTGTGGGAAAATCTACATGTATCATCCCATGTGACTATCAGTCATTTCTTAGCCCTAAGCAACCTTTGTTCTGTTTCTATAGAATATCTGGCTTGCATAAGTATAGTGTGGACATCTATCACTACTGTCACTACCTAGGACTAACCTTGTAAGTAAACTCTGCAAACCTATTTATTAACATGCTGGCACGAATTGCTCCTCTTCCTTTGGTATTTTAGTACCCTCTGAGAGGTGGACTGACTGTCCCTGTAGATGGTCTGCCACCATATGGGGAGTGCTACAGATGTGAAATGTCCCATAAACTTTAGATATGGTTGCTATACTATTATTGATACTCAACTGTTTGTTATAAAAGACTTCTCACAAAGTGAGAGTAATATATAAATATTTTCAATATAAAAGCAAAATAAATCAATAAAAATTTCAAAAAACATTTGCTCATGAAATAGGTAGCATTGGAGGCAGAATCTGAACTGAGCCCTTCTTGATTCCAAGGCCTATAATCTATGCATTATACAGATAATATTACATGGGGCTTTCTATTACCTATGATATAAATTTAGCAATAGATTATTGTTTTAAGTCTCAAGCCTCAGTTCAGTGCAGTAACTCTAAAATTATGGAGTGAAGAAAGTGCTTGATAAACCTTCAAGTGCTATATAAATGAAATTTATTATTATTATTATAATGTGTTGACAATGAAAAGAAAATAAACTGTTAAACGTGTAATAGATGAGGGCTCAAGGCTTTTTATTGTTGTTGTTGTTGTTGTTTTTTTCTCTCTCTCTCTCTTATTATCTTTCCTTTGAGCCAGATTGTTTTATTAGGCAAGAGACTGTAAGGATTACATATGGCATTGTTTGCTTTTGCTTATTTTCCTAATAATTATTTTCTAGGAGGAATAATGTCACAACAATAATGTTTTACTTAATTGTAGAAAATTCAGAGTAATTGAAGACACTCCCATTCTGAGTCCTATCAATAGCCATTTAATAAGTGTTTGATATTTACAGGAGACTTCTGTTTACAAAGCATTTTGCATTATTTCACAATAAACACTGAAATAATCAGGTAAGAAAGAGTGATCTCTGTTCTATTGATGAGGGAACAGAAGTCCAAAGAAATTAAAGGACTTTTTCTAGATTCTAAACTCAGCAAGTAACTTCTGTTTAGTTAGGAAAATTGTTCTCCTTTGTCCCAGTAGGCAGAGATGGGAGAAGTAGAACTATAGAAGACTGATCATTGGTTAGAGTTAAAGGTATGCTGATAAATGTTTAACAACTGGCTTTCTATGTGGAAAAATGCATACATGATAGATTGTAAGTGTAAAATATATCATTAGCATTTTCTCCATCACTTTCTTAAGTCTAGAAAAATCAATTAAATGGTAAAGCAAGACCTGATTTGTAGCATTTACTATTTTCTAATTATAAAATGTTTACACTAAAAATTTAACAACTGGCTCACCTGATCCAATAGTAATGGCTCCCGCATATTCCCAAGCTCCAACATAAAAAAAAAATAAAAACCCTGATTATTAGAACCCCATAGAGTTGAAAATCGATATCTCATTAAAGACTCAATTGCCTGTCAGAAAAGTTTCAAACAAAGGTTACATGAGAATTTAGAGGTCAGGGATATTGTAGATGGAATTCAAGATTTGGGGGAGGGTTCAACTTAATATCCTGTGAAAACCCCTTTAATTCCATGAATCTAGAAGTTGATAAATAATATATTATAGCAGTACAGATGTAGATCTTGAAGGGACTTCAATTCTCTAATTTTCTAGAACAGTTAAGGTAATAGAGATAGAAAGTAGCAGAGAAAAAAAATCAAAATCTAGTTTTTGTCACTGCAAGTTCATTTCCCTTTCAATTTTCACACCCTGCTTTGACTCAGTCCACACTCAATTGCTGAGTCACTATCCAAAGATTTAATGATCCACTCAAAGATTTCACATATTTTTATGACACAAACATTTACACTGTGTTTATAAGAAACATAGAAGTGTTAATTATATCAAGGTACATTCATCTTTGGTAGGCTAAATGAAAATATTGCTTATGGGGGGATTTAAATTCCATAAAAGTGCACAAAGTAATGCAGAAAAAATTATATATAAAAAGATCCTATATAAAAAACACAGCAGGAGAACAAAAAAGCTATTTTGAATATACCAAATCTGTTTTCATGTTTTCCTTAATAGTAAATCAACTCAATTTGGAAAGGTTACATATACTTAAGCTCATGATGTCATATCATAAATCAGGATAAGTGGAAAATACACAATTCCTTTTTATGGAGTCTCATTTCAAGACTTAATTCATCATCTGGCCTTCTGAAAGAGAGCTCCTATCTGGATCTAAGCTCCAATTCGCAATGCATAAACTACAGCTATTTATTACAATGTTGTGTCATTTGTCATTTTTATGGAATTCAATGTATTTTGAAGGCTGTAAAATAGCCCAAACTTATTCAGCAATGATGTATGCTATCATTATTCCTCATTTCAAATGTTGGAATTGTATCCACTTTCCCCCCCCAACAGGCCTGATTTATTAAGCAAATAAATAACACTATGCTTCAACAACATATGGATATTGAGACTTCATTAGCTGCCCAGGCGACACTATCCAGATTTTCAATAATTGAAGCACACATGTGATGGAGTCAGATTAAACTGAGTTGATGCTGGTACTTTCTGTAAATACAAGCTAGAATAGTGTGCTTGAAATTGTCACATTTCAAATCATATTGTAAAGTAAAGGGCATTTTTAATAATGGTGAATTTTCAGAAATATAGAGGAGTTGCTTTTTTTGAATGTGGAAATTGGGTAAAGAGAGCCAGTTGAATAAATGTTCTTATTAGCTTGGATTCATGAATACCTTGGCCACCCAGACTCTGGCTCTGTATGTAAAAAAAATAAACTAATCATTAGCTATTTAGAGAGCTCTTGGAAAAGCCCCACTAGCCTAGTACTGAGTCATAGAGTCCAATAATATTAAGACAGAAAGAAAAGGAAGGAAGATCAGACACATTCTCAAAGGAACTTTCTGGCTACCACTTTTTCTCTAGCTAGTTGGCTCAGTTAATTTACTAAGTTCAATTAGTTTTGTGTTCTTAATTAAGGCCCTTGGGAGGCATAATCTCTATTTCAAGTAGTGATGAAACTTATTTAAATTGAAACTCAAAAACATCTTTTAAATGTTGTTTTTCCAAAATCTGTGGGGAGAGATATTGGCCTATTCTGTAAGAGTTTCTACAAAGGCTGGCATCCTGGCAGTTAGTAAAAGACACAGTTAAGGGACTTGCTAAAGGGACTCACTCATATTCAAATTTCAAAAAACACCTGGCCAGCAGCTTCTAGATGAAAATGCCTGAGAGACACTGGATATTTCTACTTATTTTCAGATTGTGTCAGAAAGCTACTTCCTTTTGATTGGAAAAGAAAATACTTCCAAGAAGAAATAAAATAGAAATATGGAGTTTCATAAGAGAAAAGGATGTTGACAACCTGAATACAGTATTTTACTAGGCACTTATTTATTAAGCACAAATATTCATTATGCAATTATTTGGTGCCAGGCACTGTGCTAAGTGCTGGGAGACACAAAGAAAGGCAAAAAAGAAAGGCCCAAAGACCTCATGTTTTAATGGGAGAGACACAATGCAAATAAACTTTATATATAAATAAGATATACAAAAGATACATTGGAGGTAAACTCAGAAGGAAGGCATTGGCAAAGGTAAACACTGGAAAGGTCTTGTATAGAAATGAAAAGGGAGAACCTTTCGGTCTAGAGGACATCCAACAAAAATGTAGTGTTTGAAGAAAGTGTGTGTGAGGAATAGCAAAGGATGTTATTACTAGGTCACATATGACTAAGGTCATATGTGAAAAGAGAAAAGTATTAAAAGACTATAAAGATAGAAAAAACTTTAAATGCCAAATAGAAAAAAAAATGAGTAGAAGAGTATAACATGGTCATCCTTATGCTTTAAGGGATCCAGTAGAGCCTAGCCAGGAAAGTGAAAGGCCTAGAAGATTATCCCATACAAAGCTCCATGGAAGAAATTAGAAATATTTTACATAGAAAAGAGAAAATTGGGAGGGAGGGGGAATTTTGGAGTGTTACAGTTGTTTGTAAATATTTGTGAGGGTATCATTTGAAAGTCACCATTTTGCAAACGAATCAATATAAAATACTCAACTTTTAAAGCCATTCACAATTTATACATTTTCTGACCTTTCCAATCTTCTAATGAATATGCATCTCTATACATGGGTGTGTGTACAATGTGCAATGCTGTATATATATATGTATATATATGTATATATATATAATCCACACAAATAAATTTCAGTACATAGTATTTATTTTCCATTTAAAAAATTTTTTGTTCAGTGGTCCCTTGGGAAAGGTAAGTTTAATATCTAATATCTGGTCCTAGGTTCTTAAATTCTTAATTTCTTAATTTAATCTTAATTTCTTAAGAATTCTTAAATTCTAAATAAACTTGTGCTAGAAGTCCTCATTGCCCAGTCACTGATCAAATCAACTGTGGTGGTTTTGGGTTTGTTCTCCAAAGCTGAGTATACATAGTTTTGGCCTTCTACTTACCTAGTCCTCGATTATTGCTTTGTGATCTTGGGCAATTTATTTAATCTCTGTGTGTCTATACATCTCTCTAAAACTTTAAGTTACAGGGAAGGTGCCAACTTACAGTGGTAGATGTCATTTCCTCATATCATTGACATGTTAAGTCTAATCTCTATCCCTATCCATTGCTTGTTTCCACATAACAAATATAAAATACTCTACTTATCTATTGCCTTCCATTTTTCTTCTGACCCCCTTCTTCTACTTGATAGGATCATGATGTCACAGTCTCTCAGAACCCAATTCTCTGTTTTTCAAAGATGACAATTACTTAATCTGATAAAGTAGTTATTATCTAATTGAAGTAATTAATTGATTAATATACATGCTTGAGTTGCTAATAAAAAAAGCCATTTCATTATGCTCCTTTCCTTTTAAGGATCTTTCTTTTAGGTTGCTCAGATACTAGAAGGTGGAACTAGAAGGCATTAGTGGAAGAAACAGAGACAAATGAGTTTAATGTAAGGAATTTGTCTGGACCATCTTCACAAGCAAGATTAAGTAGATGAAAAATGTCTACTGCCCAGATTTCAACCTACCTTAGGAAGAACATGTCTATATACATATATGTATGTGTGTGAGTGTGTGTGTGTGTATGTGACTATGGACTATGGTCCATGGGCCCAATGGACTATGAGCCAGGGCCCAAGTTGAAAAGGAAGAAAGTGACAACCTTGTTTTTGTTTTTTTGCCCTGAGCCAATTGGGCTTAAGTGACTTGCCCAGGGTCACATAGCTAGGAAGTGTTAAGTGTCTGAGGCCAAATTTGAACTCAGGTCCTCCTGACTTCAGGACTGATGCACTATCCAATGTGCCCTCTAGCTGCCCTGACAGCATTGTTTTTGCAAAATTGTGAAGCTATTTTAATGGCCTCAACCTTCACATGAAAACAAAGGTCCCTATTTTTAATGCTAATATTTAGCTGGCACTATTTGATATTAAGTTATGAAATGCTACTGGCCCCCCAAAACTATTGAAGACTATCATACAGATGGCAATGGAGAAACAGATAGGAACAAGCTTCAACTTATAACTGTAAAGGAATGTTAACGAAGAAAAGGTGTAAAAGTAAAAGGATATCTTCAAGGAATTGTATGACAGGAAGAGATGAAAGGAGGTTCACGTGACTGAAGCATGAGATGACAAGTAGAGAGCTGAAGTGTTGAGCTGGCAAGCTTACAATGTTTGGAGAAAGCAAGGAAGACCTCTATTATTTCAAGGTTCCCTTAATGCTAAACTTTTGAGAAAATATGGATGAGAGTTCTATAGGATAAATGGCAATAAAGTGTGGTCTTTATCAGTGGATGGAGCACCCAGATCTATGCAATCACAGATCCACTTGATTACTTGAATATTTTGAGAAAGGAAAAAATTTCCCAATAATTAGAACCATTGTGTCATAGTGGCTTTCCTTTCACTGTAAAACTTTAAGGAATGATTGGATTATACATTTTGGTTTTAGAGATGATTCTTCCCCCCTACCCCCCTTTGGCAATTGGGATTAAGTGATTTGCCCAGGGTCACACAGCTAGGAAGTGTCTGAGACCAGATTTGAACTCAGGTCCTCCTGACTTCAGGGCTGGTGCTCTATCCCCTGCACCACCTAGCTGCCCCTGAGATGATTCTTTTTCAGATATATGTCAGACCCAATAGTCTGACTCAAATAGTAGAGATTCCTTTGGTAGGAATTTTACTTTTTAATAATACTTTTAAAGGCAGATCAGGATTCTACTCCATTATGCTGAAACTTAGAGAGCACTATCATACTTTAGGTCTTCAATCTGCAGAGAAAAAACTGAATTTAGTTTACAGTTATCAAAAAGAATTAGTTAATATTGGAACATACTAGATGGCAAGGTTCGAACTTTTTTGTCCTTTCTGCCAAACCCTGTATCCAAGGCAAAAATCTTCATAGAAGCAATCTAATATGCCTCTTATAGTCACCACCTCTTATCTAACCATAAAAAAAACTGAATTTATTTTAATAAGCTAATAGAAAGGTACTCTTGATGCTAGTTAGTATATAAGAAATATTTTTAATTATGATTCAGGTAGGTTATTGTACTAAATTATGGCAAGCTAGAAAGATTAATATCCCAAACGTCTTCCCTCTACCATCTTTCCAAACCTTTCCATTATCCAATGAGAGGTCTGGGGAGACAGTAAATGAGAGATGCAGCAATAAGGAGTTAAAAGAATTAGAGGCTTTGGAGGTTGCCCAATCCTTCAAAGAGTGATGTAATTGAGGATTAGAGATTAAGAAAATGTATTCTAAGGAAGTATCCCCACCACCTCCTCTCCCCAAGAGCTATCTCAACGTAACAATCCATACAGAGCTATATTGTCTTTTGTCACTTGAATTAATGACCTATATGTACATCAGGATCAAGCTTTTATGCTTATATTCTGGAAAGATTATTATTATTATTTCTAAATCTGTTCTTGTTACATCTGACAATGAATGAAAAAAAATGGCTAATCATTTGTAACTTATTTGCTATTATTTTACATTATATCAATTTCCAGCTCAGCTTTTTAAAAAAATTATTTGCTGGAAACCTATTCAACACTTTCAAATGCCCTCTAATGACTTTTCCAACCTAAAAAAGGATTATATACATTTTTGTATCTTAGGAGAGGAACACACACACACACACACATTACATTCACAGTCAAATAGACTATATTATGATTGCTAGTTACTGGAAATCTATCATCTTCAACTGCTTTAGCTATCCAGGAACAGATTGTAGTAATAACTCCAAGGAACTAGACTTCAGCTCCAGCTGTGGATCCAATTTCCACTTATAAGATTTAACCTGGAAATTATCAGTGACAACCACAGGGGGAAAAATGAACAGCTGATTTGGGAAGGATGGTGTGAGAAGGCAGCATAGCTTGACAAGAGTAAAAGATGAATTATGTGAAATATAGACAGGAATAAAAGATGTCACTATGCAAATGAAATGTGATGTGCAGCAATTCAAATGCAGAAACAACCTAAACAGCACATTAACAGATAAGCAGCTTGATGTGATTATATGTAAGACAAGTGAAATTAAAAGGACTTCATAAAGAAAGAATGAAAACTACATATGGAAACACTGATTGAGAGCTGATGAGATATATAACCAGCAGGAAAAGAGGATGGCATATTATGCTTTGAATCAGAAGGTCAAAGGGAAGGTGATAGAAGAAGACTGAGGGGAAAGGGAGTATCTGAGTTCAATCTTAAAGTACTTCAAGATGGAGACAGAGAATATCAAGTTAATTTAAAATAAAAAGCCCCAAAGTTTCAAGGTCTGGGTCAGTGAGCTATTTGGGAAGTCTTTATCATTCTCAGTCCAATAAGAACCAGATCTCTATGTGTGATAATCAGTGACTTACAGATGCCAACAGTAGCCTGCAGTGAAATGTTTCTTTTTTATACCTTTTTGCCTTATCTTTACGGTGCCCTTTCTTTACTTGGTTAGGCATCCAATAACTTCATGCTTCCTCTTTATCAAAACCTTAGGTCAGGAAAGGAGCTGACAATTCTTTCACAGAGAATGGAAAAATGTAAGATTTCTGGCTTTCGATTACTATTGTCTACAGTAAATCAGGGAAAATCCTTTTTCAGGCACCTGTTGACTCAAAAGAGCCAGAGGGCATGTTTCTTCATATGTGAGCTGAGCAGGCTAGGTCATTCCCCTTAGCTTGCTCTCCTCAAATTGGAAACAGACAAAACAAAATCAATCACCTCATAAGGGATACCATCTCTCCCAATTACAGAGAATGCAAATAAAATAAATATAATTCTCAAGGGGCTGGATCCCACGAAAGAAAACCCCCAACTCACCATATCAACTCACAAAGGATGATGGAGAGAGATAGAAGATGAGACTATTGTGAGTATAGGAGCTTGTCAGGACCCTGTTAAGTTATACAAAATATAGAAACACATCTCAGGAATGCTGCATGTTTTCCCCAATTTTTCTCAAATCTTCCCCCTTCTTGTTTCTCATGAGAGCATTGCCTAGTTGAGATCTTTGTCACTTCTTTCCTGGGCTACTAATAAACCTCCTAGCATGCTTCCCTTTTTGGGGTATTTTGCAAGAATGTTTGTAGCAACTCTTTGTGGTAGCAAAGAATTGGAAAATGAGTAGATGCCCATCAATTGGGGAATGGCTGAATAAGTTGTGATATATGAAGGAAATGAATATTATTGTTCTGTAAAAATGACAAAAAAAGCTGCTTTTAAAAATATCTAGAATGATTTACATGAACTGATGCTGAGTGACACAAGTAACAGTAACAAGACACAGTAACAAGATTGTGTGACGGTCAGCTATGAAAAACTTGATTCTTCTCAGTGGTTCAGTGAACCAAGGCTATTTCAATAAACTTTGGATAGAAAAAGCCACTTGCATCCAGAAAGAGAACTATGGAGATTGAATGTAAATCAACACAGTCTATTTTCATATCTTTTTTCTGTTTGTTTTTCCTCCCTTTTGGTTTTTCCCTTTTGTTCTGATTTTTTGCTCCCAACATGAATCATAAAGAAATGTATATTTTAAAAGTTAATATAGGGGCAGCTAGGTGGTGCAATGGATAGAGCACCAGCCCTGAAGTCAGGAATACCTGAGTTCAAATCTGGTCTCAGACACTTAACATTCCCTAGCTGTGTGACCCTGGGCAAGTCACTTAACCCTAATTGCCTCAGCAAAAAGCAAAAAAAAAAAAAAAAAAGTTAATATATATGTATAACCAGAAAAAATAAAAGTGTGTGTGCGTGCGTGCATGCGTGCATGTGTTTTGTGTGTGTGTGTGTGTGTGGTGTTGCCTAAAGTCAAGAATATCTGAGTTCAAATCTAGGCTCATACATTTACTAGCTATGTGATCCTGGGCAAGTCACTTCACCTCTGTCTACCTTAGTTTCCTCAACGCAAAATGGGATAATAACAGTCCCTACCTCCAAAAGTGGTTGTGAGGATTAAATGAAATAATTATAAAGTGCTTAGCACAATGCATGGAACATGATAAGTACTATGCAAATATTAGCTATTATTATCATTAGCTATTATTTCACCAAGGGTTTTAAAGTCCAAAAAAGTTCTTCATAGTACATCCTACCATATCTTATAGTATTTATAATATAGGCACGATAAGTATTCTAATATCATTTTGCAAAAAAAAAGGGACTAAGGTTAAGAGTTTAAATGACTTGACCAATGTCATGTAGTTAAGTAGAAGTGAGATTTGAATGCAGGTCTTCCTAACTTAAATCCAGCACTATATACAAAAACACATATTGGATCAGTCTTAATCCAATATTTCCCAAATTATGAGCCATGAAAATGTTCTCTACCCCTAGTTATTACAAAGGGTCTGTGAATCCACATGCACAAGAAAAATTGACATTTCCATGTCCATTTAATTTCAACAAAATATGTAATGGCAATGTGACATAATAAAAAACATACTTTCTGTAGACTAAATAATTTGTTACATACATGTATTATATTTTCCAAATGTATATAGATTCTGTGTTGATCAATAAAATACAGATTAATTTAAAAGTGCTATTGAATTCATAATCTTTTTTTGTTATGATTTCTTTCTATCAAGAGATACTAGTACAATTTTATCTTATGGGAGTTCTCAGAATAATGACATAATTTCATCTTCAGAAAAACTGAGAAGCATTGTCCAATGAAATGCTACAGACATTCAGCCTAGGAATGAGGAAGTATTTGAGAAAAATAGGCCTCTAAAATCATGTCATCTATGCAGCTTGTTTAAAAGGGCAGCTCTAAAGGATTTATACTTATCTAGAAAAAAAAATGCTATGTCTGGATTTTCTTAAAAGTAGAGTTTCTATTAAATTTAGGGGACTATTTTTACTTACATTTTAAAATGGCATTCTCTCCCTTTTATTTAAGAAGAACATTTAATTCTGGGTCTTACCACAGCATTGGGAAACAACAAAGTACCTGCTTAAAGGAATTCAACACACTTCAATTCATTTCAACAAGTTTCTATAAAATGTCTATGCTGTGCATAGCAGTATGCTTAATATTATGGACAATATAAAAAGAAATAGAACCAGCTCCATCTCACCATCTTTAAACACCTAGAATCTCAAAATGGAAAGCATATGGGCAAGAGTTAAATAGGAAGGAAAATATGGTGGTCATCTAACTAGTAGTACATAATATTAATATTGATAATAAAATTTTTATTAAATTTGAGATTTGCCAAGTACTTTACATATATTATTTCATTCATTGCTTTCAATAATCCTATTAGATTGTTGCTATTATTAACTTCATTTTTACAGATGAGGAAACTGAGGCTGAAATATATTAAATAACTTGGTGAGGGTCACAGAGCTAGTATCTAAAGCAAGCTACAAATCCAATTTCTCCTGACTCCAAGTATAATGTTCTATCTATTATTAACCTTGTTACCTATCTTACATATAATATGTGTCAAAGAACTATGGATTAGACTAGTCAAAGAAACCTTTATAGAATCTCAAAATTGGAATGGACATTAGAGAATAAATAATCCAACTTTCCTCCAAATGCAAAAATCCCTTTTAAGCATCATACAGGTGTGCTGGTAAATATTTAACAATCAGGTTCTCAAAAAGTATTTTCACAAATAATTTTAAATTTATTAATGCTTCCTTAATTTTAGATAATCGGTAGAATAAATCAAGCCCTAATTTGTAGTTTGAGATTTCTGAGATAAAAATACTTACATTAAAAACTTAATAATCAGCTTTCAAAAGTTGGTTAGAGATGGCTCCAAATTACACCTGATCTCACTCTTCCAGATATTCATTCAATTTTTATTTGTATGCTTCCAATGATGGTTAATTCACTATCTCACAAGAGAGCTCACTTCCATATTAGACAGAAAGTGTTGTTAAAAATTTCTTTCTTATATTGTCTACATCTATCTGCCCATAATTTCAATCCGTTGGTCCTATTACTATCCTCTGATACTACAGAGAACAAGTCAATTCTTTCTTCCAGATGGCAGTCATAAAGTCTCTTCCAAAAGTCCTTCTCTGCATTCTAGACTTTACCTGAGCTAAATGGAGGAGATAAGACAATTTCAAACTTGAGAGATTAAAATCTGATTTAGCAGAGCAAGCAGGGGACAAAAGGACAAGACAATATAGGCAGCAAAAACTAGGAATCAAAGCACAGAGGCAGAGGTGGAGTACCAAGTGTGAGACAATAAGGAGATTGGCCTGTAGAAGAATGTAGTGGAGAATGAGTAGAAAAGGACTAGATTTAAATGATTTTTTTTCACTTCTACCAATTCTCTTTCCTTGGTTGGAGATGCTCAGAACATTTAAAGAAGACAATAATTTCAAGCAGAATGTACCTAAGATAACCAGATATTACCAGGGTGATACAGTGAATAGAACACTAACCCCAGCAGAACCTAGTAAAACCTAGGTTCTACTGCTGGCTCTGCTATTAAAATCTATTAAAATTGGACTCCATTCAATTCCTTCTTCTATGTGGGATTCAGTTTTTCCATCTGTGAAATGAGATTGTAGATAATATTACTACTCAGGTCTTTTTTCCAGAACTAGTATGTTACGAAACTGCCTTTGCTTTACACAAATGATTCCAAAGTAGGTAATGATTCCAATCAATTCTATGTCCTCACTACATTCTATTGCCATGTTCATAAATGCATGGCCAAGGCAACATAGACATTTTAAACATTTTCCAATGCTCTTTTAACTATTCCTATTAATAGAAACTTTTAAAATAAAATTAATACTTCTTTTCAACCAAATCACTATAGTACCCTAAGATAAGAATTGAATGTCAGCAAATAGCTTTTTAAAATATTTTAATGTATTTTCCAATTACATGAAAAAACAGTAAGATTCTTGTTTTTAAATTCTGAATTCCAACTTCTCTCCCTCCTTTCATTCTTAACTTCCCTCCTTGAAAAGGCAAACAATTCAATGTAGATTACACATTATAGTCATGCAAAACCTATTTCCATATTAGCCATATTGCAAACCAAACAAACTAAAATCAAATAAATAAATAACAAGAAAAATAAAGCAAAAAAGTATGCTTTAATCTGTATTCAGATTCCCTCAGTTTTTTCTCTAGAGGTGAATAGCATTTTTCATCATAAATCCTTCAGAATTGTCTTGGATCATTGTATTGCTGAGAATATTTAAATCATTTACACTTGATCATTATACAATGCTGCTATTACTGTGTGTAATATTTTCCTGGTTCTATTCACTTCAATTTGCATCTTCTCAATTTCTAATTCTTTGTCATCACCAAAAGAGATGCTATAAATATTTTTTTGTATTAGTAGGTCTTTTTTCTTTTTAAAAATTATTTTGGGGATAAAGAAGTAGTGATGATATTGCTGGGTCAGAGTATACACAGTTTTATAACCCTTTGGGCATAGTTCCAAACTGGTCTTCAAAATAGATCAATTCACAACTCCACCAACAGTGCATTAACATCCAAATTTTTCTACATCCCCTCCAATATTTGTCACATCCATTTTCTGTCATATTAGCCAATCTGATAGGTTCAAATGTTATTCGAAAGTATTTTTTTTAATTTTCTTTTCTCTAATAAACAGTAATTTAGAGCTTTTTTTCATTTGACTACTTCTAGCTTTGTTTTCTTATTCTAAAAATTGCCTGTTCGTATCATTTGATTATTTACAAATTGATGAATGATTTGTTTTCTTATGGGTTTCACTCAGCTCTACATGTATTTGAAAAATGAGGTTTTTTATAAGAGAAATTTGTCGTAAAATCCTTTCCTTCAAGTTTTCTGCTTTCCTTCTAATCTTGGCTATATTGGATTAGTTTGGGCAAAAATCTTTTCAGTTTAATATAATCAAAATTATCCATTTTCTATTCCACGATGTTCTCTGTTTCTTTCTTTATCATAAATTCTTTCTGATAAGATATTCCACACTCCTCTTTTTTTTTTCCTGAGGCAATTGGGGTTAAATGACTTGCCCAGGGTCACACAGCTAGTAAGTGTTAAGTGTCTGAGACCAGATTTGAACTCAGGTCTTCCTGACTTCAGGTCTGGTGCTCTATCCACTGTACAACCTAGCTGCCCCACTCCTCTAAATTTCTAAATATTATACCCACTTTGACTTTATTTTGGTACACAGTGTGAAATGCTGATCTATACCTAGTTTCTGCCAAACTCCTTTCCTGTTTTTTAGCAATTTTTGTCAAATAGTAGCAAATAGTTTCCCCAAATTCAGCAAATAGTTTTTTAAGTGAGATTCTAACAAAAAAGGAGAGAGTAAGAGCGAGAGAGAGAGACACACAAAGAGAGAGAAGACAGACAGACAGACAGAAATACAGAGACAGAGACAGAGATAGAAAGAGACAGAGAGAGAAAAAGAGAGAGACAAATTCAGATAGAGAGAGACAGAGACAGGGAGAGACAGATGACAGAGAGACAGAGTCAGAGAGGGAGACACAGAAAGACAGAGAAAGAGACAGAGACAAAGAGAGAAAATGAGATACAGAGAGACAAAGACAGAGACAGAGTCAGTCAGATTGAGAGGGGCACAAAGAGAGACACAGAGAGACAGAGACACAGAGAAAGAGAGACAAAGACAGAGACAGACATAAAGAGCAAATATGAATAATTCAAAAAGAAACATGGAATAACTTGTATAAACTAATGTAGAATGAAAAATTTGAAGCCAAAAAGCAATTTTCTCATTTGTAAATTACAAATAAAAGCCCTTTGTGGTCATTCAAGGCTATTTGCTATTCTGCACACACAACATTTTGACTCATCTATTTGTTGTATACACATATATGTGTGTACAAACATACATAAATATATATATATACATATATATAAACACTGATATGCACAAGATATGTGCATGCGTATGTATGTACTTATAAGGAATGTTTAATGCCATACTGTTAGAAAATATGGATTCTCTGTACTTTTCTCAAACCAGATGGGAAATATTTCCCATTCCATTTTTTCTGCATTTGATTGTGCTCCAAACTTCTCAAATGTGCATTAGGGAAAAAATGAGATTTTTGTTCACCTGCTCCTATTAACAGCTGTGTTGATAGGAAAACAGCCAGGCATGGAGAGAAGTGATGTTATTTTATTCCACCTATTTAGGGGTCATTGCTTTAGAGTCCTAAGAGACACTGGCCTTTTTTTCCTGTGCCATAATAAAACTGAGTTAGGAAAGGAGAGACATAAAAATATAGAGAAAGTCTAATTGTGTGTACTGTATAGGTGCTGTTGGTCCCCCACTCAGACATGTCATCTGAGGAAGGGGATGATTGTGACATGATTATGATAAATGATGGTAATACAGCCTTGTCTGTCTCATAGTGGGGGGGAGTTCAAAGTAGTAATTGTTCATATTTATATAAAGATTTCAGGTTTACAAAAGACCTTTCTTATAATAAATAAATTCACACATACATACATAAATTACCCAAAAATATATGAACTAGGAAGTGCAAGTTTTATTTTCCCATTTTTACAAGTGAGGAAATTTAGGCTTAGAGAAATTCAGTAACTTGGAGAAAGTCACTGATAAGCTTTACATTCAAATCCTGTTTTTTGGACTCAAGCCTCAATGACACAGTAGATAGAGCAATGGGTATGAAATCAGGAAGACCTGAGTTCAATATCCTTTCAAATTGTGTGACCATGGACATGTCATTTAAACTGCTATTTCCCTCAGTTCCCCAATTGTAAAATAAGAATGGTAATAGCTCCTACCTCAGGATTGTTGTAAGGATCAAAACAAGATAAAATATGTAAAGTACTTAGCAGAGCGCTGGGTACATAATAGACATTATACAAATATTAGTTGCTTTTGTAGTTATATTCAGATCTTTTGACTGTTTCTTTTCCTCCTGTAATTCTATTAATCTTTGGATTCTAGAATAAGAGGAATGAGATCTAGATTATTATTAATAACTCATTTCTCTAGGCCTTCAGGATTGCAAAGTACTTTTATATTACCTCATTTTATCCTCCCAACAAGTTTGTGAAGAAATAAATCAACCAATGGTTATTGTATAAGCACTTGCTCTGTTCCAGACACCTTGAAATTGCTAAGGATAACAAAAGGCAGGTAACACAAGGGAATAATGGGCATAGGGCAGTGGTTAGGAGGGCACACTGAATTGTGTGCACCAGTCTCTTTCTTTTACTGGAACTGACTAGAGTCAATACAAAAAAATAAAGAAAAAATCATTTTGCTACTGGTGCCGTTCCTTAAAAGCTTTGCTTGTCATGGTATTGCAAGTGAAAGCAAGTGATTAGAGATAGGAAACAGTGCAGCCACATGGCCCAGATGTGGATCTCTCTGCCTATTCATTGGTGTTCTCTTTCCCCTATCCTGCCTCCCAAAAAGAGACAATTTGGCCATGCAATAGAAGGACACCACAGCTCAAAAGAGAACAAAATCTGTAGTGATGAAAACTTGATTTCAAATTTTGGCTCTGATACTTACTTTCGGTGGGCAAGTTATTTAGTTTCTGAGTCTCAATTCCCTTATCTATACAATGAAAATAATCATATCAGAAATATCATAGATCCATAGGATCAGGGGACCTTAGAGGCTATTGAGTCCAACCCAATCATTTTACAACTGAGGAAGCTGAAACATAAAAAGATAAAGTGAATTTCTCAGGGTCAGTATCTCCTGTTTATCTATGAAAAGATTTGAATCCATGTCTTCCTGATTCTAAACCCAAAGACCTATTCATTATATAAAATAATAATAATCACAATAATAATTAACAATTACATAGCATTTATTTTATGTCATGTATTATGCTAAGTGTTATACAATTGTTATCTCATTTGATTCTTCTCATTTATTTATTTTTGAGAGGAAGTTGTTGTTAAGTTACTTGCCTAGTAAGTGTTGAGTATCCAAACCCGGATGTGAACTCAGGTCCTCCTAACTCCAAAGCTGGTGCTTTATCCACTACACCATCTAACTGCCCCTCTCTTTTGATTCTCACAACAATGAAAGAGAGGTGGGGAGAGGGAAGTGTTTTTATTATACCCATTTTATAGATGGGAAAATCAAGGCAAACTGAGGTAAAGGGATTTTTCTAAGGTCCCACAGATAGTAAATGTGAGAGGCTGAGGCTGGATTCAAACCCAGATTTTCCTGGCTCTAAACCCAGTGCCTTATCCATTATGGTACATTCTACTTCTGAATTGTGAGTATCAAATGAAATGATTTATGTAAAGTAGTTTGTGAATTTATTTAATTAATTCTTATTATTAACAATGCATTTTGGAGGAGAAAAGATGTCTTGCAGGCCTATTACTGTATTTATCACTGGTTCCAACACAGAGTACGCCAACAGAAAATTGTTCAGTAATGATCCCAGGCTCAGTATGTTTTATTCCTGAGATCCTTCTACTGAGATCATTCCCTTCACATCAGGGTATAACAGTGAGAGAGGTCCTCAGGCCTATTAGGGTGAGATAAAGGGAACTTAACTCAGCTGCAGTACTTGTGTGCAAGGACAACCTCTCTGCTATAAGCTTCATTTGTTTCCCCAAGTATCTTTGGCAAGACTAAACAACTTTGTCCATCTTTATTTAGGATGGGAATACTACCCTCCAACAAAGGGAAAATTTGATCCTGGAAACTCAAATATAAAAGAAATTAAGCTGTAACCTATAATTCGAACAACAACAACAATGGATTTGAAGCATCTCTACTTCTGGGACACCCCTTCTTCTTAGTTTTTCTCTACTAAGCTGCTTGCAAAATGTTCTAGTAGTGGGATGTCTGGGAGGGAGTAGAAACATGTAGTAGGTCCAATCAGGACCAGAGAATCATCACTTTCTTTCATCTACCAGAGTTTTAAGAAATGGACTATCCATGACATCTTCTGATGATAGTCCAAAGATACTAATAATATGAAGTCTTCCTTCCCAGCAGAATGTAAGCTTCCTAAAATCAAGAACTATTTCATTTTTGCCTTAGATTTGGTTGTTTGTGGACAGTAAGCACTTAAATATTTCTCTGGTTGAAATGAAGCAAAGAACAAACATGCATACCAAAAGCCTGAGCAAGCTGTGAATTCAAAAGTCTGTAAATAAAAACTGGGACTGACATATTTGCTGCCAAGTAATATCAAAAATTTAGTCATACAATCAAGAAATAATATAGGAACTGAAGAGATAACACGGAGAAAGGTAGATAAAGAAGAAATTGAAAGAATAAGTAACAAAGAGACTATGATTCTAAAATTAACCTAGGCAAAGGTATTTGTTGCTAAAACTATTACCCAAAGACTTGGGCTATCTGGCCTTAAAAGTAAGTTATACATGTTTAAAGCTAAGCTTAGAATAGGCACTCAGATGAGGGAGTGAGGAATTAAAAGTAATTGATAGTAAGCTTGAAGTGAATTCCCAAAATTTGGGAAGTAAATGACCCAAATAATTAGCCCCATTCTCCCATGGCTAGCCAGTCACAACATGGTGTGAAAAAAGGCATAAAGCAGCCCTTAAATACCATTTTTTGGACTCTATTTTTCACAATAATTAAGTAAAGGATTTTTGGCCAGGCAATGTTTTTTAGTACCTTTCTACTTTTTTTTCCTGAGGCAATTGGGGTTAAGTGACTTGCTCAGGGTCACACAGCAAGGAACCGTTAAGTATCTGAGATCACATGTGGACCCAGGTCCTCCTGGCTTCAGGTCTGGTGCTCTATCCACTGCACCACTTAGCTGCCCCAGCAGCTTTCTACATTTAATGTCTATCTTTAGTTGAAACTATACTTGCACCAAAGGTACATATCTAATAGAGACAGCAAGTGCTTTCTCCAATTGATGAATTTTACTACATGGATTCATGAACCAACCTGTTCTAACCCTTTGACAATCACAGTCCACAGTTGCTTGATAATGATTCAAAAGAAGAAAATAATACAGGCTAAGTCATACAAATTTATATCACTGGGACTTTGGGGGGAAGTGGGAAATAATAGAAGATTTAAGAGGCTGTGCCCTATCTCTTCTATAATGTTAAACTTGGGGTAAGTGAAATTCTGTCCTAGAGAAACAAAGCTATTCTCATATGATGAAATACTGGCTAAGAAGGGGTATGTGAACAGAGTGCCAGAAAGCTATGTCCCAGAAGTCTCTTGAGATTGGTTGGGATTATAAAAGGATGAATGAGTTCACTCTGGACTAATCCTAAACTTGTATCTGAGTATTCTGGAAAGAAAGCATAATTCTTCATATAGGCCTTGTGAAAATGAGATATCAGGATATAATACCAGGCCAAGGTACTTTTATTGTAGTGTGGGAGTCATAATAGCCAAAAAGTTTCTAAGGAAACTAGTAAGATCTCTATGAACCATTACAGAGTTCAGCAAAACTAGAACAATTTATACAATTACAATAGTGTTATAAAGAAATAAATAACTTTTAAAGACCTTAAATCTGATCAATACAAGGACTAATAATGGTTTTGGAAAACTGAAGATGAAACATGCAATTTACCTCCTGTAAGAAGTGATGACTTAAAATGTAGAATAGTCATAGATATTTGAATAAAGGCAATGTGGGAATTTATTGTGTTGCACTATCCATTTTTGTTATGAAAGCCTTATTTTATTTTATTTTTGTTGTTCAATCTGGGGAAAACAGGATATATAACAAATGCAAGGAAAATTTTATAATGGAAGGAAAAAAAGAAGAAAAAAATTTGGAAGCCATTAGGCAGTTCTCTTTATAAGTACTTTGGACCTCATGTATTATTTCTGAACTTATACTTTTCTCTATGAAAAAAACAAAACAAAACTCATCTTATATTCAATTTGGCTTAGGTATCATCAAGGAAAGAGGCAGAATATTATGATCTATAGGCAATTCATGATGACCCAACTTATAGTCATTTCTGATGCCAAAAGAGTTTTTCTCAGAAGAGGGACAATTCCAGAAATTTAGTAGAAAACATGAGTTCCTTTTCCTTGTTGAAGGTCAATATAAGCTATCTTTTATGGGCTTAGTCAGAGATGTGCTGGAGTCAGTTCTAGCAGCTCAGGAGAGCAAATTGTTAAATATTCATTACAAATATTTACACCTTAGAAGTCAGCAAATGCTACAAATCAGGTCTCTATTTATTATCTGGTCAATTTCTAGATTTTAGAAAGCAATGGATAAAAATCTTAAATAAGCAGATTAAATTTAAAAGTGTTTAATGTATACGTCCCTTATACCTACCCCTCCAAAGCCAGTGTTAGACATTTACCAGTATACTTCTAGCTACATCCAAACTGCTACTCCTACACTACTAGTTTCTTTTGACCTATTTTACTACCCATAGATAAAATTATGAAATCAGAAAAATTGGAACATCTGGGATGTAATTTAAGGGATTCTAAAAAGAATCTTGCTTGGTGCATAAAATTACCTGCCAAAACAATCTGCCAAAGTACCTGCAATTCTACCACTCCCTTAGGTCAAAGCCATTGATGAGCTTTGCTAATATGCAAATATACTATGCAAGTATAAGCAATGACCAAATAACACCCTGATGAGAAATATGTTATCAGATTAACTCCAGTTAGATCAAGTTCTGAGGGACTAAATTTTTGGCAGCTGTTAACCTAACATGGTAACAACAATATAGGGCAAAACACCCTAAATGTACTGATTGTCTCCTCTTCCTTCCTTTTTGCCTCTTGACTTGTTACATTGGGACGTCTACCCTGAAGCTCTGCTATTCTATCTGATGATTATCTCCTCAGGATGACTCTTTTTAAGAAGGATTCTAGTTATCCCCCATTTCATTCATGCTAGAACTCCTTAGATTTTTTTTATACCCTCTTCTCCTTGTAACTTTCAAAGGCTTCTGGGATTTTTGGACTTCAGACTTCCCATCAATGTCTTTAGCACCATCCCCTTGGGACAGCAGCAGCTGGCAGCAGTGTCCGAACTATCAGGAGCCAAGGACAGATTAGATTCATGGCTTTATGAAGAGTCCGGCAAAGAAATTACCTTATACCCTTTTAACATATGCATTTTCTAACTTTGAGTATACTTTCCCCTCTGGATTCTTATATTCTTATGGGAAAGTCAATTACAGACATTTGGGGAAGAGTTTGCACTAAATTTTCTTATTATGCTACCTTAATAAATATACCTTTCTAAAAACTATTTAAGAATAGGTGATTAAATTATTCTCACTCTTGGGGAAAAGCATATCGGTGTGTAGTGTATGAAAATATTAAATCACTCAACTTCTCTGGGAATTATCTAATACTTTGAGGGGGAGATATAGCCTTACTTTAGGACTTAAGACTCATCTGTGAGAATGGGAAATGGGAGAAGAATTCTCAGAGATTATATGGGATGTACAAAATTGTAAGACAGTTCAGAGATGGAGTAGGTCCAGTTGAAGATGTGGGGAACAATCAGAGAAAGGTTTATGGAAATGGTGGCTTTGAATTAGGTTGTAAAGGTGACAAGATCAGAATGTGAGAAACCTCAAAGAAGAGCAACAAATGTTTCAGTTTTATTGGCTGTGTAAAAAAATGTGATGTAGTTAGAGAAAAAAGGGAAGGTTAGGAACAAGTCATGAAAGACTATTTCTTGAGAGATTATTGTCTGAGAATGTGTTTTGAGTAGAAAAAAAAACTTGCTTGCAAAATCAAGGAGAGTGCTTTTTAATCCAAAGAGGAGCTGAAAAGTTCAAAAGACCTCAGAGAAAGATAAAACATAGCAATAAATTCTAGCATGCTTTGTCAGACAACAGCCTGCTTTGTTTAGATTTGGCAGGAAGAAAACTGTGTACAGTGTTTATGGGGGCTCTGATTTATTAGGTCAACTTCCCTAGCATTTTGACATCTATAGACTCCCTAATGAGTATCTATCATCTATCACCTATCAATGAAAAGACTGACCATATTCAACCACCAGGAGGCAGAGTGAGGTTGGCGGATAACATCATCTGCTTTCTGGTTTTCAATGGAATAAAAGAAAATGCTGTTTCAATACAGTCAGTTAAAGTCTGGGTTCCATTTAGAAAGAAATAGATTGAACTGCCCTATTCGCTATAGCTTCTTGTTGTTCCCTCAGCATTTTCAACTTTTGGAACATATGAGGACTACAGAAATTCTTGGCAATCAGGCTCTTATTGGGGTAAAGGTTGAAACAGCAAAAGCCGGAAGCAACAAAAGCTCTGGGATGTCTTTGTCCATGGAATTCGCTAACCCTTAATAATGAGATGAGAGAAGCCAGTCAGGGACCGAGACCAATCTTTTTTTTTTTATATAGGAAAAAAAAATAAGGTAACAAAATCGATTCTAATCAATTAATGCTAATATGAAAATATAGTACTCATCAATTTGATCATGAAGTACAGAAAGGAGTTTTTTGTTTTTTGTTTTTTTTAAACAGAAATAACAGTCTCTGGGGAGAATTAAGTTTAATGTTCATTCTATCTCTTGAAAAAGAAAACATTTTTTAAGTAGATTAAAAAGCGAAAAAAAATAATCATAAAGATCCAAATGTCTCTTAAAACACTTTACAAATCTGAATTCCATAATCTGTCTGTACTATTAAGAAGGCTTTGGTTGGGGGCAGCTAGTTGGTGCAGTGGATAGAGCACCACCCCTGAAGTCAGGAGGTCCTGAGTTCAAATCTAGCCTCAGACACTTCACACTTCCTAAATGTGTGACCCTGAGCAAGTCACTTAACTTCAATTGGCTCAACAACAACAAAAAGAGAGAGAGAAGGCATTGCTTGTCCTTTTTCAGGATTCAGATTCTGAAATTTATTCATTTGGAGTAACTATCACATACATCAGGGAAAAATAAAATAATAATAGCCTTTAGTTTGGGAGAAATTTATGACTTAAAAAGCACCACAAACTTCATACTTACCTTGTGACATAGGTGGTACAATTATTCTTAATCCCATTGCATAGATGAGGAAATAGAGAGGTTTCTTATTTAGAAGTTCAATGACTATCTAAAGATGAACATTAGAGAACTACTTGAGACATGAAAATGGAATATTTGACTTTCCATACATTCTTAAAAGTCAACAAATGACTCCTTTAAATCTATTGCAAGTAATAGTTCTCTTCATTCAGTCTCCAATATGCTAAAAATCATATTTAGTGATGGTAAAGTATCATCTAAAATTTTAGCATATGTTAAGCAATGACAAATACTATTAAGGAGATGACTGCAAAAGACATGCAAATAAAACGAGTCTGGCTCCATCTAGCATATTGCTTGAGAAATTTGGTAGCAAGCTTCATTTTCATTAGTGGTTTGAGACAGATTTTTCAAGTAAATTTAACACATTTGGCCACTGCCCCAAAAGAGTCAAAAAATGTTTTTCACTAGGTTCATCAAATTTCAAATGGACAAGTAGCGAATTTATTTATCTAGAATGGTTGGAGAATGGTTCATTTTGCCCAATTTAATATTCCAATTATTAGAGATTTACAATATAGCCCAGAAGTCAGTATCTTAATTATAATGTATTTGGTTTGTTCCAACTGTCACCAGTAAGACGTAGAGAATGTGTGAGTATAATTGGCAATTCTTGCAAGTGCCAATACAGAGGCCATCATATGGTAATTGTGGTTGTCCTGTATCCTGTTTTTGACATAAATGCAACAGGTTGCCAACATTTGATATGTCAGATACTTAGACTACTAATTTCAGAACAATCCTAGAATCTAGAAATATTGTGATATAATATTAGTTTGGGGATTAGGAAGACTTCGGTTCAAATCCCATCTGAAAATCACTAGGATTATGATACTGGGTAAATCACTTAATCCTGCTGAGATTCAGTTTCTTTATCCATATAATGGGCATAATGAATGTTTCCTAGTCTTCAGTACTGCTTGAAGAGTGAAGTGAGCATTTCATAAGCCTTAAAGCTCATTATACATTAATGATCCATACTCCTCAATGTTCATTTTGAAACTTCCAGGTGACATATTGTATTGACGATAGCAGTTCATGAAAACCATCATTTGAAAACCATCACCTTAGAATGTAAGCTTCTTAAAGAAAGGAATGGTTTATGTTTATGTATTTTGTGTTCTTGAATACAAGGTCCTGCATATTGTAGGCACTTTAAAATGTTCATTTAATTGAATCCACTAAGGCACCAAGGAGTTTCAACTTGTGTCAGTTATAATTAATTCATTTTGAAAGAATTTTTTTCCTGGAAGTAGAATATGGAAGTAGGATATAATAAAAAGCCGTAAAATAGAATACGAGTCATAGTGACTTGATGATTCAAAAGACCCTGGCAAATTTTACAATCACATTGTGATTATAAAAGGTACAGTTGTGAAAGGTGATTTAAGCTTCTGGGTATTGGTTATAAACTTCTATAAATCCCCAAGACAGAAAGACTGAGTTGATTCCATACTTCCTCTGTAATATTCTAGAAATGACATTTAAAATCAAGTCCTTAAACTAGTTTGTAATCAATTATGTATTTCTCATATAGGTAAAAGTTAAAGGGATGGCGGGAAATTAATTCTCTATTGTGATATATGATTAATAGATGATTATTACAATCAGTATTAATCAGTTTGATATAATTCCACTGAGGTAGTAATTATAAATTCTGATATTAGATCTCAGACCTGTGAACTGTAGATTTTAAGTTTACTTATTTAATCACAGGAAGCTAACTGGAGGACCTCCATCTTTGAGTTTCCTTGTTATAGTGACCGCTTAAGCCCAGGGTGGCAAAGGTAATTTAACTACCTGGAAAGTCCCCCAGCTATTTTTGTTGCCTTTTTGTAACTTTTTTTGTTTATTGGCTTTATTGTCCAATGTGGGGAGATGACCATGAGCATGTAGCCAGAAAATGACTCAGGTTGCCAGCCTGATCTGACTTTCTACCATCCCACGGACGTGCTCATACACTGGGTAGGACATGAAAGGTCAAGATAGGTCTGTTAAAGTATGTTCATTAGGTCATTATGAATCAATGGTTGTACTAGTTGTATTGCTTCATTTGTATTATCTGAGTATTAAGCACTATAAAATCAAAGCCCTAGAAGAAAGGGGCAACTCAGATCTTGAGGAATATCTGAAGTTCACTTTATTAGAGGGCACCATGGATCTTATAATAAAGTTACATTGACCCAGAATTCTGTTTTAGTGTTGTTGTTGTTGTTTTCTTGCAGAATAGACAATATTCAAATTCCCACATTATAATGCAACAGCATCATCATCGTTCAAAAACTTCTGCTAAGGATTAGTTGTGTTACAAACCACTTGGATAGATTCTGAAATGACAAGGAAATAAAGGACATGGACCCTGCTCTCAATTAGCTTATTGATTTGAATTTTTCCGCTGTTTGAATTCCAACTAAATCCTAAAGTTGTAGTTTATACAATAACAGCTAGTATTTTTATAGAGCTTTAAGGTTTTCAAAGTCACTTAACCTCTGCTTCAGGTTCTTCAAGTGAAAAATGGTGTCAATAATAGCACATACCTCTCACAGTTGTTATGAGGATCAAATGAGATAATATTTATAAAAAGCTCTTAGCATAGTATAGCACAGAAGAGGATTTTTTATATAAATGCTCTTTCACTTCTCTTTCCTTCTATGTATGAATAAGATCCACACCAAAATATTGATTTGTCAATCAATATACAGCTAGATATTGTGAAGGTATACAAATATGTGTATATGAAGTCATTTTTCCTCTGATATAGAAGGACCTTGGAGGTAGTATGTCTTCCTGGATGTTCAAAACACTGTTTCCTTTTAAGATATTTCTCTATTAAATAGAAAGAAGCAGATGTTTTTCTTTATGAATAACATGAATTTCCTACCCAGGGAGAGTTCTGATCTCCTCTATCTCTTTAATCTGCATACTTTCCTAGGTAGTTGATATTTTTGAATGAGATGATTAAAGTGAATACTTACTTCTCAGAGCCCAAAGGAGACTGAAGATTACCTTCCCTAACTCTTTCCCAGCAGATACTGGTTGAAATGAGTTACTGGCCAGCCAAGTAAAATTATATACAACTATAGCTGGTTTTACATGAAAATGTAAATACTCGTGTGATATGATTTGATGATACCAAGGTATGATTCCTTGAACCAAAAGTTCCACAGATCATGTGTTATGACCTGAAATTCCTGCACTGCAACACTTCTTTGGCCCTTTCACATCACTTGCTATATGGGAGAATGCCATAAGACATAAGATAAGTACTTAGAGGAGAAAAGCAAAATTGCCATGATAAGGCAAAAAGATAAGAAATAGAGAAATAGTGGGTACCAAATTGAAACTTTATTTATTTTACATTTTCCTTGTGGTCTGAAATAATGCTTCCTTATACAACAGGCTTTATAAAGGATCTCCTATAACTGAGAAATTGGCTTTTCTGTTCGTCCTTTTTGGTTCCAATCTTAGGTTACCTCTGGGCAGCAGCAACCTATATTCCACAGTTATTTGAGGTGAATTGCCAAGTCCCTGTGAAATGTTGACTCATATCTGGAGAATAGAAAAGGAGATGGTGGTAAGGCCTTTCCTCAGTCTTTTATTGGATAACATTTGACTCTGTTATAAAGGAGATCCTATATATTCTGATTATTAGTTCATGAAAATAAAATCACCTTATTTTGATGCTAATATGTTTTGGTGCTTTGAGAGAGGCTGTATTGGCAGTAGTAGTACCTGTCGTATTGAGAATCTTAGAGAAATGAACTCTCTAGAACCTGAATTTGAATAAATCTCTCTCTCTCTCTCTCTCTCTCTCTCTCTTTCTCTCTCTCTCTCTCTCTTTCTTTTCTCTCTCTCTTCTCTCTCTCTCTCTCTTCTCTCTCTCTCTCTCTGTCTTGTCTCTGTGTGTCTGTCTTTTCTCTGTGTCTTTTCTCTCTGTCTCTCTGTGTCTCTCACTTTCTCTGTTTCTCTCTCTTTCTCTGTCTCTCACTCTGTTTTCTCTCTTTTTCTCTGTCTCTTACTTTCTGTCTCTCTGTCTTTCTGTGTTTCTCTCTGTCTTTTCTCTGTGTGTATGTGTCTTCTCTCTCTCTCTCTGTCTGTCTGTGTCTCACTCTCTCTGTTTCTCTTTGTCACTCTCTCTGTTTCTCTCTCTCCTCTCTCTGTCTCTCTCTGTTTCTCTCTCTGTCTGTCTCTCACTCTCTCTGTCTCTCTCTGTTTCTCTCTGTCACACTCTCTCTGTTTCTCTTTCTCCTCTCTCTCTGTTTCTCTCTCTCTCTGTGTCTCTCTCTCTCTCTCTGTCTCTCTCTCTCTCTCTGTCTCTGTGTGTGTGTGTGTGTGTGTGTCTTTTCTCTTTTCCTCTCTTGTTCCCACTCTCTTTCTTTAACCGTAGAAAAGCTCATTCAAGATCAATTGTCATGAGCATTATACTGTGAAGTAGTCAGGTAGATTAAATTTGCTGTGGCAAAAAAAGGGTTATGCCCAAGGTTATCCATGTACAAGTGATGCTTTCCCACTTTAAGGCTATCAAATTCCTTCAGTATAAATATTTAATGCAGAAAATCACCTTACATTAAATGCAATTTGAGTTGGCAGGCAGTACAAATTCACTAGTCACATTAGAGAATCAGAAAATGTTAGGCCTAGAAGGGGGTCTGGGGAATGAATCTAAACGCTTCATTTTGAACGAAAAAAAAAAAACCTACTTCCCCAAGAAAATATACCTAGTTAGTGAAAAAAAACAAGTACTAGGACCCATTTATCTTACTCTCTAGTGAACTACTTATAGAGTTAGAATGCTAAACCCTTCCCCAAAATAGGGAAATATAATTGTTTAAGAGACAATTTGGAGTTTTGTCATAATTTGTTGATCATAGTTATTCTTAGTTTTATAGATGAGTAAAAATGATTTTATAAACAAAGCTGCCAGGAATAATTCAAAGACTGATTTAAAAGGAAGATTAGATTTTGGATCATCTATATCTGATGATATGGAATATCAGAATTCGGAAGACAGAGTATAGAAACTCAGAAAAAATATATAAATGAAGATATGAGATTTTCTTTCATTCCAAGGGAGAGTTAAATAAGCGGAATCCCAATTATGCAATGACTTGATCTTCAGCAACCTCAATCATTTTTGTATTATTCAGGATTTAAAATTCAAAGGCTCCCATGAGTGAGGAAAACAGCTGTCAGAAGACCTATGTATGTTACTCATTAGGAATGATAGAACTTTCACATAATAAATCAATGAGTATTTATTATCTAGTATCTGCCAGACAATGAGCTAGGTGCTGACAATACAAATATGTAGAATGAAAAAATCCCTACCCTTAAGAAGCTTGCATTCTAATATGGTAGAATATAGAAGATATTAAATTAAAACTTGTTGAAAGAATGAATAAACAAAACAGCAAAATAAAACAGCAACCAGCTATTTAAGAGTGAATCAATTATTTAAATTGCCCTTGGCATTACCAAGTTTTCTGACCAGGCAGACTCATAATGCTTCTCTTTTTCTTACTTCTAGGGATACCTCGGTTGATAACGCCATTTTTGCATTTTAAGGAAATAAGATACCAAATTGTGTGGTGTAAGCATTCATTTCTGTGGGAGTTCAGGGTAGTGAGACAGAAATGTGGGACTTCAAGGAGGTGAGTGGGACTTGAAATGAATCCTAAAGTTTAGGAAGAAGAAGAAGGATGATGATGATAATAATAAGGATTATGAACAGGAAGAACACATTTAAAGCAACCAACAATTCTACAAAATCATTCTTAATATGTACTTTCAGAACTGCAAAATAAACCTTTTGGTAATGATGCTAACAAAAATCAGGACAATAAATCACAGAAGTCATGTTTCTATCAGCTATGAAGTGATTAACTCTTCCTCAATCAAAAAGGAGGAAGAGAATCAACAGACATTTTTAGAGTACAGAATAAGCAGGTCAAAATTTTACAAAGATATTTTTTAAAAAGGAGACCTTATTTTACAATTCAATAATCAAAATTCAACAGATTTTAGTACAAATAGTAATAAAATCACAGAATATAATTCAAAATAGTTTACCTCTGGACAAAACCTTTGAAATGACTAAATACAGGAATCAAAACATCCACAGGCAGTGATATTTGTATAAACTCAGACACAATATGTTTACAATATACAATTGAAATAGTAAACTAATGACTATTACAGAATGAGCAGGTACCCTATTATTTAGGGGTAACAATAATTATAATAGCTTACTTTAAGGTTTATAAAGTACTTTTCATATGATAGCACTTGATCTTCATGACAATTCTATGTGATAGGTACTATTATTAACTTTAAGAATAAGGAAATTGAGGCTAAGAGAAATGAATAACTTGCCCTAGGACACAGACAATAAGTGTATGAAGCTGGATTTAATTCCATTTTAAGCACCCGATATGCCACCAATTGTCAAGTATCTATCCAACCTGTTCTCCACAGCTTAGAGACGTTCATAGGTGATTATGAAAGGATATGGTAGAAACTATTCAACTCATCACTGCAGAAAGTCAAAAATTTAGCACCTAGCAAGACATAATGTCGAACAGCATCATGCATCAGAAGCTTGTTCTCTTTCATGACTGTCAGAAGGAAAATCTCTACATGAACAAATATAGACTTCAGGATAATCTGGAGAAGAAAAGACATGAGTTCTACTAAAATTGGAATATCATCACAGTTGAACTTTTGCCTACAATTGGCCAGATATAACACTGATCCATAAAAACTTAAGAACGTAATAATTAATTAATAGTAGTAGTAGTAATTAATAGATGCCACCATGACAAATAGAATATCTAAGTAGTAAGTAGCACACAATGAAAAGTTTTCAAAGTACACATACCTAGGAAAAGAAATTAAAATAATGTGAGAACAGAATGAGATACGTATCACCTTTGTCAGCCCAGCTGTAAATGGAGATAATCCATGGATGTTTTTTTGTAAGCCTATGGAAGATGAACTTACCTCCTAATACTTTTATTCAAACCCCCAACCCTCCAAAAATTAATTTATTCACTTGAGCAATAGTCAACCTTAAATTAAAAAAATAATAATAGCATATTAGCTATCTGTTCCAAGTCTGTTTCTATCTAAATAACAAAAGATATAAGAATGGCTTTTTGACAATAATCATAACAACATTCAATATACGATCCTGTCTGCTACTGAAGACATTTTAAAGTTGCTTTCATTGAGCCTACAGCAAATGAGTTTATGCCCTAATTCTTTTATTCAACTGCAAAAAGCATCAATTTTGTCCACCTGTGCAAAAATCTGCAGAAAATTACATATAAAAAAATAAGATATGAATTTATACTGTACTGTTTATGATCAAAGTTGATAAGAATGAAGTCATAATGATAATTATAATAGCTAATGTTGAGATAATGCTGGAGGAGTGATAAAGAGATTTACATCTATTATTATTTCATTTAACAGATGAGGAAACTGATATTTAGAAAGATTAAATCATTAGTCCAGGGACACACAGGTAGTGTGTAGAAGCAAGATTTAAATCTAAATCTTTCTGATTCTAAATCCAGAAATCTATACAAAAGTGTGAAGAAGTAGATGGAGTGCTATGCATGTAGTCAGGAAGTTTGATCCAGAAGACTCATCTTCATAAGTTTAAATGAGACATTTGACAGCTGTGTGACCTAGCTTTCCCTACCCAAGTAAAGGATGGAGTTAATTATAAGACAGAGTTCACTAGTGGTATAGTTATAAGACAAAAGCTTAACCTTCAGTCAAATTTCTTGAGAATGTATATGAAAGGTGGAGTTACAAGAGTAAAGAGTTTAAAATCACAAGGCAGGGAGAGTATTAAACCTATGCCAACTTGATTAATTCTTAATAATAGAATTAAAATTAATTTTCAATTTTATACTCCTGAGTCTTCTTTTCTGCAAGCTCAACATAGTAAGTTTCTTCAGCTGATCCTCACATGACATGGACTCTGGTTGCATCCACTGGACACTCTCCAGTTTACTGATGTTCTTCTTAAACTCTGCCAGTACTAAACGTAATACTCTAGCATTAGTCTAAGGAGGTCAGAGTATAATGGGATGAAGACATTTCTGTTCTGTGAAGCTAGTGCCTCTTTTCAGTAGCCACACATTTTGTTCACATTTTTTTCCCTGCTACTTCATCATACTGCTAACTCATTTTGAGAATGAAACCCCCAGATTCTTTTTTTATAAAAACTTCCATCCACACTTCCCTTATATTATACTAGAATAGATGATTTTTAACATCCTAGTAATTTACATTTATCCCTATTGAATTTTATCTCTTATAAGGTGCTTAGCACAATGCCTGACACAGTAGAGCCTTAACAAATATTTTCCTTTCTCTTTCCCTATATTCAACACAGTGTTCTGCCCTAACAACATTTTTTGGAACCTGATTCTTTCATCCAATATCTCAATTTTTGTAGCTTTATATCATCTATGAATATGATGAGCATCCCATCTAGGTCTTTATCCATACCACTGCTAAAAATGTTAAACTGTACAAGGTCAACCATAAATACTCCATTGGAGACTTTCTGCCATAATGTCATCCAAAAACATCTAGCCAGCCAGTCTTTTCTGAATCTGGCCATGTATTATTGTCTAATCCACATCTTTCCATCTTCTTCAAGAGGAGAGTATGAAATGTATTAAAAAAAGATCTGCTAAAATCTAGGTAAACTATTATTATAATATTCTCCTCATCTACTAGTTTAGTTATCTTTTTTTTAAAAAAGAACAAAACAAAATAAAAATGGCACATGAGATTAACCTACCATGACCTATTCTTGATGAAGTCTTCTGGTTCTTTGTAATCACTGCTTTCAGTTCCAGATGTTGCCAGCTATGCTTTTAAAGATTCTTTCTAGTAAATTTCCCAAGAATTGAAACCAAGCTCATTGATCTAAAATTTTCAGAGTTCTTCCTTTCTTTCTTTCTATTTCCTTTCCTCTCTCCTTCCCATCACCCCTCCCTCCCTTCTTTCCCTTCCTTCCTTCTTTTTCCTCCCTTCCTCCTCCTACCTTTTTCCCTTTTTCTTTCTCTCTTTCTCTCCTCCCTCTTTTCATTTCCTTCCTCCCTCCCTTACTCTCTCCTTTCCTTCCTTCCCTCCCTTCTTTCCTTCCTTCACTTCCTCCTATCTTTCCTTCCCTCTCCCCTTTCCTTTTTCCCTCTCCTCCTTCCTTCCTCCTTCCTTCCTTCCTTCCTTCTTTCCTTCCTCCCTTTTCTTTTTCTTCCTTTCTTTTTCCCTTACCTATTTCCTCCCTTCTTTTCTTCTTTCCTTTTTAAAAACAGGATATTTTCTCTTTCCTAGACTTATGGGACTTCTATTTTATATATTTCAAAAATCACTAACTAGTTTAGTAATCACCTCAGCCTGTTTTTTTTGTTTTGTTTTGTTTTTTTTTGTTTGTTTTTAAGATGTAACTCAGGGCAATCAAGTGTCCTCTTACTAGTTCCTTTCTTATTTTAAGAATCAACTTTCTCTTATTCATTTCTATTCTATCAGGGTTTTTCTTGGTTTTGGTTTGTTTTTATTTTAGACCTGTTATTTCATTGATTTAGAAAATTCTCTGGTAAAGCAACTCCCTTTTCCAGTGCTTTTTGCAACTGTTTTGCTATTTATACTTCTAAAGTTATTTAGCTGCTAGGGATTATGTGACTTGTGCAGGGTCACATTGCCAGTATGTTTCAGAAGTGGGATTTTAATCCAGGCTTTCCCACTTCCAAGACTGGCTCTAACTACCATGTCATGCTGCCTCAAATTTCAAATACTATGCTTAACCTATAAAACACTACATAAGACTAAATTCTTGTAGCTATTCCATTTTGTCTCACACACAATATAAGAATTTTTTTTATTTGCTTTTTGTTATTGCTATGACATGTTGGACTTTTATATCATCCCAATATTTTGTTATTTTCTTCCAATTTCTTGGATCACCTTCTTTTGAACAGAACAAATTATGATTTGGGATTTCAGTTGTATTATACTGTGTCTTTTATGGAAAACCTAGAATTATATCTCCTGGTGTTCCCTGGCCACAGAAATGCTGCATGGATACAAAAGAATATTAATTCTATCATGTTTACTGTCTCCTCTATATTTCTACCTTAGGAATACAAATATAGATTTTAAAACTAATACTGGATCTTAATGGAGGTTGCAAATGAACCTTCTCTCCTTTATTTAACATAAAGGAAACAAGCTATGGGCCCCTATGTTCTGGCTGACAGAGGTAAAATGTCCCAGCTTTGGTACATTTACACACAAATGCAAATGATGCAAAGGGCCACAACTGACAGTAAATTGGCTGATATACTTAGCCTTATCTTTAAACAGATGTTTACCATGGAGTCTTTCACCTCTGTACTAAAAATACCTTTGTTTTCAGGATCAGGCATTTTTAAGTTAAATGTCTAAGGATTGCTAACCTTATTGATTTCCTCTTATTGTGATTGGATTTCTTGTGATTTTCAGCACTTTATTCCATCCTTGAAATAGAGGGAGAAATTTGGACACACAGCCTTTGCTTGGAGGCAAAGGAAACTTATGAATCCTATGCTGTTGAAGCGCTTACAAAACTGGAAGAGAGCAAAAGAATAGTCCATAGGGAAAACAAGGGAGCAGGATACTGCAGCACCATGGCAAAGTACATTTCCATGATATGTGACATCTACTGTTGTCCAATTTGCCTGACAAGTTATCTCTGATTAGATTTTTCCTGCCTTGCATATAACAAGTTAGAAGTAAGAGTCATGGCTCATGATTTTGTTTTATTTTTTTTTCTTTGTTTTGTTCTATTTTCTCATGAAAAATTGAATATTTGCAAAGAAAATAAAGAAAAACTATTTCTAATTTCAAAAGGTAATATAGGATAATCAGTTTAGAACTAAGAGAGATCTTAGAGGTCACTTAATACAATCCCATTTTACACATTAGGAAGCTAAGGCTAAGCTAAGTGACTTGTCCCATATTATACAGAGAGTAAATGACAGAAATAGAATTCAAAATTAGGACCTTTAATTCCAAATTCCGTGCTATTTCTTCATATCATTATACAACATTTATTCAGAAATTTCAAGATGGCAGAATTTATGGAATAAATGACTTGAGGGACAAGAGAGGAAAAACCTTGACTCTCTTTGTCTCGTAGGTGCCATAAGGTCTGAAGTTCTACAAATAGCAACTTCATTCCTTCCATCTTTCTTTTAAATGACATATACTTGTTAGGAAGAACACAGTGAATTATAAGAAAAGTTAGTTATTCAGGAAAAATCAGAAAATAAGAATATCTCATTGGGTTAACAAAAGATTTGGGTTTGAATTTTGGTTCTGCCATAGGCTATGTCTAACTACATTTTCTTCTCCAAGTCACTTAGTCTTCTTGGACTTCAAGGAACTAGAAATTAAGTGGATGCCCATCAGCTGAGGAATGGCTGAATTAGGTATGGTATATGAATGTAATGGAATATTGTTATTGTATAAGAAATGATGGGCAGGCTGATTTCAGAAAAGCTTAGAAAGACCTTCATGAACTGATGCTAAGTGAAGTGAGCAGAATCAAGATAACATTGTACATAGTAACAACAAGATTATGTGTTGATCAACTGATGAACTTGGTTTTTCTCAATAACGTGGTGATTCAAAGCAATTCCAATAGAGCTGGAATATAAAATGCCAATCATATTCAGAGAGAAAACTATGGAGAATGAATGTGGACTGAAGCACAGTATTTTTACCTTTTTGTTAGCTTTTTTTTTCTTATTTTTTTCTTTTTAGTCTGATTTTTCTTATACAATAAACCTGGAAATAAGTTTGAAGGGATTGTGCATATTTAACTTATATAAGTTTGCTTACTGGTTTTTTTGGGGGGTAATAAAAGTTTAAAATATAAAATTTTACAAAAATGAATGTTGAAAACTATCTTTACATACATTTGGAAAAATAAAATACTATTGAGGAAAAACTTTTAAAAATCTTCTTAGGTCTCCATTTCATATATAAAAAATACAGTAAGGAGGAGAAGGAATGAAAGGAAACAATAATAGTTCATTTTCTAGAATTATATCTCCTAGTGTTCCCTGGCCACAGAAATGCTGCATGGATACTAGATGGTAAATGTTTAAAATTGTCTAGAGATGGTTATGATGGTAGAATGGTTCCATGATACACTTTTAAGTCTAATTTGCATTAATTAACCTTTCTCTCACTCTTTTTTAAGTCAACAATCAACAAAACAATACTTCAAGCCTAGGTTTGTAACACTGGTCAAATTCCAGAAGGTAAATGAAAATTGAACAAGCAGTCTTTCTGACTTGATTCTTAGAATAACCCTAGGAGTTAGGAATAGATAAGGAAACAGAGAGAAGTTAATAAAGTTTATATTATTATTATATAAAATTAAATAAATATATTATTAAATATGATAAATATATAATATATAATAATTAAATATATTATTTACTATAATTTTAATAGATAGAAAAAGGAGGAGGAAGATAGAAGTATAATTATTTCTATAAAGTTAATTGTATGAAATAAGATAATGTATCTACAAGAATTGAAGGCAGGTTTTCTTGGCTAAAAGGGAAAGAGAAATGAAGTGGAAAAAAAGAAGGGAAAAATAAGAAAGATGATGTAGAAGTGAGACACTTTGACAGAGATCCTTGAAACAGTAAGGAGGTAGAATCTGAGACACACTGCTAAAAAACAGAATGAAATATTTGACAGAAGGCAGTCTTCTGTAATGGAAAAAGGTGAAGATTTTCGGGGCCCAAAGATCTGCCATATCTCTTACTCAGCCACTTAATACTTACATAATTTTAAGCAAGTCATTTAATTTCTTTGAGTCTCTATTTTCTCATATGTAAAATAGATTGAGTTATATTAACCTTAGATACTGAAAATACTGTTAAGTGTGATTGCTGAATAATATGATTGTAAGATCATGGAGAAGGGTAGAATTCTGCAGAAGTAGAGGAAGAGATAAGCTGCTCTTACTTTCCAAACTAAGAAGATGTGATTTACCAACCATGTACCAGTTAACTACACATTAATTCCTGGAAAAATTCTAGAAAAGATTAAGCCAAGAATTGACTCAAGGGATGCAAAAAGACAATATAGTTTCATCAAGAACAGGTCATGACAGCTTGATATTTTTTTTCTTTTTGCTGCCAAGCTTATTAACATGGTAGATCAAGGGAATGTTATAAAGGTTATTTAGATTTTTGAAAAGCATCTGACAAAGTATTTGATGCTCTTCTTCCAGAAAAAAATGAAGATATACGGATATAAAACAACAAGATAAATGGATAGATTTAGAAGTAGTTGAATAATTAGACTCAAAGAGTTGTGATTTCTGTGTCAGCTTGGAGAAGTCTCCAGGAGGTTATTACAAGGGATTTGTACTTCACCTTATGCTAAATAATACTTATTTAATCAAGGATTTAGATAGATAGATGGCTAGCTTATCAAATGTCCAGAAGACTCTATTGTGAGGAATAGCTAACTCATTTACACATAATGAAATTGAAGCCCATCTTTCTGCCCTCAAAAAGCTTACATCCTAATTAAGGAAACAATATGCATGTGAGTAAATACAGAAATCCATTTCCCCTAACTCTTAAACTATTACTCTTCCCACAGCATTAAGCTGTTGTATTGCCATTTATTTCATCAGTCCTCTTAGATAATTTAAAAAGAAGTTTAATGAATCTATCAATAATTGTGGAGACATTTTTTATTTATTCTACATTTCTCATAACAATAAATATAAAATGATGATTATCTGCTTTGTTCCTGACCAGGGAAATTAAATTTCATGAGTTACTGATGAGATTGATTTTACTAAGAAAAGAAAATTGGTCAGTCTCAGAGTCAGCATCTCAAAATGATTTGACAGGGTACAATATTGTGCTGAATCTAAGATGATGAAACTTAATAGACAATTAATAGTAGACAGACACCCTCCCCCCACTATCCAGGCGTTACACTTAGGCCTCAAAAATGACTTTACCAATCATAAGATAGGGGAGAGGAGGCAGAGTTGATTTTATCGGAAAATATCTGAGGTTTTAGTGAATTTAAAGCCCAGTATGACTCTCCCCAGTCAACAAAATCTAATGATATTTTGGGTAAGGAGATGTTTGGTTTCTAGGAATGAGTGATAGTTTTAATACAAAGTTTCTCTTTTGTCAGGCTCAAGAACAGTATCATATTCTTCTGACACTAAAGTCAAGATAGAATATTGATAAACTGCAAATTATACAGAGGAAGATAATGAGGATGGTAAAAGGCCTCGAGTCTAGCTCAGATTAAGATTGATTGAAAGAGCTGGGCTTGTTTAGACTGGAGAAGATCTGATTCAGAGGGGTTACATGATTGTTATCTTCAAGTGTTTGAAGGGTAGCCTGTCCCACCCACAAACTCTGTGACCTTGAGCAAATCCCCACCACTCACAGAATCTGAGCTTCCACATACATAAAACAAATGAGATGAATTAGGTGTCCTTTGACACTTTAGATCTATCTCTGAGCCGCTAAAATTGTCTAGTTTCGCTCCACATTTTAGAGATTAGGGAACCAATGCCCAGAGATATTAAGCAAATTTGCTAATGTCACAAAGATAAGTGTCTGATAAATAAGTGGAGCCTGGATTCAATTAAAAACTCAATCGACAAACATTTATTAAGCACTCACCATATATTAGTTATTATGTCAAATCTCGGGTCACACACACACAAAAAAGTAAAAATGAGTTCCTACCTTCAAAGAATTTATATTCCAATAGGGAAGACTATATATAGTCTCAGCTCAGCAAATACAATAGCTACTAGGAATTTTAATATGAAAAAGGATCAGAGAATCTCTATCAAAGGGGGAAAAGAGAGTTCTGGGGATAAGCCAAGATGGCCCAGCACAGCCAGGAAGCTGCTTGAGCTCTCCCAGTTTCCCTTGAAAATCACATGAAACAAATCTCTTAACAGAGTCTGATGGAATGAAACCATTCTCCCGCTCAAGATACAATGAAAAAACTTCAAGAAAGGTGAATCTTACTGGGATGAAAAGAGTGTTCCGCCCAGGTTGGATAGACTCTGGGAAAGCTGGTGAGAGGGTCTTTCTCACAACAAATCAGCACCTAAGACCCTTCGGCCTGGCTCAAGAGAGGAGCACAGCAGAGGGCAGCCTCCAGTGCCAGCTCAGAAGGCAAATTCTGGGAAACCTGGTTGTTTCCTGGAAAGGGCAGCCAAGCTACCCACCCATGTGATCAAAGCCAAGTCTCAGAGGTGCACAAGAAGCTTGGGACAGCATCACCTTTAACCCAGGAACTGAACTCAACCATGAGAGTAAAAAAGAGGAAATACCAAAAGAAAAAGAAAGAAAAGGAGCAAGAAACAGAAAAGAACCTTGACCATAGAACGCTACTATGGTGACAGGGCAAACAAAAACACTAATTCAGATGAGGACAGATTGTCCACAAAAGAAATCTGAAAGAGTGATATGAATTAGTCTTAAGCCCAAAGAGACTTCTTGGAAGTGGCTCATAAAAGATTTTAAAACGCAAATAAGAGATGAAGAAAAAAAAATAAAAAAGGAAATGGGAGAAATGCATGAGAGAGTTAACAGCTTAGAAGAGGAAGGAAAAAAATTGTCTGAAAAAATAACTCATTAAAAAGTAGAATTAAACAAATGGGAAAAGAGATATAAAAGCACTAACTGAAGAAAATCATACATTAAAAACTAGAGCAGGGCAAATGGAAGCTAATGAAACTGTGAGACAGAAAGAAGCAAACAAACTAAAAAGAATGAAAAAGATGGAAGAAGATGTGAAATACCTCATTGGAAAAACAGACAACTTGGAAAATAGATCCAGAAGAGATAATTTTAAAATTATTGGCCTACCTAAAGGCCATAACCAAAGGTAAAGCGTGGAATTGAACACCAGATAGATAATTTTGAGTATATTAAGTTAAAAAGTTTCTGTACAAATAAAACTAATGCAGACAAGATTAGGAGGGAAGCATCAAATTGGGAAATCATCTTTACATTTAATGGTTCTGATAAAAGCCTCATTTCTAAAATATATAGAGAATTGTCTCATATATATAAGAATTCAAGCCACCCTTCAATAGATAAGTGGTCAAGGGATATGAACAGACAATTTTTAGATGATGAAATGAAAACCATCTCTAGTCATATGAAAAGTTGCTCCAAATCACTATTGATCAGAGAAATGCAAATTAAGACAACTCTGAGGTACCACTACACACCTGTCAGATTGGCTAAAATGACAGGAAAAGATAACGATGAATGTTGGAGGGGATGTGGGAAAACTGGGACACTAATACATTGTTGGTGGAACTGTGAATGGATCCAACCACTCTGGAGAGCAATTTGGAGCTATGCTCAAAAAGTTATCAAACTGTGCATACCCTTTGACCCAGCAGTGTTTCTACTGGGCCTATATCCCAAAGATATCTTAGAGCAGGGAAAGGGACCCACATGTGCAAGAATGTTTGTGGCAGCCCTTTTTGTAGTGGCTAGAAACTGGAAACTGAAGGGATGCCCATCAATTGGAGAGTGGCTGAATAAATTATGGTATATGAATGTTATGGAATATTATTGCTCTGTAAGAAACGGCCAGCAGGATGATTTCAGAGAGGCCTGGAGAGACTTGCATGAACTGATGCTGAGTGAAGTGAGCAGAACCAGGAGATCATCATACACAGCAACAACCATATTACATGATGATCAATTCTGATGGACATGGCTCTCTGCAACAAAGAATTGTCTCAAACCAGTTCCAATTGTTCACTGAAGAAAACCATATACACCCAGAGAGAGGGATATGAAATATGGACCATAATGTAACATTTTCATGATCTCTATTGAGGTTTGCTTGCATTGTGTTTCCTTTCTCTCATTTTCTTTTTTTTTTTCTTGCAGATAGGATTTTTCTTGCACAACTTGTCAAGTATTTCCACATTATTAACATGTAGTGGACTTCCTGCCATCTAGGGGAGGGGAGGGGACTGGGGCTAAAATTTGTAATGGAAAGCTTTGTAAAGATCAATGCTGGGAAACTACCCATACATATGTTATAGAAATAAAAAGCTTTAATTAAAAAAAAAAAGTAAAGCGTGGGTAGCAGTCTTCAAGAGCTCATTAAGGAAAACTGCCCCAATATTCCAGAAATGGGGGGCAGGGGATACTCATTGAAAGAATCCATCAATAACTTTTGGAAAGAGATTCCACAAGGAAAACCCCAAGAAATATTGTTGTGAAACTCCAAAACTATAATCTCAAGGAAAAAAAAATACTGCAAGTTACCAGACAAAAATCATTCAAATATCAAGGAGCAACAATCAGAATTAACCAGGATTTGGCAGTTTCCACAATAGAGGATTGGAAAGCCTGGAATACCATACCAAAGAACCTAAGTTTACAATCAAGAATTAATTACCCAGTGAGAATGAGCATCATCTTTCAGGGAGATGATGGAACTTTAAGGAAGTAAGAGACTTTCAATCATTTCTATTGAAAAAAAAAACAGAACTAAAAAGAAAATTTAATCTATAAACACAGGATCAACTGAAGCATAGAAAGATAAACAAAGAAAAATTATATTTAAAGATTAAATTGTTTACATCTCTAAGTGGGAAAATAATATATGTAACTCTTGAGAACTGTATCTGTCACTGGGACAGACAGAAGCAGGGCATCCCATGGATTGAGAGTGTGGTTGTGAATGGACTATGATGTGATGACATCCAAGAAAAAGACATGAAGGGATTGAAAAAAGGTCTGTACTGGAAAAAAGAAGAAAGGGGAGGTATAATGGAGCAATTAGTTCACTTGAAAAGACTTATTACTATCAAAAGAAAAAAGGGAGGAGGATGAAGCTTGATCACATCAGTTTGGGCTTTAAGAGGGAATAACTTGATAATGATCAGTTGGGTATAGAAATTTATCTTACCCTATTAAGAAGTAGGAGGAGAAAGAGGAAAGAAAGTATAGGAGAAGAATAGAAAGGAAGGCAGAAAGACTATAAAAAACACTATGTAACAGAAGGGGAGAAAATGACAGAAGATAAGTCATGGGTGGTGTGAGTAAGATGAAACAAAAATATGTAAAGAGGAGAAAATAGGATGGAGGGAAATACAGAGCTGGTAATCATAACTATGAATGTGAATGGAATGAACTCTCCCATAAAACAGAAGCAAGGGCAGCTAGGTGGCACAGTGGATAGAGCACCAGCCCTGAAGTCAGGAAGAGTTGAGTTCAAATCTGGCCTCAGATACTTAACATTTCCTAGCTGGGTGACCCTGGGCAAGTCACTTAACCCCAATTGCCTCAGTGAAAAACCAATACAAATAAGTAAATAAAATAAAACAGAAGTAAATAGCAGAGTGGATTAAAAACAGAATTCTACAATATACTGTTTACAAGTAAAATATTTGAGTACGGCATGATAACTGTATAAATATATATACATATATTTGATTTGTCATGTATTTTAACATAATTAACATGCATTAGACTTCCTGCCATCTAGGAGAGGGAAAAAATTTGTAACAGAAAGCTTTGCAAGGGTCAGTGTTGAAAAATTACCCATGCATATGTTTTACAAATAAAAAGCTTTAATAATAATAAAAAGTAACACATTTGAAACAGAGAAACACATAGAAAGTAAAGGTAAAAGGGTAGAACAGAATTTATTATGCTTCAGCTGAAATAAAAAGAAAGCAGGGGTAGCAATTCTAATCTCAGATAAAGCAAAAGTAAAAATTGCTGTTATTAAAAAAGATAAAGAAGGCAAGTATATCTTGATAAACAATACAATAAACAATTAAGTAGTAACAATACTAAATGTGTATGTACCAAGTGGTAGAGCAACCAAATTCCTAGAGAAGATTTTAAGCCAATTACAGGAAGAAATAGATAGTAAAACTATATCCATGGGGGACCTTAACCTTCCCTCTCAGAGTTAGACAAATGTCACCACAAAATCAACAAGAAAGAAACTAGGGAGGCTAATAAAGAAGGATCACTGCCAAATTCCTTCTATGACACAAATATGATACTGATAACCTAAACCAGGAAGAGCCAAAACAGAGAAAAAAATTTGCAGACCAATCCCTCTAATGAATATTAATGCAAAAAATTTAAATAAAATATTAGGAAAGAGATTACAGCAACTTATCAGCAAGATAATGCACTATGACCAAGTGGGATTTATAACAGGAATGCAGAGCTGGTTCAATATCAGAAAAATTATTGCCATAATTGACCATATCAATAACAAAACAAACAGGAATCACATGATAATCTCAATAGATGCAGGAAAAGCTTTTGACCACACATAGCACCCATTCCTATCAAAAAACACTAGAGAGTATAGGGGTAGAGGGAGCTTTCCTTAAAATAATAAGAATTATCTATCTAAAACCAATAGCAAGCATTATTTGTAATGTAGAGATACTGGACTCTTTCCCAATAAGATTAGGAGTGAAAGAATAATGCCCATTATCACCACTATTACTCAACATTGTACATTTCTAGTACATTTCTAGACTTTAGCAATAAGAAAAGAAAAAGAAATTAAAGGAATTAGGATAGGCAATGAGGAAATAAAACTACCATTCTTTTCAGATGATATGAAGATATGATAAGATGATTAGAGAATCCTAGAAAATCATCCAAAAACCTACTGGAAACAACTCACAGCTTCACCAAAGTTGCAGGATATAAAATAAACCCACAGAATATGTCAGCATTTCTTTATATTACTGACAAAGCCCATCAGCAAGATAGAAAGATAAATTCCATTTAAAATTACTGTAGACAAAATAAAATACTTCAGGGTCTACCTGCCAAGAAGAACCTAAGAACTATATGAATACAATTGCAAAACAGTTCTCACACAAATAAAGTCAGATCTAAATGATTAGAAAAATATCAATAGTTTGTGGGAAGGCCAAAATAATATAATAAAAATGACAATTCTGCCTAAATTGGTCTATTTGTTCAGTGCCATACCAATCAAACTGCCAAAACATTATTTTATAGAAATAGAAAAATAATAACAAAATTCATCTGGAAGGACAAAAATTCAAGAATATTAGGGGAATTAATGAAAAAAATACAAAGGATGATGGCTTAGCAGTACCAAACCTAAAACTATATTGTAAAGCAGCAGTCATCTTAAGTCACATGAAAAAATGCTATAAACTACTCTTGATTAGAGAAATGCAAATTAAACCAATTCTGAGGTACCATCTCACACATCTCAGACTGTCTAAGATGACAGGAAAAGATAATGATAAATATTGAAGGGGATGTAGAAAAACTGGGACACTAATGCATTGTTGGTGGTGTTGTGAAATGATTCAACTAGTCTGGAGAGAAATTTGTAACTATGCCCAAAAAGTTATCAAATTGTGCATACCCTTTGACTCAGCAGTGTCATCACTGGGTCTATATCCCAAGGAAATCATAAAGGAGGTAAAGGGACCCATATGTACAAAAATGTTTACAGCAGCTCTTTTGGTGATAGCAAAAAATTGGAAAATGAGTAGACGCCCATCAGTTGGGGAATGGCTAAACAAGTTATTGTGTATGAAGGTAATGGAATATTAGTGTTCTATAAAATGATGAACAAGCTGATTTTAGAAAGGCCTGGGAAGATTTACATGAACTGATGCTGAGCAAAATGAGCAGAATCAGCAATACATTGTACACAATGACAGCAATGATCAACTATGAAAGAGTTGGCTCTTCTCAGTGGTTCAGTGATCCAAAGAAATCCCAATAGATTTTGGACAGAAAATGCTAATCTGCATCCAGAAAAAAATATGAGACTGAATGTAAATCAGCACATGCTATATTTACTTCTTTTTTCTGTTTTTTTTTAATCTCTCCCATGGTTTTTTCTCTATTGCTCTGATTTTTCTTTACCAATGTTATTCATAAAGTAATATGCATTAAAAATAAATAAATAAAGGGAGGAAGGAGGAAGGAGAAAGGAGGTCTGGGTTTTGGATGGCTTGTTCATGTCAAAGTTATTATCACCTTGTCCAATATTATGAACCCTAGTGGAACCCTTTTTGGAAAAAACAACTATAAGTTCTGCTGATATGGCTCAGAGAAACAAAACTAGAATAAATCTGATATTCTATAATCATTGCTTCCTCCCTTTACCAGTATATACTGTGGATGTGTAGGCTTAAATTAAATGAAACATGATCCAAAACTGATGCCGGCACTACTGACCAACACTCCTCCCCACATCTCAACCTATACAATAAAACCACTGCTGTATTGCTTCTCAGCTTTTCCATACACCTCTTTCACCTCAAAGTGTATCTCTCATAAATGTCTTTTCCCAACAAGGAATGACACTGTTCAGGACACATCCACTTAGGATGCATCCACTGACTTTTTTTTTTAAATTGAGTCTCTGGATCTTGCCCAGAATGGAAGTAAAGGAATCACTCATGCTTTTAATTCTAATAAGGAAGCCACAAGGAGTTTTGAAATGCTCCATTTTTGACTTGGAAAACTTGTGCCTTGCTCAGGCAACCTGGTCACCCCATATTCCTATTGGTTCCCCATAATGATGACAGACTCAGTGTGGATACTATATTGGCTTGACCTATCCCAGGTCAAGTCTCCATCTCCACAGTCTCAGTTACCCTGCCATCATCTGGGACATCACTGATTTTCCAATAGTGTTCTAATACTGTCCGGTTATCTGTGACCTAGGAGCAATTTCCTTCATTTACCAACTTTTACCAAAAGCTGGCAATCTATTTTTCACCATCCCTGAATACTCATTAAGTAATAAAGCCAGGAAAAGGGATTTACCCTCCATCACTAGGAGGTGCAGTACCTGACAGCCTGTCTCCTGCGTCTTTATTGCTATGGTGTCTTAATAGACACACTTCAGAGTAACCTTGGTCCTACCATCTGATTGTCCTTCCTACTGGAATTGTGTGATTTTTAAGGATGCAGTAATTGTGCCTCTGTTATCCTGACATTGACTATTATACTTTGGAGGACTGTCTCCTACAGTTCTAAAGGGCAAGCTTAAGTGGAAATAGAGTTGCTAGAATCTTAGTAGCATCCATACTCTGAGATCTTTGAACCTCATATTTTAGACCAATTTAGTTAAAATATTAGTACTGGACAATGAATAAACAATGGTCAAGAGAGATCCAAGTGATGGCGTTAGGTGAAGATTGTTGTAATAGTTCCAAACTGTGCCAAAGATCTTCAAGAGCTACAGTTATCCCCTCAGAGATACATAGGACCACAGCATTAATGAGAGAAGCCAGGCAAAATGAAGGACCATTAATGTTTATTTCCATACCCTGGAGCAACACTAATCTAGTTAGCCTCCTGGATACAAATGAGCTGTCCTGAAAGGCTCATGTTTATCAACTAAGCATCTCACTGCAAGCTTGTTTTATGTCAATATCAATAAAAGAATAATAGAATGCTTTTAGAACAACAAGGAAATCTAACAATTATCATTTATCCCAGACTGCTTTTAAAGCCCAGAGAGCTTAAATAGGTTGCCTAGAATAAAACTTCTTAAAACTGTGGGCCATGACCTTATATGGGACCTTGTAACTGAATGTGGGGGTTGAAAAATATTTGGCAACAGTAAAAGGTTTCTGAATGCAATGATCAAAAATTAATTCAAAATCAAATGCATAATGAATTCAAGGTCTTTCTGGCAGCATTTGCTCATGTTGCATCTCACGACTTCCTTGCAGCTTTGGTTTTGAACACATCACATACACACTTGGCATTATGCATGCATGAATGCTGCCAGAAACACTTTGGCTCAGATTCAAGACGGGGTCATCTAAAACTTTCTTGGGTGAAAAGGGATCACCAGCAGAAAAAGTTTAAGAAGTCCTGGCCTAGAATAACAGTGAATCAGTGACTGAAATGTAACTCCTTTTTCATTTTTGTCTTCAATAAATAATGCTTCAAACAAGAACCAGGATCCAGGGCTCCTATCTCCCAGCCTCAGTTTTTCAAAATACTGTTTTGCTAGAAATGACACATGCATCCTACAAGGAGCTTTGTGCACAAAGAAAACAGATCATTGCAAATGCGTATGTAATGCTTTACCTAAAGTGTGCTCTATTACTCCCTATCTTCTCTATATAAAAATGGAAAACAGTCATAAAAATAAACTTGGAAAGAAGGAGGTGGACAAGTTGTCTAAAGAGATGAGATCCAAAAGTGACCACTCAGATGGTTTTGTCCTAAAAATCTATTTATAACTCAGCTGAGGACTTTTTTGAAAAGGATATTTATTTATTTTGTTACAAATAAGAAATCCCTATCCTATTTTCTCCACCCCTTTCATAATATTAATTGTTTTTGGCAGGTCTTAGAATACAAACATTTAAGAGTCAGGTATCCACAGTGTCACTGTGCTGCAAAACTGTGATGTATAGTTTGTGCATATACATAAAGAATTCATTATTCATTCCTTCCTGTGCTTCCCTTGTCTCTGACTAAGCACCTGTGTACTCACGCTGCACATGTTAGAGCATGTGCAGAGAAGCATGAGCTGCTGTGTCCACATGCTGCTCCTAAATTGTTTGGGGGTCTCCACTGCTTCCCCAACAACATGAAGCAAATGCTTCATGCTTCTAACCTTTTTCATTAAACTTGATCTGCCCTATGTTAGCTCCCACATACTCTGATTCCTGCTGGGAAGCTAATCAATGAATTTGTGCTGGGTTTTTAGTAGCATACAATACGAACCCTCCTAAATTAAATCCACATTCACATAACTACCTCTGGAGGTACAGTATCAAGGAGCCACCAAAGCTCCATATTTCAGCGGCTGAATCAGGCCTGCAGAAGACATTTTTGGGAAGCTTCCATGGCCTTCTTGATTTCATAAAACAGAACATTTATATGAGAAGGGTCTGTTTTCTCAACTATAAAATTAGAGGCTTGAACTAGCTGCCCTTTAATATAGGTCTAAATCTATGAAGTTCTGACAGAAACAGTGGAAAGAATATTGGATGTGGAGTCAGATGTTGTTGGTCAGTCATTTAGTCATATCCAACTCGCTGTGATCCTTTTTCTCCGCCATGGGATTTTGTTGGCAATGATAATGTGTGGTTTGCCATTTTCTTCTTCAGTGAACCTTCCTTATTTTTAAGTTCCCCACTATGACCTGTTTTGGGTAATTCCCTACAGCACAGCTCATTGTTTTGTTGAGCTAGTAAAGTCCCTCTGCCATGACAAGGCCAGGATTCCAGGAGGGGCTTTTTAGGCAAACAGGGTTGAGTGACTTGCCCAGGGTCACACAGCCAGGAAATATCTGAGACCAAATGTGAACTCAGGTGTTCCTGTCTCTACAATCAGCACTCTATCTGATGTGGTTCCGCCCTTAGGAAGGATGTAGCAGTAACCTCAAGGCCACCTGGCTTTGAGAATGAGGTAGTTAGAAATGACTTCTTCCCTTTGGCTATCTTGCCCCAGTTTACTCTGTATGATCAGGATGCTAAGGCCATAAATATTGTGAGGTAATAGCCTGTTGGTCAGTGATAGAAGTTTCTGAGACTAATGAGCAACAATAATAAGGTGCTTAAAGTTGACACAAGCACAGAACAGAATTGGGTGTCTGCCAGTTGACTTAGTGACATTTCTGGCCTAAAACCAAACATCTAGAAGGTCCCCTCTCCTCTCTCCTTCCCCCATGAACTCTGCTCAGAAATTTATTGGTCCTGTACCTAGACACAAACTCAGAAACAGGCCACTACTCAACTCTACCTCTAAACCATAAAACTAATCAGTGACAGGAAGCACTTGGTCTCTCTAATTTTTCCCAATAAAATTTATCTTCATGGCCCTGTTCTTTGCTAATTACTTGGAACTTGGCTTGCTTTAATTGACATTATAATTATAAAACTGTCCCCTTTGACTTGGAGATGGGTCTGAGCCTGCAAATTCTTTTGAGACCACTTGCAATGCTTTTTGGGGTCCCCCTTGAACCTCAACATATCCACTTTGTCACCTAGCTGCCCCCTAGAACTAGAGGATCTGAGTTCACATTCTGCCCTTAATATTTACAAACTGTGAAACTTTTCAGCAAGTTGCTTTGACTTAGGATCTAAAAGTAATCATCTATAAAATGAGGGAGTTGGACCAGACAACCTTTGAGGTCCCTTATATCTCTGATCTACAAAAGGGGAGTCTATAACCACTCGGCCATAGATTGAGGTCTGAGATCCCTTCCAGCTTCAAAGCTATGATTCCGAGAGATCTTATGGTGATAGTGCTAAAGCCTTCAAACCCACCACTGAGTCTGAATTAGATATAATTCAGTAATGGGCCACCTAGGAACCATTCAAAAGTCATTGAATACCCTGAGCACCTGAAAATAAATTGAGAAAATAGCCAAGGTATAAGATGCCAACAGAGAGCTAATTATATTGACCTTTGTTCCCTGAAGTTCCTCAGAAAATTACATAAAAGGGGGACAGTGTGTTTCATCTGCAGTTTCCACAGGCAAGTCAATCATTCAGCCTTTTTGCTTTCCAGTCCAAATTCCTCCAGGAGGTTGTTGCTCCTTGTAGGGCTAAATGCCACTGATTCATTCATCGCTACATGCTAAAAGAAAAAAAAAAAAACATGCTTATGCATTTAATTATCACCAGCAAACTGCTTTGATCTAGTTAAGCTTTTTAAAAAGAAATACCAGTTTTGAAGTTAAATGTGATCAACCAGTTTAAACTCTTTGGAGCCTCACATTGGTACTACTTTCTCATAATTTGGTAAAGTAGAAGCACAACATTTGAATAATAAGAGAGGCTTTGCACAGCATTAAGGAAAAGAAAATAGCTAACAAACATTCCTGTTGCCATGGATACCAAACTATTGAGTTAGCCTTATACAATGCATTTTTTTCTGTTTATACATATTTTTTTCCCTGCTGCTTGAAAACATCTTTGATTGGTGTCCAAAGGCTAAGGGGTTAGTGCTAAGATCCAAAATGATCTTCTCTGCTCATCTTTTCTTTGGGGATAAGGCAAAGTGGCAAGACCATGGGTGGGCACTGATTGACAGAGAAAAGCAAGAACGGTACAAGCAATGTGCTTAGGGAAATTCAATTCAGTGACCCAAGAAATGGTGAAAGAACTGGAGCAGCTTCTACTTTACTAGGATATGGAAAAAATTCTCTCTCTATCTTGGGAGAAGGCAGTGCCTGGACTGTGTGAATCCCCCACCAAACAATGGACAGAGGCCTCTAGGACTATTCTTTTAGAAAAGGGCTCTATGGACAAGAATAGAGTGCAAGTATTCTAGGACTTGTTCATAGTTTTGTCATTACAAAATTACAATTTGGAGGAAGGGTTAAAGGAGGTAGTATGGTATAGTGGAGAGATAAATAGCACTGAATTGGGAATTAGAGGCCATCTAGTCTCAGACTTCATATTTATTATTTACTGTGTGATTGCAGGCAAGTCATTTTCTTCCATCTGGGCTTCAAATTCCTCATTTTCAAATGGGAAAGGTTGGATTAAATGACCTCTAAGATTCCCTTCTAGCTCTATAATCCTGTGGTCAACTGATAGTCCTATTCCCCACTACACTGGGGTGAATGAGATAGAATTAGCATTACATGCAAAACGTGATGCTTCACAAGGGGAGGGAAGAGGGGGAGAGATGGAGGGGAGAGAGAAACAGAGAAACAGAGAGAAGAGAGAGAGATTCAAGTAACCAGAGAAAGAACTGAAACTGACAAGATTCTTATGTGTGAGAATCTTAGATTGTATGAGATAGCTAAATAACTACGGATTAAAGTTGACAGAAAATCTAAGCAAGGAGATGTTTGTGCTTTTTTGTTTAGTTTTATCATACCATTACAATTCAGTGACACCCCTCTTACAATGAAACCTCTCTAGAAGGTAGCTGGTAGCCTCAAAGAGCAAAAACAATGTCTTTAGGATACAATATTTTTGAATATAGTATAATTATAGCTTTTTTGGACAAATTGACTGCTTTCTCTCTATCTATGGAAATAGGTTTGTATTTTGATTCAAAATTGACATTATATATTCAGAAGAAGCATTATTAAAATGAATTGTGTCAAGAGATATACTCACAAAACATTAAGTATACTGTCATTTTCCAAAAAAAGCACTGCTGTTTGTTGACCAATAATTTTCTAACTGCCAATATCCCCCCTTAGGAAGTGAAGTAATACCACTTACTGCTACAACTACAACAACAACAGCTACAACAACTACAGGTATAGCTACTACTACTACTAATAATAATAAATACTACTACAATGAAGAAGAAGAAGGGGAAAGGAAAGAAGCAGCAGCAGTAACAGCACAGGAAGAAGAAAGAAGAAGAAGAAAAGAAGGAAGAAGAAAAAGAAGGAAGAAGAGGAAGAAGAAGGAAGAAGAGGAAGAAGAAGAAAAAGTAGAGGAAGAAGGAAAAACAAGATGATGATGATAATAAACTAACATTTAGATAGGTTATTATGTGCCAGGAAAAAGACAGTTACTGTTCTGAAGTTGTTTATAATATAATGGGGGTAAACAACATACAATCAACTAAATACAAACTACATTAATTGGAGATAATCAGTAAAGGGAAGACTCTAGTATTAAGAGACATTGGGAAAGGCTTCCTATGGAAGGTAAAATATAAGGAAACCAAGAAATCCAGAAGGTAGAAATGAGGAGAAAGATCATTCCATGGGGAATTGTCAGTGAAAATGCCCAGTCAGGAGAGGGACAGTTTTATTCAAGGAAAAGAAAATTCCAATGTCATTAGATTGAGGAATATGAGGTAGGTAATAAGGTGTTAGAAAACTGGAAAGGTAGGAGTGGGCTAGGTTATGAAGAACTTTGAGTGCTAAATAGAATTTTTTTTTATTTGATCATAGAGATCATAGGAAGCCACTGGAATTTATTGAAAGCGGTGTGATAGGATAGGATAAGATGATCACACATGTTTTTTAGAAAAATCATTTTGACAGCTAAATGAAGATAAATTGGATTGGAGGAAGATTTGTGGCAGGCAGATCAATCAGCAGACTATTTCAATAATCCAGGTATGTTGACAAGGGCTTATATAAGCTTGGTAATAGTGTAAGAGGAGGGGGAATAAGAGTATTCTAGAAATGTTGTAAAGGTAAAAATCAACAGGCCTTGGAAAGGAATTAAATATAGGGGAGGAAGATGAGAAAATGATCAGCAGGATGATTTCAGAAAGGGTTGGAGAGACTTACATGAACTGAAGCTAAGTGAAGTTAGTAGAACCAAGAGAACACTGTATCCAGCAACAACAAGATTATGCAATAATCACTTCTGATGGACATGGCTCTTTTCTGCAATGAGGTGATTAAGGTTAATTCCAATAGTCTTGTGATAAAGAGAGCCATCTGTATCCAGAGAGAGGACTATGGGGACTGAATATTGATCATAACACAGTATTTTCATCTCTTGTTGTTGTTTGTTTGCTTGTTTTTTTCTCAGCTTTTTCCTTTTGATTTGATTTTTCTTATGCAGCATGATAAATGTGGGAATATGTAGAGAACTGCACATTTAATATTATCAGGTTACTTGCTATCTGGGAAAGGGGGAAAAGACTACAGGGAGAGGGAAGGGAGGGAGAAAAATTTGGAACACAATGTTTGACAAGTGTGAATGTCGAAAACTATCTTTGCATAGAGATGATTACTAAAGTCATAGAAACAGAAGAATTCACCAAATAAAAATAGCAAAATGGGGGAAGAGAAGAATCCCAGGCCTAGCTCTATGCGATGTCTATAGCAAGTGGGGGTGACCTAGACAAAGATGCAGCAAAGGAGACAGAGAACTGGTCAAGGAGGAAAATCAGGAGAGATTAAAATTACAAAACCCAGAAAGTAAAAATGTATCAAGGAGGATAGAATGACTGACGTGCCAAAGATGTAAGGGAATTCAAGGACCAGAATGAAGAAAATCTCATTAGGTTTGGCAGTTAAGAGAACATTGGCAAATTTGAAGAGAGGAGTTTTAGTTGCATAAGGAGATTGAAAGATTGTAAAGGGTTTAAAAAGTGATAAGAAAGGAACTAGAAGAATCAACTGTAGATGGACTTTTCAAGGAGTTTAGTCACAAAAGGAGGAGAGATATAGGACAATAGCTAGCAGAAATGGATGAATCAAATGATGGATTTTTGAGCATGGGAGAAATAGTTAAGTGTATAGGATGTAGGGAAGAAACCAGTAAAAAGAGAAAGGGTAAAGATAAAGTGAGAGGAGGGGATGAAAGAGAGAGCAGTCTGATAGGAAAGATGGAATGAGATAACACATATTTAGACGGGTTGCCTTGACAAGAAGGGCAACTCTTCATGTGAAATGGAAGTAAAGGAAGAAATAGTGGCATTTAGGTGATTTGAAATGAAGAGTGGGAAAGAAGAGAAAACTCTCACTGAATGTTCTCATTTTTTCAGTAAAATATGAGGCAAAATGTTCATCTGAAACACTTGGAGAGAAGTAGTCATGGAAGATTTGAGGAGGTATGAAAAGATTTGAAAAAACTGCTGTGATGAGTGGGAGAATGAATTAATTAGGGAGGTGTAAAAATTGCCTTGCAGCAATAAGGGGCCAGTTGAGGTTATGTAACATAAATTGGTCGAGGGAATAGTCAGCACATTTCTTGATTTCCTCTAGCTTTATTCAGCAGCATCTAGTATAGGAGCACAGGCAGTGAATGTTGAGAATAATCCAAATCTGAAGCTTTGCAGGGCAAGATCAGCAATAAGAAGGGTACTGTAGCTCAATCAGATTGCCAAGAACTAAAAATTTAAGGGATTAGAAATCACAGTGTAGATAAAGAACAGGGTTTGGAATCATAAGGTAGAAGAAAAAAAGGAATGAAAATAGATTGTGATCATATCCAAAAGGTGAAGATTTATATACCTCATCTACAATGTAAAGTGGATGATAACAGACAAAATACAATATAGAGGAAAAGGTAAACTGATGTAATAGTGTGAAGAAACTTCAATTCATGTGAAAGTCATTTGTGCAATATAGAAGCGCTACAGTTTTTTGGTTTTTTATGTGTGTGTGTGTGTGTGTGTGTGCGCGCGCGCGTGTGTGTAGGAGAGTATAATATGAACAGATTTTGGTATTAATAAGACAAAATGAATTATACGTGTACTAAGTATTGTAAATATATGTGGGAATTTGGTTAGGAGACTAAAACACCAATACATCAATACAATGTTTGGGAAAATATCTATACTGTCCAAGTAGAGAGGAATAAGATTCCAGATTAGCTGAAAGAATGAAGAACACAGTGAAGTATTTCTATGTAAAGAATTTACTTCAATCTGTTGGTAACACACTTTTAAAGACCATGAAGGATATGCTCAAGATCCAGAGACATGACATGTAAGAGGAAGTTAGTCTCTAGCATTTCTCTTGATATCTATTGCTTATAAATCTACAGAATGATGAGAGTGGAACTCTTTTTGGAAAAGATTTTTATCTTTTGAGCTTATGGTGTTATACTTTACTCCCAAATCCAAAAAAGAAGCTTTTTTCCCTTCCATTTTCATTTGTTTTTTCTAATGCATATATTCAGCTTCTATTTACTCATTTGTTCAATAAATGTGTTTATTATTCCTTTTGTTGTGATAACTTTCTGTCGTTACTAGGATTATGTTGGAAGGCTCTACTGGTGAGTATAAGCTAAGGTCTACTCTCTCTCCCTTTGAAATAGCTTTGGGAAGTGATTTTCATTCTGAACCCAACATACTTATAGACTAGAGATATTGAAGGCGTGGCAGAGAGATATTAATCCAATCCAACACTTCTTAAAGAGACAAGAGCCAAGATCAGCCAATTCTGACAATCCTGGATCCTGCCTGCCTCTTTCCCCAGAGAAGATGTTATATCATTTTCATGGATATTTTACTATTCCCCACAAAAGAAGAAGGTATTCCTCTTCAAGATTGATCATATTAGATATTAGGCTATATCTAACCAAGCAAATCATGAGTCACCTCTCCATACTTAGATAGCTCAATACACATACTAATATCTTACATAAATTATTTGTTAGTTTGCTCCTTCTTCCTAATGATAAAGATGGGGGGTGGGGGAGAGGGGGAGAAAGAATCTTGATTATCACAGGTTTGCAGTATGTTAGCTTGCTGTTAAATCAATGCTGTACTACACAAGAAATACACAGTATGCTTTTTTTCTAGCTTATTGGTAACAACCAATATTGTCATTAATCACTCTGTGGACCACGAGAAACTCAATGATGAGATTTTTGCCAAAAACTTTTCCACCCCCTCTGCTTATACTGTAATTTTCACTTAAAAGTTTAGCCCACACTTTAACTCCTGGCTACAATTCAAAACTGATAAACAGAAGATGCTCAGTCTTTTCTATTCCATTGCCATACATGTTCAAAGTATCTACCATCTGTCTTTTTTTAAAATAGCTTTTTATTTTCAAAATATATGCAAAGATAGTTTTCAGCGTTCACCCTTGCAAAATCTTGTATTTTAAATTTTTTTCTCCCTCCCTCTTCCCCACCCCCTTCCCTAGAAGGCAAGTAATTCAATATATATTAAACATGTGCAATTCTCCTAAACATGTTTTCACAAATATTCCATTTTCCACGTTGCACAAGAAAAATCATATCAAAAAGGAAAAAAAATGAGAAAAAAAACAAAAAACCCCCCAAAAGCAAGTAAATAACAAAAAAGCGAAAGTGCCATATTGTGATACTCATTCAGTCCCCACAGTCCTCCTAGATTATGGATGCAGATGACTCTCTCGCCAACACAAGTATATTGGAACTGGCCTGAATCACCTCATTGTTAAAAAGAGCCAAGTCCATCAGAATTGATCACCACATAATCTTGTTGCTGTGTGCAATGTTTTCTTAGTTATACTCACTTCACTCAGCATCAATTCATGTAAGTCTCTCCAGACTTCTCTAAACTCATCCTGCTGATTGTTTCTTACAGAACAATAATATTCCATAACATTCATATACCATAACTTATCGGTCATTCTCTGACTGTTGGGCAGGTCCTTGACACCTCAAAAAGAGTTGCTACAGACATTTTTGCACATGTGGGTCCCTTTCCCTCCTTTAAGTTCTCTTTAGGATACAAGCCGAGAAGAAATGCTTCTGTATCAAAGGGTATGCACAGTTTGATAGTTCTTTGGTCATACTTCTATATTCCTCTCCAATTCACAGTTCCACCAACAGTGTCCCAGTTCTCCCACATCCCCTCCAACATTCATCATTATCTTTTCCTGTCATCTTAGCCAATCTGAGAGGTGTGTAGTGGTACCTCAGAGTTGTCTTAATTTGGTCAATAGTGATTTGTAGCATTTTTTCATATGATAAGAAATGGTTTTAATTACTTCATCGGAAAAAATCGTTCATATCCTTTGACCATTTATCAACTAGAAAATAGCTTATATTTTTATAAATTTGAGTCAGTTCTCTATATATTTTAGAAATGATGCTTTTATCAGAATTCTTGGATATAAAAAAATTTCCCAGTGTAGTGCTTCTTTTCTAATCTTATCTGCATTGTACAAAAACTTTTTAACAATAAAATAAAAATTATCCATTTTGCATTCCATAATGTACTCTAGTTCTTCTTTGGTCATAAATTCCTTCCTTCTCCACAAATCTGAGAGGTAGACTATCCTTTATTCTTCCAATCTGCTTATAGTATCACTCTTTATATCTAAATCATGAACCTATTTTCACCTTATCTTGGTATAGAGTGCTAGGTGTGGGTTAATGCCTAGTTTCTGCCATACTATTTTCCAATTTTCCCATCAATTTTTGTCAAATAATTAGTTCTTATCCCAGAAGCTGGTGTTTCTGGGTTTACCAAACACTAAATTACAATAGCCATTAACCATTATGTCTTGTAAACCTAACCTATTCCACTGATTAACTATTCTGTTTCTTAGCCAGTGCCAAATGATTTTGATGACCATTGTTTTATAATATAGTATTAGGTCTGATACAGCCAGACCACCTTTGTTCACATTTTTTTTTCATTAATTTCCTTGAAATTCTTGACCTTCTGTTCTTGTAGATGAACTTTGCTATTATTTTTTCTAGCTCTGTAATTTCTTGACAGTTTGATTGGTATAGTACTGAACAACAGATTAATTTAGGTAGAATTATTATTTTTATTATATTAGCTCAGCCTCCCCATGAGCACTTGATATTATTCCATTTGTTTATATCTTATTTTATTTGTGTGGAAAGTATTTTGTAATTGTATTCATATAGTTCCTGGGTTTGTCTTAGCATGTAGACTCCCAAATATTTTATATTATCTACAGTTATTTTGAATGGAATTTCTCTTTGTATCTCTTGCAGCTGGACTTTGTTGGTATATAAAACTGCTGATGATTTATGTGAATTTATTTTGTATCTTGTAACTTTACTAAAGATGTTAATTGTTTCTACTAGTTTTTTTAACTGATTCTCTATGATTCTTTAAGTATACCACCATATCTGCAGAGTGATAATTTTGTTTCCTCATCACCTACTCTTATTGCTTTCATTTTTTCTTCTCTTATTGCTAAAGCTAACATTTCTAATACAAAATTGAATAGTAATGGTGATAGTGGGCAACCTTGCTTCATCTCTAATCTTATTGGGAATGGTTCTAGTCTATCCCCATGCTTTACGTGATGCTTGGTGATGATTTTAAATAAATGCTACTAATCATGTTAAGGAAAACTCCATTTATTCCTATCTATGCTCTCTAGTGTTTTTAATAGGAATGGGTGTTGGATTTTGTCAAATGCTTTTTCTGCATCTATGAAGATAATTATATGATTTTTTTAGTTTGGTTATTGATATAGTTATGCTAATATTTTTCTTAATATTGAACCAGCCCTGTATTCCTGTATTACTTGTCTATTGATGGTATTTGAATGACCCAGAAGTTACAAGGCAAAATAATTATATTGTATTGCTTAATTATAAGCTATACTCCTAACTGATCAATTGTCTTGTAAATACATGCTGTTGGTGACAAGAATGTGGATGAATCAGAGCAAATTTGTTCCCACTAATTGAAATGAGTTGATACCTAAAATAGTGTGTTATGGTTTATAAAGTATTACACATTTTTTTTTTTTGCAGAGGCAATTGGAATTAAGTGACTTGCCCAGGATCACACAGCTAGGGAATGTTAAGTGTCTGAAACCAGATTTGAACTCAGGTCTTTCTGACTTCAGGGCTGGTGCTCTATCCATTATGCCACCTAGCTGTTCCAAGTATTACACTTTTAACCTGGACTACTGCAACAACCTCTTTGCCTCTTTCCTTTATATCCCCCTTTCTACCCACTTAAATACTCTGAAAATTTTTCTCTTTATTCCATAATAATCCTTCTGAATCAAAATTTTTTTATGTCACTCTATTCAAAAATATTCAATAGCTAACAAATTAAATTCACATCTTTAACTTGGAGTTGAAAGATCTCAATGCTTTAATGCCATTCTTTTTTTTTTTAGAAATTATTCTTAGTACTTTTCTGCATCAATCCTGAGTTGCAGATAAACTAGACTATTCATGTTTTCCCTAATATTGTTCCATATTTTTTCCATATCCAGACCTTTGGGCATTCCATTTCTTTTGTCTGGAATGTCTTCATACTTTTCTTCATAAAGTCTTCTTAATAATAATAAAGTCTTCTCTAACATGACTAATACAAAATGACATTTCCCTCCTCTTAATACTTTACTTTCTTCCTACCTCTTATTTTTATCATTATGCCTTCTATCATTCATGTATAATGGTATTAACAATCTTGTCATACAAAGTCCTCTAATAATTCAGAAGATAAAGATTTACTTTTTCATTGGAGAAGGAAAAATATTCCACTTATGGAGGAATTGATAGTCAAGCTGGGCCTTAAAGAATTAAAGATGATGGTGGAAATCATTCTAGGCATAGAAAATGATATGACTAAAGGTAGGCAGATGGGAAAGTATGAGGATAGTCCAATATGACAACTTAGAAATAACTAAGGTTGGTGCCCAGAGAGCAAGAATAATTGAAAGAAGAAGCTATCAAATAGGTTGTCATAGTAGAAAACTTCATTTCCTTTCCTGGGAGGTGGACAAGTGGGATTGGGGGATGGGAAGGGCCAGATTATGCTAAATATCAATCAAGTATGATTTATTTGATTTGCCTCCATGTTCAGAAATGATTAGTTCTTTTGTTGTATTCATTTGCTTTATAATCAAAGTTATTGCCACAAACTAAGCATTCATTGATGGGAAAAAGATTTCTTAAAAAAGATTAGTAAATACAAGTAATAAAACCTATGTATTTTTAATTGAATTTTTAAAAATGTTTAAATCAAAATTAATTTTTTTTATTTTATAGATTAACTTAAAAGTTTTAAATAATTTGAGATCTAGGGGAAAAACATCTTAGCCAAAATAGCTAAAACTTTAGAAGTTATCGTCTTCATAGTGAAAATAATATATTAGACTGAATGAAAAGTATAATCATGCTTTCTTTCAATCTTTAGTAATGTACTATATTTTCAGGTAAAACAAGTCCCAAAGCTTATTAATATAGCCCTCTCTCTTCATTGGTTGAGATCAACACCTTACATATCATAAAGACCATGGAAGAGTTATCAAGAAAAGGAGAGAAAAGTCTCTTCAAACTTTTTTGGTTTCCAACTTCAAGAGAAAATATAGAAAAATCAGCTTCATGTCAGATTTCTGGGGCATGATCTGATATAAGAAGAGCAGGCAGTCTCTATTATATTCCTGTCTATAGCTTGCTATACAAGTGACTTCAGGGAACTTTCCTTTAGGTGAAATCTAGAACTCTCTTGGGCAGCTAAGTAGAAGAGTAAATAGAATGCTCGGATTGAAGTCTGAAAGATTCATCTTCCTGAGTTCAAATCAAGTTTCAGACATTTGCTAACTGTGTGACCCTGGGCAAGTCACTCAACTCTTCCTCATTTCCTCATTTATAAAATGAATTGGAGAAAGAAGTAGAAAACCATTCCAGTATAGATGCCAAGTGTCAAGATTAGGAAACATCCCGTATTCCAAATCTAAGCCCCAGCAAGCAGTCTGTGTCCTGAGCTTGGAATGACAACAATTCTTTGGACTCACACTCCGAATGATCTCATAGTAAACTCCTAGAACTGCGTTTTATGATTTTCCTATTTCCCAGAGAATCCTGCCGGGTCTAACTGCAACCAAAATACTGAAGCAGAAAGTGATCAATCTCATCTCCTGACATTGAGCAATCCCTGTCCTTTTAACTACTAAGTGAACTGAATCAGGTATTTCACTCCTATTCCTACCATGCTAACTCTGGTTCTGTACCCCACTAAGTGATTACATATATAATAGAAGATTTATAATAACCTTTTCACCATGAAAAGAAAAAAAGATTGTTTAAACTACAGATTCCCTGTGACTCTCCCAGGTCAAGAAATTCTCTCCGTTAACCCTTCTCATTCCAGATGAGATTCCCAAATACCGGTGCTGAAGTAGGTGAAGGAAGAGGGGAGGAAGGGAACCTGCAGGGGAAAAACATAGGGAAATTGGAATTACAGTCTGTCCCTTCAGCTGTGCAGCAGCTGCAATGTGTCTCCCTGCTGGCAATGGCACTTGTGACTTTGTGCCCCTGATATTCTGCAGCCTGTCCCTTTAGGCAAATTTTAGGGAATAATTCAGATGCAGTACATCCTGTCCATCCTACCTCAGCAGCTACAAGTGGACCCTCCCATCAGAAACTACCAATGGAAAGGTCTTGATACCAGCCTCTAGGATTTCTGTTCTGCAGCCAGACCCTCTATTGCATTGCCTCCTTCCCCAAAGTCCAGTGAGTGTCCCCAGTGCAGGGTCCAGCGCTCAGCAGGCCCTGCTCATTTGCAACCTGGAAAGGTCCTGGTGTGCTTGGCAATGCCTAGCATGGCAGTATGAGATGAGGGGGACAACTAGCCCTTGCCCTTGGTAAGCCCACCATTCTCTGTTCTGATTGCAGAAACTTATTAGCTGTGTAATCTTAAGCAAGTTATCTTTGTTTGTCCCAGCTTAGAAGAGAAAGAGAAAAATAATAATAGTACCCACTTTTCTGAGTTATTGGGAGGATCAAAATAATATAATGATTATAAAGTTCCTACCACAATGGCTAACATATGGTAAGCACTGCATTATTATTATCTCTTTAATTGAATGTAATGGTTCCATACTTAATAACTTAAAAGTGGTTTTAAAATGTCAAAGGTAATAAAATCAATGAATTTTATATATGATAATTTGGAATTGCAATTGAAGTTTTGTTTCATGTTTGAAATGCATGTTATTTAGGGGAGCTAGGTGGTGCAGTGCATAGAGCACCAGCCATGAAGTCAGGAGGACCTGAGTTCAAATCAGGTCTCAGACACTTAACATTCCCTAGCTGTGTGACCCTGAGCAAGTCACTTAACCCCAATTGCCTCAGCAAAAAAAAAAAAAGAAGAAGAAGAAATACATGTTATTGCATCATTATTGTATTTCTAAATTCTTTTATATTGTGAAATTTGAAAGACCTCTGTTGCAGAAATATATTAGGTAAAATGAATTTTTAATCTGGATTCTGTTAGAAATGAATTGAGCTTTTAAAAGGATAAGATAAAAACAGATATTTGAAAATTGTTAAATTTATAGTGAGGTAAATTTTGTTATAAAACATAATGATAATAATAACAATAGTAATAAACTGTCCTATAATAGAGAATTTTCATTTGAAAATTCTTGCCTATTATGAAAGTGTATGGAGTTATTTAAAGATATGGCTTCAACATATAATGAAGAGTCAATTATCGTGTATTTGTTATCTATTTGAAGGACCAGAATATGGGTAGTTTTAATTTATAAGTAAAGGATAAGTTAAATATTAACTGTTAGGGAAACATCAAGAAGGATATGTGATTCTTAAGTTACGGTAGGTAGGCTCATTCTGATTCTATTTTCCTATTGTACTATTTTTTTCTTTTTATTTATTTATTTTTATTAAAGCTTTTTATTTGCAAAACATATGCATGGGTAATCTTTCAACATTGTCCCTTGCAAAGCTTTCTGTTACAAATTTTCCCCTCCTTCCCCCCACTCCCTCCCCTAGATGGCAGGAAGTCTAATGTATGTTAATTATGTCAAAATACTTGACAAATGAATATGTGTATGCATATTTATAGTTATCTTGCTGTACAAGAAAAATCAGATCTATAAGAAAAAAATCTGAGAAGGGAAACATAATGCAAGCAAACATCAACAGAGAGTGTGAAAATGCTATGTTGTGATCCCTCTCTCAGGGTGTATATGGCTTTCTTCATCACTGAACAATTGGAATTGGTTTGAAACATCACATTGTTGAAGAGAGCCATGTCCATCAGAAGTGATCATCATATAGTCTTGTTGTTGCAGTGTTATACTATTTTTTCTGAAGAAAAAACTTCATACCTAGATAATCCTTAGCCTTGCCTTTAACACCTTGTAATTTATGCCTGAAATGACATACAGGTAAAGGAGTTTTTTCCCCTGTGTTATGATATATGATGTTGTTATATCTGTGCCCCTCTTTTTTCTTTTATAGCAAATTTTTATGATAAAAGGTTTATAAGTACAATACTAAGTCTATTATGTAATAGATTTAAACTGAAACATCTCTTAGTTACTATACTAGGATGCAAATATGAGCATCTTCAAATTTTAATCTATATTTGTGGTAAAATTATAGTGTAGGGATGATATTCTCCTGAGGGGAGAATGATTAAACAAAGCAATAAGACAATGATGTGATGATAAAGTTTTCTAAATAAATGCATAGTAAATTTTGAGAAAACATAATTAGAGTATTTTCAATAAGAAATATATTCAGATGTATATAATTGGCTTTCAAAATTTATCTACCATGGAAATTCAGGTTTTGAGCATGCTCTGGTAATAAGTTCTCAAAATTGAATTAAGGATTTATTAATAAAGATTAGGAAAATAACATGTAAATTATATTGTTAATGGTAAAGAAAGTGAAAATATTCTCCCAATATTAGAGTATCTGTCTGACAATTTTAAAAGGCAGAAGAGTTATTACTAAGGGAATCTCATGAATTTTAAAGAATTCTTATATCAGGTACAGGATTTAGGTAATGATAAAACAGAAAATGGGGTATAAACTGAAATTCTCTGAAGTTTCAGGATTTAAGAACTGAATTTAAATGATTTTGTCAAACTATATCAAGTCAGAATTATCTAAAAACTTCCAGATTTGGAACCAGGCAACCAGAGGCTTCTTTAGACTTGTCCTGAGCATAAAGCCTATTGTCCAAGAAAAGATATATATGGACCAGATAACTACATGAGATATCTAGGACTCAAAATGTATTGAGTAATTTATACTTCGAATACAATGAATACGAGGAGACTATGTTAGTTAATACTGATGAGACCTGTTGTATTTCTTTGGTCTTTTATTTTCAGATATTCATGTTTAAATTTTCTTGGTTATTTTGATGATAGAATTCTTAGAATTAGTTCATTGAGAAATCCATAAGTAGTTTGATCTGAACCTAATCCTGTGTGGCTTGGAAACTTGACCATCTATCTCTATGTGCTGTTTAGAGATCCTTAACAAAAGACTTATGTTATACTGACCAGAAACGATTTAAGCATTGATACAAAGAGTCTTCTCACAATTGTTAACCCATATGTCTTCTAAGGCTCCCAACCAGGCCTTTTTGACTGTTGTCTCCTGGATCATCTGAAGAAAGTCTGTAATCCTGAGTGGATGTCAAAATCCTCCAGGAACCTTAAGGTTCATCAAATACAGATGCAGAAGCAGCTGACATCCAGATGAGATAGCTGTTCTAAGATTCCAGAGAAGGGCTGAGTAGACTGTCCTAGTCTATTTTTTCTGTTCCTTTTTTATGTGTCCACAACCATCAAGGCCCTGATTTGAGTATTTGTTGAAATTTTCTCCCCCTAAATTTTAGCTTCCCCCTTTTTTTCTGCTTGCATGCAAACAATAGGGAAACTTGGGACACATTTCCCCAATGGTTTCCCTCAAGGAATTAATCCCCTGGGCAATGTATTATCCTGGCCTAAATGACCCTTCATGGCAATCCTTTCCTTTATTGAAAGACAGATATAAGCCAAGATGCCATGAAGGTCATTTATTGAACATATTATTATTCCTATATAATATAGGAATATTATTCCTATATTATATTCCTTTACTGAAAATAAAGGTCAAGGCTCTTTCAGACCTGATCCCTTTAGTCAAAAGAGGGAAATGTCCAGATACTAGGAGATATATCTTGTATTCTAGAAGCAAGCAAGCTAGGCTCTAAGCTTAGCACAACAACAATCCTTTGTGCTTACCCTCTAAATGATCTCACCCTCTGGAAAAAATGCATTACTTTGGCCAGAATCAGGTGTTTTCTGAGGGATTTATCACTTTTATGTTAATCAGTAACTATTTAGATTTGTTAGAGTTTCCCTATTTCCCAGCAATCTGAGAACCAGAAACAGCTGATGTGTGTGGCAGAAAGTGATTAATCACTTCTCTTGACACTCTAAATAACTCCCATGCTTGTAACTGCAAAGTAAACTGAACCAGGCACTATCCTCCTGTTCCCATCATGCTAACTCTGGTTCTGTATCTACTGAACCATCATGAGGCTCAATGATCTTAAGACTTGAAACAATCACAAGACTAAATAATTCTAATAACTTGGAGAATGTTCTCACAGAACCCAAGAATTACTGTATTGTCCCCAAAATGCCTACACACATGACCGTTTGACAATTGTTTACTTAAGACCTAAAAATAACCTTATTGGATCCCACTTCTTTGTGGTTTTATCTTAAAAATCCTATCCTAGTCACAAGCCAGCAAGTGCTCCTTCTCTGGAAAATGGATCTCTGCTTGCAAGGGCTTTCCTCACTCTAAAATTAAACTGGCTTGATTTCTGACTCTCCTGTCTCTAGACTGATTTTTTGGGCTCTGACCACCCACAGATTAAAGATCAGTCCAGTTTGTACTGCATTTAAAGTTCTCTTGCCACAAAGAAAACCCCAAATGAAGTCACAAAGAGACAGGCATGATTGAAAAATGACAAAAAAAACCCCCTCTCTTTGTTGAGCTGACTTAACTCAATCCCAATCAGAGAACTCCTTCACTCTTGTATATATTGTCCAATATACTTTCTCTGATTTTTGTTTTTACTATCAATATGGATAAATGGATTTCTTTGATAATTTCTGCACATGTTCTTTGTGGAACTGGTATTTGATGGGAAGAAAGTTAAACACTGATTATAAAGCCTGGGGTCCTATTTGCCTCATTCATGAATAGAGATAAAAAGTTTTGCTTGAACCTGAAAATCACATACCCTACACTAATAACATTTAAAGAAACAAATAAATATAATTTTAGCTAATGTTCCTTCTGTCTCTCTCTGTCTCTGTCTCTCTGTCTCTGTCTCTGTCTTTCTCTCTCTGTCTCTGTCTTTGTCTCTGTCTCTGTCTCTCTCTCTCTCTCTCACAGAAGAGATGTCCAGTTTTTAGTCCTAAATTCCTGTTTCCCTTCCAGGCCCTCAAAGAAATGTGGGTGGGTGGAAGGGGGAAGGAGAGGCTAGAGATGTTTACTCTTCCTTGCTTCAAGTCACACAATGACATCACATACTACAGGTGGAACACAACACTGATAGTTTTATTTTCATTATTTTTAAAAGAAGAACACATTACAGTGGACATTTCAAGAATCAGAAATGTTCCATGTGTCATCATTAGTGTTTTTATCATATCTATTAAATATTTTTAAACATATCTACTAAAATAGCAATCACTGTGTATAAAGGACTATACTAGATCAAAAGGGCTAACATATGTAAAGCACTTTGAAAATCTTAAAGCACCACATAAATGCTAATTAATACTATTGTTATACACAAAGAATAGTATTTTCTTTTAAATGGTGACTTTTTAGGGGCAGCTAGGTGGTAAAGTGGATAGAGCATCAGCCTGAAGACAGGAGGACTTGAATTCAAATCTGAACTTAGACACTTAACACTTCCTAGCTGTGTGACCCAGGGCAAGTCACTTAACCCCAATTGCTTCAGGGAAAACATTTTTAAAAAATAGATTTGACTTTTCATTTTCCTAGCCCAGTTGATAGAACATTGGAATTAGAATAAGGGAGATGTGTTCAAGTTATTCCTCAGACACATTAACAGTGTGACCCTAAAAAAGCCACTTAACTTTTTACTCTTCACTTGTAAAATGAGAATAATGCCTTTAAATCTTCACAAAAATAGTGAAATGGTATAACAAAGTAATGAATTACAATTTTTAAACACTTTAAAGTGTCATAAAAATCTCAGTTGTTTTTAGCTGGATGATGTTTTTAAAAATACTTAGGTAGCAACAGTGTTTTTGTCTTTAAATTTATAACTGAAGTCAATTGGAAAATCGAGTTTATTTAACAAAATTTACTTTACAATACTTAACTGGAAAACATCCAGTCCACTAAGTGAGAGATGCTGAACATTTTTTGGCATTCTTGTTCCCCTCAAGGGCATGCTGAAGCATACTTGAGACATTCTGAAGTCTCAAAGAAGCTATATAAAAATAGAAGTATATGAATAATAAAAAAAGGATCCTGGTGTCTTAAATTCCACAGTACAATAGCCCTATGATATCTAGCATAAAATAAAATAGCAGAATAGCACAGTAGATCTCAGTGAGGTTCCCAATTGCAAGCAGTATTATGAGTCTATTCCGGACCAAGGCTGAAAAACTCATAACTTTCTTTGATGGATTTGCTGACCTTCAGTATAGTCCCCATCCCTTTCACTCCTATTTTCCATTCCAATAAAATAACACTATGAAAAAAATGATAATATAAACAAAAAGCAATATAACCCCTCAGCACTATATAAGTGCCAGTTTTCATTATTATTATTAGTTCATGGCTATAGTAGTGCCTCAAAATAATGTTGCCCCATAAATTAATTTTTAAAAATTATTGTGGTGCATTTTCAGGTATTTAAAATAGAAATCTTTAAAACACAATTACATACTTTCCTTCTTATAGATTAGTGTATAGCCTTAACTTTTTCTTGATAATTTAAGATCAATATTATTAAGACCACTTACTATATTTGGCCTACATGTAAATTATCTCCTCAGGGCCTATTAAAATGTGTAGAAATAGTTGGCCCAATACTAAAAACCTCATGGTGCTGAGCTTTCAAGGTTATTTTGTCTATTTTCCCTAGTTTGTTTGTTCCCTCACTATCTTACTATTCCCTGCTGTTTCTCATTACTATTATTGTAAATCACTTCCTCTGTTGTTTCTCATCTATCGTGAGATAGAAAACCAAATTTTCTGTTAGAAATGATTTCAAGATAAGAGTTAACCTCTAAATAGCTTCTGAAAGTTTTAACTATTAACCCTCTTCAAGCATTAAAATTTTGTTAGTTTTACAACTCTTCAATGAGCAATTTCTTAAGTTTGTCTTTTCTTTATGTAAAAGGAAAAAAAGTCTTTGCTTTCTTTCTCTCTTCCTTTTTTCTTTTCTTTTCTTTTTTCTTTTTTTTTCTTTTTTGATGGAGGGATATAGAGTGCTACTTGCTAAATAATAGAGGTCAAAGCGTTTATGGACTCTTCCTCAGATCCTTGCATTCTGATGGGGGGGAGAGTTTGCTCCCTGTGGGATGAATGGAAAGAAGAGGTTAAGTCTCTTTCTGTCAATAGGTGCCTTCTACTTTTTCCTTTATGTATTGTTTTCCCTCAATAGAACATAAGCTCCTTGAGGCATGAACTGTTATATTTTAATCATCAATACTTATTTTTAGCACTTCACACATGTTAAATGCTTAATAAACACTTTATCTTCATCAGTCTTATCAACCTTCTATTTCTCTCTCTAACTTTATAGTACCCTCTGGTTATTCAAATATTCCTATGCTCACACTTCTCATACTTTGAAGTATTTAAAAATTATTTATCTTTTTTTTCTCAGTGAATTGGCTCTCTGCCCCACTCACAGTTCTTCAGTATATAGTACATAACATTTTCATCTTTGATTTCATTTTATTAATTTTATTGTTAAGGGCTCAAGGCCATTCCTCCTGTAAGTGTTGGTTAACTGAAAGCCGATTTCTGGTAATAAACCTCACCTGATCAAAACCTGGCTCATGAAATAAAAACCTTAAAAGGGAAGATTTTAACATTCCTCAAATAGGAGAAAAGGGGAGTCAAGACTTCTCAATAATTTAAATTAAGGATACCAACTCTATAGTCGTATAAATCTTCCCCTCAGTTTATTTGTGACCTTTCTAAACGTTTAGTTGGTAACTTGTCTTGTTTACCCAGAGACTTAGTTTAACTAGATTTATTTCCTTAGGGTATTTATGAGATCATGATTCTTCTTAATTAAATTTATTCAAATTTTATGACTTTGAAGGAAGCATAGGTTTATGAATCTCCCTCCTGTTTTTTTTTAAACTTTTATGACCTTAAGAGAACATATGACATTAAAATAGGTAAAGGAATTATTCTTTGTGACTATAATTTTGTCCATGAGAAACCTTGCTAGAATCCTAATGGGGATTCTATTTTTTTTTAGGTTTGAGACCCAAGCCTGTGCTTAGATATAATAAAACTTAGACTGGGGCATCTAGGTGGTGCAGTGGGTAGAGCACCAGCCCTGAACTCAGGAAGACCTGAGTTCAAATCTTGCCTCCGCACTTAATACATCCTAGCTGGGTGACCTTGGACAAGTCACTTAACTCCAATTGCCTCCCTCTGCAAAAAATAATAATAAAAGTTAGATTTTTACATCTATAATGTCTGAATTGTAGTAGATCTAGTTCAGCAGCATTACTACCAAATGAACTTTAAAAGGAGCTATTTCCCCCATAACAATGGTGAGAAAATAAATATTGTGATTATCTGATAATAACATTTCACAGTAAGGTAGCTGATGGACAATTCTCCCAGAGGTGTCTGAATTTTGATGAAGGCATTTCGATCCAAATGAATTTAGCTGTGAAAAAAAAATGAGGGATGGGAAGAAGGAAAGAGAATATATTTTGGAACAAGATTATATCCCAGGCAGCAATATTTGCACATTCACTCACACTTTACAAAATCTTCTAAGCAAGAGTGGAGAAAAGTGAACAATTTGGGGTGCCAGTTTTGAAAGGGTGTTACTCTTTGCCAAATAAACTTTGGTGTACCCTGACATATTTTAGACACTGAATCCTATGATTTTTTAAAATTAATTTTTATACCTGATTCTTCCAGATGTCTTTACTTAACCATAAGTAACCTCATATGCAATGATTTTTTTTAAAGGACAAAAAGTTCTGTGATTTACTCCCTATAAGACCTATTTACTCTTTTTGAAATTTTTTATTAAAGTTTTTTTTTACAAAATAAATTTATGCGTGGGCAATTTTTCACCATTGACCCTTGAAAAACCTGCTTTTCCAAATTTTCCCTCCTTCCCCTCACCCCCTCTCCTAGATAGTCCAATACATGTCAAATATGTTAAAATATATGACAAATCCAGTATATGTATACATATTTATACAGTTATATTGCTGCACAAGAAAAATCAGATCAAGAAGGAAGAAAAAAAACCTGAGAAAGAAAACAAAAAAATCAAACAACAACAGAAAGCATGAAAATGCTATGTTGTGGTCCACACTCAGTTCCCACAGACCTCTCCCTGGGTGTATAGACTTTTTTCATCACTGAACAATTGGAACTAGTTTGAAACATCTCATTATTGAAGAGAACCATGTCCTTCAGAATTGATCATCATATAGTCTTATCTTTGCTGTATACAATGATCTCCTGATTCTGCTGATTTTGCTCAGCATCAGTTCATGCAAGTCTCTCCAGGCTTCTCTGAAATCATCCTGTTGGTCGTTTTTTACAGAAATATAATATTGCATGACATTCATATACCATAATTTATTCAGCCATTCTCCAATTGATGGGCATCCATTCCATTTCCAGTTTCTAGCCACTACAAAAAGGGCTGCCACAAAAATTTTTGCACATGTGGGTCCCTTTCTCTCCTTTAAGATCTCTTTGGGATATAGGCCCAGTAGAAACACTGCTGGGTCAAAGGGTATGCACAGTTAGATAACTTTTTGAGCATAGCTCCAAATTGCTCTCCAGAATGGTTGGATCCGTTCACAGTTCCACCAACAATGTATCAGTGTCCCACTTTCCCCACATCTTCTCCAACATTCATAATTCCCTTTCCTCTCAACTTAGCCAATCTGAGAGGTATGTAGTGGTATCTCAGAGTTGTCTTAATTCGCATTTCTCTGATCAATAGTGATTTGTAGCACTTTTCCCTATGACTACAAACAGTTTTAATTTCTTCACCTGAAAATTGTTCATATCCTTTGATCATTTATCAATTCGAAAATGGCTTAATATCTTATAAATCTGAGTAATTTCTCTCTATATATATATTTTAAAAATTAGGCCTTTATCAGAACCTTTGAATATAAAAATGTTTTCCCAGCTTATTGCTTTCCTTCTAATCCTGCCTGCATTAGTTTTGTTTGTACAAAAACGTTTTAACTTAATATAGTCAAAATTATCTATTTTGTGATCAATGACTTATTGACTTTTAGCTAAACCAAAAATTTTTTTTGATCTGCAGAGAATATAAATGTAAACATTTGTATTTTTTAGTGGAGCAGGGAAAAAAAAAACTATCTCATATGAGTCTCACAATGACCCTGTGACACAGATGCTACTGTTTTTCTTATTTTAATGCTGAGGAGACAAAGTCAGAAATAAATGATTTGCCCAAAGAGTAACTGTCTAAAGATCAAATTTGAACTCATGTTTTTCTCACTCCAGTTCTAGTGCTCTGTCTACTATACCATAAATCTGCCTCCAAATTAGATTGATTCAACCCAATTTTATTAATTCATGGATTTTTAAATTAGATTCATTCAATTTAATTTGATCCAATTTTATAAGCATTTTTTATTTAAATGACATTTTCATTTTAATTTCCTTTTTCTTTTATGTTTATGTTTTTATCTTTTAGGATATACATGTACTTTCATTTTTTTTAGGTATTCCCATATCAGTCATTTTTGGAAAGAATAATCAGAACAAAAAGGAAAACTATGAGAAAGAAAAAGAAAGAAGGAAAAAATGGTAAAAATGGTGTGTGTTAATCCATATTCAGCCTCTGTAGTTCTCTCCCAGTGTAGATGGCATTTTCTATTCACAGTCTGTTGGGATTGCCTTGGATCACTGAATTGCTGAGAAGAGCCAAGTCTATCATATTTGATCATCACACAATCTTGTTGCTGTGTACAATATATTCCTGGATTTGTTTGTTCTTTCTAGGCTTTTCTAAAATCAGCCTGATCATCATTCTTTACAGAACAGTCATATTCCAAAATTTTCTTATACCATAAGTTATTCAGCCAGTTTTCAATTCAGCAGCATCTACTCATTTTCCAATTCTTTGCCACAACAGAGTTGCTCCAAACATTTCACACAAGTGGGTCCTTTTTTTCCTCTTTTATGATTTCTTTGGGATACAGACCCAATAGTTGCATTGCTAGATTAAAGGGTATGCACAGTTTGACAGCCCTTTGGCTATAGTCCCAAATTGTTCTCCAGAAGCATTGAATCATTTCACAATTTTACTAATGATGCATTAATGTCCTATTTTCCCCACATTTCCTCCAACATTTAACATTATCTTTTCCTATCATTTTAGCCAATCTGAAAGGTTCGAAATTGCACCTAGCATTGTCTTAATTTGCATTTCTCAAATCAATAGTGTTTTAGAGCATTTTTTTCTTATTACTGTAGATAATTTCAATTTCTTTTTTTTCTAAACATTTCCATATTTATCATGCTGTACAAGAAAAATCAGCTCAAAAGAGGAAAAATAAGAAAGAAAAAAACAAGCACACAAACAACAAAAAGGGTAAAATACAATGTTGTGGTCCACATTCAATCCCCACAGTCCTCTTTCTGGATGCAGATGGTTCTCTTCATCACAGGTCTATTGGAATTGTCCTGAATTACCTCATTATTGAAAAAAGCCAAGTCATCCCAACTGATCATGCCATAATTTTGTTGTCAAGCATTTGTTTAAGGGATTGTTATATGCAAGTCATTAGGCCTTCAGGATATAAAGACAAAAAAATTAAATAGTAACTGCCTTCAAAAAGGTTATATTCTATTGAAAGATATACTACATAGATAAATACATAAAAATAATGTATAAAAATGCAAACTAATTGGAAAAATACAATAACATCTAGTGTGGAGGTAGTGTTCAGTAGGGGGCAAGGAATCAGAAAAGATATTATATTCGAGTTAGATGATTCCCAAGCTGCCCCCTAGTTCAAAATTCTCTCTAGCCATATGCTGTCCCTAATTACATGTGTGACCTTGGTTATGTCACTTAACTTTTAAGAGCTCGGCTTGCTCAATTGTAAAATGAGTACGAGTATCCCAGATGAAGCCTAAAATCACCTTATGCTTTAATATTCTAAGAACCAATAAACCTCTCTAGGTACCATAAGTATGTTCATGGGAGAAAAAAAAACCTATGTAAATCTAATCTTATTTTAAATGCATTAAGGAATTTGATTTGTGAGGGAATTCATTCAAATACAGACACACAGGGGTACATAAAAATTTTGCATTTTTCATGGTATATTGATCTTTACCTTTTTTCTGCTATCAGTGACATCCTTGCTTTAATAGTGTTTGACCAGATGGAAGACACCTTCTTCATCAATTATTTCTTCCATGCTTTGTGAGTGAATAGGTACTTCTGGGTAATATTTTATGATATGACACCCATGATACAGCTTTCCAAGCATGAGAGGTGCACAATGAAATTGAACCACTCCAGTGCCAGAACCCTGAGCAAGATGACAGATACTGATTATGCCCCAAGATGTAATGCAGGCACCTAATGGTGCGTAGTAATGTACAATGAATCATTAGAATATTATTTTTAAATTTCCATTTGCCTGGGGAATTGCTAACAGGGCATTTCACCTTCAAGCTGCCACCTCAAATCCTGCCTAGGGCAGCTGTCACCAAAGGCCATTTAGTATCTGATGGCTCTTAAACTGCTTTGGGGAAATGAGTTCTTATTCTATAGCTCAGTTCTAAGAAGCAGGTGTCCATTCAACAATGTTTCATTTAAAAAATCTATCTCTGTCAATAGTCTGTCAAAACACCAAGGACTAGAGAAGTCACTACTGGGGGTAAGGGCTGAAGGAGAAAGAAAAAATTTCATTATTCCAGTCACCCAAAAGAAAAGTTAAAGCTCTCTTTATCTTATTTTTTACCCCTATTACACTTCTACCCAGCAACACAACTAGTAAGTTTTGCAATCCCAGCAAGAATTCTAAATTGCCCACACACTCCCCCTGCATCCTAATGACAGGGAATACTTAGGTGTTTATTTTTATCTCCCCCCAAATGTTCAGAGACAAGTACCTCATTTTTGTTGTCCTTTCTCTTTTTTGATTCTACTTATCAGTATCCAATATGGTACTGGCAGACCTGGGAAACTCATGAAATGGGGGAAATATCTTTAAAGCCTAACTGGTAATCTATATCCCCTTCCAAATATCCTCTACCCGGACCAGCAGTGTCAAAGTTAATTAGAAATGGAAGTCACTTAATGATTCATAAGAATCACTGCAGCTGCATAATGAATTAGAAAATGGATATTAATATGATTTTGTTCTATTGTATTTTTATTTATCTTGTTAAATATGTTGAGTATCTGATATCTCCACTCTAGACAAATTCTGATGGCACCACCAACACAATCATTACAATCTTCACCTTATTAAAACATGTCTGTGTTCTTCTTTTAGAGTCTTGCTCTCTGTTAGGGATGCTCTAATAAAAGCATTTATCATCCCTCTACCTTTGGATAAGAATTGGAGTGTAAGGTATGCGGAGGGAAGACTAGTACCTCTGGTGTGAAGGCTGTAGATCCCTTTCTCTTTTCCACCTTTGGTATTTATCTGATCCACCTACCTCTCACTTGTGGCTCCAAAAAACTATAGCATGCACAGCAACCATACCCCACTAAACCATTTTGCCAGACAGATTAAACTAGGTTGAGAGTAATTGAGAGGTCTCAAACTTCTTGGTGAACTTGGGGCATATCTATCTCTAGCATACAAAGTATTCCCCTGGTGGAATGGCCAGAATTTGTTCCAACAGCTATTAAAGAAACCAAAGTATGTTCTATGGAGCACTTAGAGCTTGGTTAGATACCAAGGATTCCAAGATCATCCATTACATCTTGAGTTATCACTAGTCATCTTGACTCTGTCATGGCCCTATACCATAACTTTGGAAAAGATAGTGAGGTGCACAACTTCATGTACTCTCATTCACATTAAATTTATGCACAAATCAAAAGGCATCACCCATACTATTTTACCATCTTTATTTATCCAAACTGCCAAGCATTCAAACTCTACATCAGAGATTGCAATTCTCAAGGGCTGGCCATGTTGTTGAAATGCCAAATATATGCTTGTCTAAAAGACTATTTTTTGGAGAACTCACATAAAATAAATGCTCACATGGTGTCCAGAAAAAAGAAACAAGGACACTTTCAAGGTCTCTCTTAAGAACTTTGGTATTTGTTTCATAAGGTGGGAAACATTGGCACAGGACCACCCAGCATAGCATGCCCTCATCAGAGAAGGCACTGTGCTCCATGGGCAAAGCAGAATTGAAAATGTTCAAAAAATATGAGATGCACAAATTTAGAGAACCAACCCCAAATTTTCATATGGGCTATGTATGCCTGACCTATGATTGAGCATTCTGAGCTCATGTTGATATGATCAGCCACAGTCGGACATACTGTAATTTGAATCTAATATAATATCTTTTTTTGTTTTCCTCAAGAACAAAGGTCAAGAACAATAAGGATAAAAATGGGGAACTTCAAAGTCTTGCAAAATCAAAGATATTTCAACATAATAGTGGTCTTTTGTCCTATAGTCATACTACTAAGGCAGTTATTTCATGTAGCACATGTAATTAGCCCTAATGTCACCATTTTTCATCAGATACCAGATCTGTACAATACTAAAAAACTGAGAGCCTTTGTCTGTTTTACATACATATCTTTTTGTGGACATCCAGACAACTCAAGATCAGCAAGAAACCTCAAATAATAAAAATTATCATGATGTTCACCATTTCTTTCTTAAGACAAGTTGATGAGTAGTGGGCAGTGGTGGAACCTTACTCTCATCAGTACTGGCTCAAAGAGGGAATAATTTACACATCAGTTAAATTATAAAAATCTATGTTACCAAATAGCAAAGTAGTGAGGGAAAGATTAATTAAAATTGGTGAGGGGAGGTAGGGGCAGAGACAAAAACAAAACACTTTTGATGAGGGAAAGAGTGAAAGGAGAGAGAGCACAAATAAAAGGAAGAATAGGATGGAGTGAAATGGCAGTTAGTAAACATAATTGTGAGTGTGAATAGGATAAAATATCCCATAAAAAAAGAAATAGATAAGAGATAGTTAAATGGTCCAGTGGATAAAGCACCAACCCTGGAATCAGAAGGAATTGAATTCAAATCTGGTCTTAGACACTAGATTTATTACTAGTTGTGTCACACTAGGTAAGTCACTTAACTTCAATTGCCTCTCAAAAAAATGAAAGAAAGAAATGGATAGCAGAGCAAATCTCAAACTAGAATCCTATAATATGTTGTTAACAAAAAACACATTTGAAGCAATGAGATACACACTGAGTAATAGTAAGAGTCTGACATTGGATTTATTATGCTTCCACTGAAGTGATGAAGAAAGCAGCTTTATTCCTTTTTATCCATTTCTTCTTTTAAATTTTGACTACTGTTGAAAAATGTTTTACATGATATGTTTAAGCTGTTTAAAATTGTCTACTATTTTCAGAAAAAGGAAGGGAAGGGACAGAGGGAGAAACCTTTGGAATGCAAAAATGAATATAAAATTATAACAAATCAATGCTATATATGAAGAAATGCTTTAAGTCCCTATTGATTAGAGAAATGTAATTTAGAACAACTGAGAGATACCACTTCACACCTCTCAGGTTGACTAAGATGACAGGAAAAGATAATGATAAATGTTGGAGGGGATGAGGGAAAACTGGAACCCTAATGCATTTTTGGTGGAGTTGTGAAATGATCCAATCCTTCTGGAGAAAAATCTGGAACTATACCCAAAGGGCTATAAAACTGTGCATACCCTTTGACCCAGCAATGCAACTACTGGGTCTATATCCCAAGGAAATCATAAAGGAGGGAAAACAAAAATGTTTGTTAACAGCTCTTTTTGTGGTAACAAAGAACTGGAAAATGAGTAGATGCCCATTAATTGGGGAATGGCTGAATAAGCTATGGTGTATGAAGGTAAAGGTAATGGAATATTATTGTTCTATAAAAATGATGAACAAGCTAATTTTAGAAAGGCCTGCAAAGATTTACACAAACTGATGCTGAGCAAAACAAGCAGAAAAACAAGCAGAACCAGGAATACATTGATACAATAATAGTAAGAATGTGCAATGATCAGCTACAAAAGACTTTGTTCTCAGTGATCCAAAGCAATCCCAATAAACTTTGGATAGAAAATGCTATCTGCATCCAGAAAAAGATATAAGGAAACTGAATGTAAATCAGCATATGCTATGCTTATTTCTTTTTTCTGTATTTTTCCCTCTCACATGGTTTTTCTCTTTTGTTCAGATTTTTCTCTCCCAATATGACTCATAATGTGTATGAAAAAAATAAATATTTTTAAATTGATGCTGTATTTGGAACTATGCCCAAAAGATTATAAAAGTATGCATACCCCGGGGGCAGCTAGGTGGTGCAGTGGATAGAACACCAGCCCTGAAGTCAGGAAGACCTGAGTTCAAATCTGGTCTCAGACACTTAACATTCCCTAGCTGTGTAACCCTGGGCAAGTCACTTAACCCCAATTGCCTCAGCAAAAAACAAAAAACAAAACAAAAAAAAGTATGCATACTCTTTGATCCTATAGTGTTTCTACTGTGTCTATATCCAAAGAGATCATTAAAAGGGGAAAAGGATCCATATGTACAAAAATGTTTATAGCAGCCCTTTTTGTAGTGGCAAGGAATTGGAAATTCAGTTGATGACCATCAGTTGGGGAATGGCTGAATAAGTTATAGTATATGAATGTAATGGAATATTACTGTTCTATAAGAAATAACAAGCAATCTGTTTTCAGAACAGTCTGGAAAAAATTATACGAACTGATAATAAGTGAATTGAGTGGAATCAAGATAATATTATACACAGCATAACAATATTATAAAATGATTTATTATGATGGACTTGGCTCTTTTCAACAATGAGATGATACAAGGCAATTCCAGTGGAGTTGTGATAGAAAAAATTATCTGCATCCAGAGAGAGAACTATGGAGAGTGAGTGTACATAATTTTTCACCTTTTTTGATTGTTGCTGTTTGTCTGCTTGGTTTTTTTTTTTTTTTTGGCTCATTTTTTTTTCTTTTGATCTCATTTTTCTTGTGCGGCATGATGAATATAGAATTTTTGGAAGAATCACACATGTTTGACCTATACTGGATTGCTTGTTATTTAAGGGAGAGGAGAGGGAGGAAGAGAGGGGGAAAAAGTTGAAACACAAGGTTTTGCAAAGACGTATGTTGAAAACTATCTTTGCATGTATTTGGAAACATAAAAAGCTATTATTAAAAAAATAAAAATTCAAGCAGAGCATATTTTAAAAAAAAAGAATGCTTTGTCTCAGAGTTCTTTTAAGCTGCTTTACTATTTATTTTGTCTTATTCTTTCAGCTCCTAAAGGCTTAGAATTCCTGAATGGACTTTTTGAATAAGATAAACATATAAATTATTTTACATTTCATAATATTTTATTTGGTGACAGAAATGACAATGTGAAATTCAAAAATAAGAAGAAACATCAGAAATTCACCTGGCAAACAAAAGTGGTAGCACTCTACTGGAAGTGTCTGAAGAGGTGGAAAAACGATAAGCTGAAGACAGTAGCATTTTCAAAACATCTGATGAAAGAAGTGCTGGATATGAATTACACAAAGGTACCAATCTTCCTAGACCACCAAAGAGCCTTTCTTCATGTGGCCTCCTCAAAGGTAAAATGGTCTTTCCAGGCCAAGAATTTAGAAATGATTCTTGACTCCACAAATGTTCTACATCTGTATCTGATTTCCTTTGCACTTAATGTTGAATCCCAACTCTCCTCAGTGACCACATGCATATAATGGAAACAGGAGTCCCCTGGTTTGAGTGGACTGTTCACTATCTACTGGTCTTACCTCCATTTTTGTAAAAAAGCTTATAGATGTTAAATGATTGATTGACATTGGTGAGCACACCAGATATGGGCTCATGAGTAAAAGTACTAGAAACCCTACCACTTAGAGTTACCTCTGGAATACTGAGAGGAAAAATAATCAGTTTGTCTCTGGAGACCCAAAAAGTATCATTGTGAGAGGAAGTTAGGAGACTGAGGGCTTTGAATGCCCAATACAAACACTCCCATTTTAATCTAAAAACAAAAAGCCTCTGAAGCTTCATTAACAAAAAAATAACATGATCATATCTGTTGAGGTATTGTTTTGGCATTCTTTCTATTATCTGTTTTGGCTAAATGCTTAGGATATGGATCCACCTGGTTCTCCTTTATCTGGTTTTAAATTCAATGCTATAATCTGATCTTTGGTATCTACGTATATATTTATCCTGATTTCTATTAACTGGTAAGAGTGAGGAACATATCTAGTTCTGTTGTAATAACCACAAATAGTGAAATTTAAATAAAATGAACATTAGAGTCAGCTTTAAAAATGATCCAGTGGAATATGTTAGAAGCCCAGTCCCAAATGTTTTTTCTCCAGTCATTTTTATACCTTCCTCTCTCCTCCCAAAATATTATTCAATGTAGTAACATTGGCATCCTTGCTATTTCTTGAACAAGACTTCATCTCTGCATTCCAAGAATTTTCAATAGCTTTCCCCCATGCCTGGAAATTTCTCTTTATTCATCTCTATCTTCTGGCATTCTTGGCTTTCTTCAAGTCCCACCTAAAACCCCACTTTCTACAAGAAGCTTTTCCAGATACTCCTCAATGCTAATTCCTTTCTTCTATTGATTACCTCCAATTTATACTATCTATATATTGTCTGTACATTGTTATACTCATATTGTCCTCTTCATTAGACTGGAAGCTTCTTGAGGACAGATACTATCTTTTGTTTTTCTTTTCATCTCTAGCAGTTATCATTGTGCCCAATACATAGAAACATTTGATAAGTGATTATTGATAGACTCAGTTTTACCTTGATGATTATGGTATGAGGTGAGTAGGGTAGCTGTATCAAATGGAATGATATACAATTAGATGGATAAATAGATACCGATATAGGTATTTAGATACACAGATATAGATATACATGTATATACATATATGTGGGTATATATACATCTGTATGTCTATAAGTATATATATGCCCAAAAAGATATTTTAGCAGACCTTAATACTGGCTGGAAAATTTGCCTCCTCCTCACTGGCTACCTACAAATAATCGTATTTGTTTTTCTTTCCCCTAAGCTTAAGTCTTAGTATACACATACTGTACATGAGTTATTACTCTTGCTGTTACTGTTATTGTTACTATTATTTAGACTATTGTCAGCACCAGGATCAAGGGGACTGGCAGTGGCAGCAGAATATAGAAATAATGTAGGAAAATAGAAGATAAGATGCGGGGAACCAGGCCAAGGGGAAGAAGCAGCAGAAGGTTAGCCACCAGAAAGGTAGTATGCAACATTCATTGAAACAGTGAGTACAAAACCAAACAGGTAGTGCTAAATTTGGTGGCTTACAGGCACCAGGTAATTTCTATATCATTTATCATCATCTAAAAGCAGATGGTTAGAAGGGGAGCCTCAGAACTACTTGAGTTAAAGACCCACCTCTGACTTTACATTGTTTGACTAATGCTAGGCCAGCCACCTATGCTCTTAATGACACCAGCAGATTTCTAAGACTATAAATTGCAAAGCAGTTGCTAAGCTGATCTGCATTGATCTAGAGAGTTTCCTCCCTGAAAACTAATAGGAAATCACAGATCTGGCCAAAAACAGACACACATATCATCTCATTTGCTTCTTGCAACTTATGAATTAGGTACTTCAAGTATTATTACATCATCTCCCTTTGATGAAGAAGAAAATTGAAGGTCAGAGAGGGGAAATGACTCACTGAAGAATGACATGTCAAGTAAGTAGCAAAGTTATGTGTAGAAACCAAATATCTTGACTTTCAACACACTATTCTTCCCACCAAACTGTCTTTCTATATCATATACAAGTCAGAGCAACTCACTGTGGATCCCATTTTTTTGTAGTCATAATGGCTTTTTTCCTTTTCCATTTAGAGTTGAGATTTTTTTTCTATATCACAGAACTTCTAAAATTTTTGTGCAGTCTATTGAACTGTTTCCTCATAAAGACATAAATGTCAATTTCAGAGTAATCATTTCTTGAATATTTCTTAATATTACTGTAGGACTGAAAAAGAAATGAAACAATGGACAGAGAATATAAAAATCTTAATGTATCTGCATGAACAGTGGTTTGTTCTCCCTCGAATGTAATGGAATAATTTAATCAAGTGGGTAGTGGGATTACAAAAAGCTAGTTGGAATAGATTAAAGCAATAGACTTCTCAAAGGTACTTATTAGAGATATACCTCAACTAATATACCTCAGAATGAACTGACCGGTCAATACTAGCTAAAATGCCAGCATAGTATAATTAAGAATTGTAGGGTTTAAAATGTGATAATTCTTTTTAGAGTCATCATACTCCCAAAGGCAGAAAATAAAGAATATAGCTGTTAAGAGTTTCACAATGCATTGGCTGTCTTCTCTAAATTAGAACTAGAAGACTTCCAAAGGCAAAATGGAGTAATTATTTGAGTTCCAGATTTGCCTTTGTAAGGGATTGATTTCAATCCTCCCTCAGAGGCTGAAACTGGAATCAGGAACAACAGAGTTCAGTTTTGGTCCCAGATACTATTAAGTAATGCTAGGTAGGTGAAATAAGGCAAAATATTTACTTTTAAAGAATATAAGGCCTAATATGGGAACACTGAAGGGTGTGCTATCTTCTGTTCTCAGACTATTTTATGTACTGAGGATATGTATGGTGTTACATATTAGAACCATGAGCAAGCTTTCTATGTAAAAAGTCAACACCTTATATAGTCCAGTATGGTGCAGGGGACTGAAGACTAATCAAAATGCTGAATAAAAACCTAATTAAGGCCTTCTCAAGGGCTACCTCTTATGTATGGCTTTTCCTTATCCTTCCCTAGAACTAGTTGTTGTCTTTCCCCCAGGCACCTGATTCAGTATTTATTTTGTATATAGTTAAACATATATGTGTTGTTTCCTCTAATAGAATGGACACTCCCTAGAGGTAAAGATGGTCTTTTTTATCTTTGATAAATCTACTACAGTATTTAGTACACAGTTTATACTTAATAAAAATGTGTTGGTTATTGATTGATTGTTGATGTACAACCAAATCCAACTAAAACATAGTAAAAATCCAGCCAAAGGTAAATGACTTTAAATAATTTTTCTACAGTATTAAGCAGAGTTTGTATTTTTACCTTTCTTACTCACCATAAATTTTGAGGTCATCTTCACTTAACAAGTCATAGAAAAGGCAGTTTTGGCTTGTCACAAATTCAAAAGCTCTGCCACTAATTCATTTAGCTATATGAAATTATATATGTCATTTTTCTGAGACTTAGTTTCCCTATCTAAATAACTTGTAAAGTATTTAGAGAATCTAGAAGCTAAGACAATGAACAGAGAAAGCCAAAAATCAATAGCAAGATAAAACAAAGTTGATAGAGATAACTAGATTTTATTTTACAATTCTCATGTACTTCTACCTACTAAATAAATTAAGCCTGCACCTTCCTCCCCTGCAACTTATGAGAACAGTATACTATCCTAAGAAGTAAAGTAAATAGCGATCAATAGTAAGGTTTTTGAAAAAAGGTGTGCATCATTGAGAGAAAGAACTATGGAATCTGAATGCACATTAAACCATACTATTTTCACTTTTGGGGGGTTGTTTTTGTTTTTCCTTCTTCTGTTTTTCCCTTTTGTTCTGAGTCTTCTTTCAAACATGACTAATATAGACATATGAATACTATGATTGTACATGTATAACTTATATCAGATTGCTTGCTGTTTTAGGGAGTATAGAAAAGAGGGAAGGAAGGAGAAAAATTTGAAATTCAAAATATTGTAATAGATAATGCTGAAAACTATCTTTACATGTAATTGAAAAAATAAAATACTACTAAGTGGGGAAAGTGTGTGTGTGTATATGTGTTTGTAATCTTTTGGGGGGTTTTCTTGACAAAGATACTGGAGTGGTTTGCTATTTTCTTCAATTCCTTTTACAGATGAGGAAACTGAGGCAAACAAGATGAAGTGACTTGGCTAACATACCTAGTAAGTGTCTGGATCTGAACTCAGTTCTTCCTGACTCCAAGCCCAGCACTCTTTCCACTGCACCACCTAACTATCCCTTTTTCAAATGGCAGTTCAATCTCAAATCTTACAGAATTTCCTTTTTTGCTCCTGCCTTTTCTGGTTATTTCTACCAAAAAAATTAAACTTCAGTTCCCACCCCATCCCCACCATTCAACTCTCACCCCTTTCCCAAATGGAATAGGGAAGCAGCATGCTTTTAGAAGAAAATAAACTAGCTCTAGAAATATAAAAACTGGATTCAAATTCCATCTCAAATACTACTGTGTGACTTCAGGTTAGTCCTTTAAATTTTCTCATTCATTTTTAAAAACAAAGCAGATTGGGCTATATGACATTTGAGGTCCTTTCCATTTCTAGGTCTATGATCCTATATTCCTTATAGATGCAATCAAGGGAGCTTAGCTGACCAGAAAGGAGATGATCAGAAGTTATTAGATAAGTTATAGAAGTTGGGTACATTTCATTAGTAAATGAAATTCATCTGGGAGACTTATGTCATGTTTGTTTCTAACCAATAAGCACATTGAGGCATAGCACCACTTTCCAATTATAATTCCCTTCATAACACTCTATATTCAAGCTTAATTGGTTTACTATCTGTTCCTAAACTTAGAATTCTATATCTCTACTCAGTCACAATCATACTAGTTTTCTCCTATGTCTAGCAAAGTCTTCTTCATTTCTACTTTCAGAATATTTCGCTTCCTCCAGGACTCACATGAGATGCTACTTCCTCTGCTAAGCCTTTATTGATTTGCCCAATCATTGATCTTCTCTTTACTGAAATTAGTTTTGGGGGGTTTTTTGTTTTAAATTCTTAATGTAAAGACCAAATGAGATGGGCATTTCTAAAGACAAAGTAGAAGTGAAGAAAGATTTATACTTGAATTTGTGAATCTATTTCCCATAGAATATTTCCTATTGTTTTTATTTTGGGTATAATAAATATCTTTTCATTCTTTTCTATCTATGCATTTTAAAATGCTTCAATGACATTAATTGTTTTTTTCTTTTTCTTTTTTGGGCAAATCTGTTACTGCATTCCTTTCCCCTCTACCACCCTCCTCATGAAAAAAGGGAAAATGCCTTTGCAACAAATATACAAAGTCAGGAAATTGCTATTTTGACAAATTCCAAAAAACATGTCACTTCTTGATCTATCTTGACTATCACTTTTCTATCAGGAAAAGAATAGAATTCTTCATTGCTTGTCCTCTGGAATTCTGTTTGGCTATTGCATTCATCAGAGTTCTCAAGTTTTTCAAAGTTGTTTTCCTTTATCAGGTTGATACATTCATTGTTTTTCTGGGTTTAATTCATTAGAACTACACAGGTTCTTACAAGTCTCTCAACTTCCTCTAAAAGTATCCCTTGTGCTATGTTTTACAGTACTAGTATTTCATTATGTTCATACACTCTGTTTAACCATTCCTGAGTTGATGGGCATTCCTTTAATTTATAGTTGTTTGCTCTAACAGAAAGATGCTCTAAATTGTTTTTTGTAAATATGGTCCTTTTCCTTTTTATTTGATCTATTTAGTGTACAAATCTGATAGTATTATTTACTATTCCAAAGAAAAGGCTTAGTGATTTTTGAGGTACAATTCCAAGTTGTTTTCTTAGAATGGCTGAACCTGACAGATCCAATAGCTTCTCTCTGTATTCAAATTGCCTTTTATTATTAATGTTATTATATGAAAACATGTATAAACTCTATTTTTAAAAGCATATGCACAAATAAAAAAATGACACTTTTTTACTTCTGATAGTTGCCTCTTTTGTTTTGTTTTTCCTCTGGGTAAAATATTATTATACTCATCTCTATGTGTCATTCATCTGATATCAGCAAATGGGCAGGTGATTGCCAGTTTCAGTCTCTCTCATAATCTCTGTTTATTTAGCTTTCCTTTTTCAGGAGTTGTTAACATTTCAGAAGAGTGGTTAAAATCAACAATTAGTCCTCTAGACAAATGAATAAAATATAAATATAATCAATCATCTAATAGCAGTTTCTAAAGACAGCAGCTATTGAACACATGCAAGATGGTCGTTAACTTTATTATAAAGTTTTTAGGTTGAGAACATAAGTGCCAACTCAAGTATAATCTACCATTGCTAAATTGTCACTATTACACATTACTAGGCCATATAGTTGCATAGAGAGAGTCATAAAGATGACATTATCTTTAAGTTCTTCTTAATTCTTGACAAGAACATTTATATTCATTCATTTGTTTATTCAGTTTCTTTATAGAGTTTTTATCATTTATTGCATGAATTCAGGGTATGTAGAGAAGGGAGAAGTAATCAACTTGTTACTTTTCACAAAGTAGAATAAAAAATAAGGCCAGTCAGCTCTTATTTAGGAAAATCTTTTTTTTTTAACTTATGAACATCAAAGTTGTGAACTTTCCATTAATCCTTTCTATGTAGATGGCATAATTAAAGTTTAAAATAAAATCTCTGAAAATCAATATTTCCATCACATATTAGAAGTGTTCTTTTCTTGAGATCCTACATTCCCTCTACAATAGCTGACAGTTGACAGGGAAATGAGTGAAACCTCCCTAGGCAAATTTTGCTTTCTGTGGAGTAGTTGACCCATCTGTATTAAAGGGAGTAAATTTAAGCTCTCATTTCCAACTTCCTTTCTAATCTTTTAAAATAATAGCTTTTTATTTTCAAAATATATTCATGGTTAATTTTCAACATCCAGTTTTGCAAAACCTTGTGTTCCAATTTTTTTCTCTTACTGCACCCACCCTCCTCCCAAGATAACAGTAATTCAATATATGTTAAACATTTTTCTATACATATTTCCACATTTGTCATGCCGCAAAAGAAAAATAAAATCAAAAAGGAAAAAAGAAATGAAAAAAAGCAATTAACAACAAAAAAATGAAAAAAAAAAAAAAAACTATGTTGTGATCCACATTCATTCCTGACAGTCCTCTTTCTGAATGCAGATGGCTCTCTCCATCACAAGACTATTAGAATTAGCCTGAATCACCTTGTGGCTGAAAAGGGCCACACCCATCAGAATTGAACAACTGTTAATCTTGTTGTTGCTGTGTACAATGTTAGTTCTACTCACTGCACATAGCATCAGTTTATGTAAATCTCTCCAGGCCTTTCTGAAATCATCCTGCTTACTGTTTCCGATTTTTTTTTCTAAAAAAGGAGAAATGTTTTAACTAAGAGCAGGAGAGATTTAAGTGAGAAAAAAAGAAAGACAATTGAAGCTAAGAGAATCTGTTTAAAAAAAAAAAAGAGGGAAAGAATAGACTTCCTTGTTTGAATTTATAAGATTTATGTTGACAATTTCCCTTTTGGGAAGTTTTAATGTGGTTTGGACAATAGACTTCTCAAAGTTTCTTCCTAGTTTTTTTTTCTTTTGTAATTACTAAAATGAATATATTCCTTTATAAGTCAAGTATGGGCAGATAGAATTAATCTCAAATTTAATATTCTTGTGAGGTAGGATTTTATTTTATGTAGCACTTTTGCAAAGGACTCTGTATTCCAGCATTCCTGAGTCAGGACTAATTTCAAGAAAATTACATTTTGGTCAGAAGAGAAGCAACTCCCCCAAATAGTCCATACCCTTAAAAATTAGATCTTTAAAAAGAATACTTGTACCAGGATATGCTTTAAAATTGCATGAATTTTTCACAACTAAATATATTTTTTTATCAAGTCTGGACACTTGAAGGAGTCCCTTGGGTCCAGAGCTGCCTGGGTAGAGGGAAGAGGAAAAGTAGTGTTGAAGAGAAAAAAAAAGACCTTAAGAATTTTAATGTCAATAGCTATAGGAAATAGAAGCCTAACTTGGAAAATGTGCAGATCCACATTTATGAAAAAGGGGAAAAAAGAATGACCACAAATACCTTATTGTAATACCTTTAGGGAGGTATAGTACAAGTGGAGATAGGGGGTGAAAGTCAGTTAGAGATTGATTACAGACTACACTGGGATTTTATACAACAGAAATATTGGTAGAAAGTGAAGCCTAGGTTCAAATCAATGAAATATTCTGATACTCTGCAAAATAATAATAATAATAATAATAAAATAAAATTCCCTTTGGAAAGGGAAACATCAGGAGTCCTGTTTGTTTGTCAAGCAAATCTGATTGCTGAAAAACTGTCATGGATTCTTTTTAATACTCTGTTCAAAATTTAACTTTTTTTCTGGCTCTCCCCTTCCCCAAAGCCTTCCCTCTAATATTATCTCTTTTTACTCTATCTATCTTTTGCATAGCTCTTTATATCTTTTCTCCCTCATTTGAATGTAAACTCCTTAAGAGCCATTTTTTAAACCTTTTTTCGTTATCGACAGCATTAATACATACAATGGCTGCCAAATAGGAGGTGATTAATAAATATTTGTGAATGATAATCAGCCTCTATATAACATATGTTCAATAAATGTTTGTTGATAGATTATAGTGGTGATAATGGCAGAAGATCTAATTTTCAGAATAGCAACTTCTGACTTGTAACAGTTTCACTATATTTCCTTGCTAAATCACAAGAAGCAATAAGTTTATCAATAAGTATTTCAAATTATCTTTGTAATTAGTGCTGCCTGTGTCAGATACTGGAGACAGAAAGTTAAAACAAAACAAATCTTCCTCTCAAGAAGTTTACATTTGACAGAAAAAATTTAATTTAATGATAGAAAATTGTTAATATCAAATGTTATTTAATCACTCCCTTAATCATCCTAATGATCCTAGTTCATGTCAGAATTTCAGTAATGTCCTTTACATTTCTACACTTGAGAAATTTGCTCTAATTAGATCAGCCTAAGTGTCCTACCTTTTCTAAAGTGGTTGTAATGTGAGTATGGGGGAAATGTGGGGAAAGATGCTATGAAAGTAACATTAACAAGATTTGGATTTGATCCAACAAAATAATTGGTTATTTGGTGGAGGGGAGTAAAAAAATATGACTCCAAATTTGGGAATCCTGATAATTGAAATGAAAATGAGGATCTCCACAGAAAACAGAGACATTCTAAAGAAAGATGCTTTAGAGAGTTTCAGGGGAAGGAAAATAATGACTTCTGTTTTTCAAACTGCTGAATTTTAGATGCCTATAGGTCATTCAGCTCATAATATGTATTAGAAATTAAGTTATCTAGAACTCAAGAAAGCTTAGGGAAGAATAAATAGATCTGGAAGTTGTCTTTATAAAGATGAACTTAGGGGAGCTAAATATATCATTGAGTATTCAAAGAAAAAAAGAAGACCCGTGACAGAACTTTAGAACACACTCAGCCATTGAGAGGAGTGAAAGGAAGACAGAACATAAATGATGACCCATCAAACAGATTATGAATGGGTAGACGAGAGAGGAGAATCAAGAAGAAGCAGCATCACAAAAGTTCAAGAAGGGATGATATTTAAGAGATTATGGTAATGAGTGAGATGGGAAATTGAGGATTTCTCAGAATAATGATTGTGAGAGATTGGTGTGGTTTTTCATTGGGAATACTATTTCAGGAAGAGAGAAATTGTGGCTTTTTAGAATATCAAAGGCAGACCAGACTGATGAGGAACCTGTTTGCAATTTACCTATTTGCAAAAGGTCTGCTTGATATCTGTGTGTCTTGAATGGGCAGGAAATGCTTTGTTCTGGAAATTGACAGGTCCTGGAAGCTGGGCTCCCTCTCTTTTTATAAAAGTCATGTATTCAAGTGAGAGGGTTGGGCCTCTTTCTCCTCCCTGGCCTGTCCTGGAGAAGAATGACCATCCAGAATTTTGCGAGATTCAAACAAACGTCTAATCTTCACTTTGAGAGATCTCTGAGTAATGGTTTTGAGTCAGGAGTTGCATTTTTTATCCCACACAATAATGAACAGAGATTCCCAGAAAGATGGATGCTCAGAAAAGATCCTTGGATTTTGCATCTTAGAAATCACTAGTAATTTTAGAGTACATTATTTCATTTGACTGATGACATTAGAAGACATAGTACAAAGGGGATAACAAGAAAGAAGTTGAGGCAATGAGATTTGATGGATTTTTCTAGGTGTTTGACAATAAAAAGAAGAAGAAATGGAATAATAGTTAAGGATGATAAGATCAAGTGAGATTTTTAAATAATAGGATTTTATTTATAAATATTGCCAGCAAATAGGAAAAAACTGAAAATTAAAAACGGTTATGATTGTGGGGATGATTGAGGAAGAATTGTCTTGGATCCAGAGGAAAAATAGTGTTAAAGCAAAAGACCTTGAGAATTTCAGTGTCAGTAAAACAGGAAACAGAAAAATAGGTTGCCAAAATTTGCAAATCCACATTCATGAAGAGGGAAAAAAAGAAAGAAGTCACTACAAATTTTTTATTATACCTCTGGAAGGGCCACAGAGGATAGGTGGGGGTGAGGGGAGAAAGCCAGTTGAGAGTTGATTACATATAAACAGTGAATATCAAGGATAAAAATGGAAGGGTTAGCCTTGGTGAGAAGAAACTTTCCTCTTTACAACTTGGGAGAAAATATTATACAGTGCTTCACAATGTTTTGAGGAATAGAATGGAGGAGAAGAGTATATCTAGCTTAGCTATGTATTGCTGGCATCAATGCCAAATTTAATAAATTTTTATGGATTTGCTAAGTCTATTTCCAGTTACTTTTCCTAAAATGTAAATAAAAGCAATTAGAATCACCAGTTGACTCTGACTACCATAGAATCATGCAATTTGCAAAGGATTCTTTAGTGGCAACCCCCTATTTAGAATCATAGTCTCCTCTTTTAATCCTAGAATGGGCTTTCAGGGCAATAGGAAGAAATGACATTTGGAGTCTAATTGCCCTTGTAAATGCCAGTTCACTGGCTCATGTATTAGGAATATCTAGTTCTAAAGACTGCTCTTTTTCTCCCTGAAATAAACTACCATTTTTCCTAACAGTGGATCCTTGAAACCTTCAGCCCTGTATTTCACTCTGACAGTGATAACTTGGAAGTTTATAGCAACAGCCCCACAAACCTTAGATCAAAATCTTCTGAATTCTCTCCCAATTGTATCCCCTTCTCAATACACACACACACACACACACACACACACACACACACACACACACACA